>CM031606.1:44453829-44471329 GCA_018398815.1 Conus ventricosus
GTACATGAAAGCACATGGATGGCGTACCAACCCATTGTGTGGTTTTCATGTCTGAATCAGGACAGGGAACTACAAACAGGCTAGTAATTCAAGCGCATGAAAATTCTTTCTCTCTCAACCAGGGTATGAAGGAAAACGCAAGGTTTGCTCAAAGGAAAGTACATGACGACACACGATGAATGAAACCCCTGATGAATTCAAACAAAATATGGACAGAGCTGTGCAAAGCTTTGATCCTGATATCAACGCAGGCGTAGACAGGTCTGCGTTGGTGTGTGTCTGTGAATGCAGAACATAAGGCTTCTGTTACTGGGTAACAAGTGTGGAGAAAAGGAAAGATGTGATTGTTAATGTTGATGCAGTGTGAGGAGAAGAATATACTTGTATAAAAACTTGATGAAGACCGTTTAGAGAACATAGAACTGTCAATGTTGCCGAAAAATGAACATAACAGTAAAAAAAAAAAAAAAAAACACACACACAAGAATATTGAATCTGAAGAAAACGAACTAATTGACCCTTTAAAAACTTCGGCTAACAATCCTAATGGTTCTAGTCAAGATTAAGTACAATAAGTATGAAATATGGAACAGGTATAAGAAATTACCGAGGCTAATCTTTCAATGATCAAATGAAAAATGCGAGGTGATGTGCAGTGTAAATCATTTCCTGTTAAGAGATGCACTGACCAGGTACAGCAGTAGTTGAAAGGTTCAAATGTCCTTCACTTATTCAATTACTGTGTTCCAGGTAATTTTGTTTCCCTCACACACACACACACACACACACACACACACACACACACCACACACACACACACACACACACACACACAAAGCATGTAGGAAAACTTATGGAAAGAATTATACTAAATAGGCTTATCTATTTTTGTGATAAAAATGAAATAATACCTGTTAATCAAGCAGGCTTCAGAAAAGGAAGATCAACAACTGACCACATTGTAAAATTAACAACACAAATTAAGCATCAATTTGCCAGGCGAAAGAGTACTCTGGCGACATTTTTTGATGTTAAAAAAGCCTTTGATAGCGTGTGGCATGCTAGATTGCTATATAAACTGAAGAAAAATTGGCATATCTGGTAATTTTATAACTACGTTAGAGAATTTTTATCAGAAAGAAGTTTGCAAGTCAGGGTAGAAAACACATACTCAAATTTTAAATCGCTAGAAATGGGCATTCCCAAGGTTCCGTAATTGCTCCAATGTTATTTAATATTTTGTTACATGATCTCCCAAAGCACGTAACTAAAACCGCTACCGTTGTGCAGTATGCTGATGATCTGTGTATGTGATAAATGCTATCTAAGAAAAAACACGCCAAAAAGATCAATCAGCTATTACAAAAAAATATATCAGGCAGAGCTAAATAATCTAGTAAGTATTGTTTGAAAATGGACTGAAACTTTCCCATGAAAAAAACGTATATAGTGTTATTTAATAATGGTGATGATCCCGTTGATCTGCCGTCTTTTAGACTTGATGGAATAACACTTCAGTATGTCCACTCAGTAAAATTCTTAGGAGTTTACTTCACATCTAAATTGACATGGAAAGTTCACATTGATTATCTCTTAAACCAGGCTAGGAAAAGTTTGAATTTTTTGAAAATACTTAAGCAAGCAAAGCTGGTGCCAGGATGTAAAAAAATGAAACATCTGCAATATCACTCGTTCGTTCTAAGCTATCGTATGCTCAAGAAGCTTTCTTTTGTGCTCCTAAATATTTGTTGCAAAAACTGCAAAGTGTTGATAGCAAGGCTTTTTAAATTATGCTTGGGAATCCCTGTACATGCTTCTACAGTAGGGACATATTCGGAATTGATGTTTTGCCTTTAAACGAATACAGAACACTCACTTTGGCAAAATATGTTGTGAAATGTACAGCTTTGAAAGGTGTAAATGAAACAGAAATCGCTTTAAATCCATCTAACTGATTACCCCAAACGAGCGAAAAACATTTCCTGCTTGTCTACTGTTGGCTCGTACTCTGCCCATTTGTTGCAGAAAACTGATTTGACTCCCGACTCTTTGGCAAGATTCTCATACTGATCCAATCCCAAGCTGGGAAGAAACAGGGCAAAATTTGACCTTAATCACACTGATGCTAAAAAAGCTGAACATCCGCATATCTTGTCATATTCAGCAAAGATGCATATGCAAAGCAAGTATCCTAACCATCTTAAGGTATATACTGATGGATCATTGACAAATAACAAGAACGCTGGATCCGCTTTTGTTATTCCATCACTTAAAGTAGATAAAGCGTATTCAATAGGAAAAATCGATCTATCTTAGTCGCCGAAATGATAGCTATACTAATGGCTTTGACATATTTAATTGATTTACCGCAATCAATCTTGCAAGTATTGTTATGTGTCGACTCAATGTCAGTACTACAATCTATCAGGTTTTTCAGTTCTAATTCTGAAAACTTTGTTTTAAAGGAAATATGTCATTTAATTCATATTTTGATGTGCAAAGGGACCGATTTAACTTTTTTCTGGGTCCCTTCCCACTGTGGAATTTGGGGCAATGAATTTGCTGACAGATCTGCCAAAAAAGGAGCCAAAACTAAAATGAGTGCACAGTCACTTTCTGTCCCTTGACTTTACAAGAGTGTCATCAAGTTTTAAAACAAGTGGCTTGGGACGTTTTTAGAAACAACCAGAACATCCCTATTTGCGGGTTAATGCTCGAAATAGCCATGTTCTCAGCTTTGATCAGGTTGAAGGCATTGAACACCTGCAGGTTCGTGATATGTATCAGTACAGAAACTTTGTTTCAGTATTTTATAGACTGAAACTTGACGCATTCAGAACGAAATATAGTGCAGGAACAAAATGCATATGTGGTAAGGCAAACGTGTCGAGAGCCCACGTTTTATTTTGATTGTGTGACTCTTAAGGCATACTTACCATGTTTATTAGGCATGACAGTGACTGATGTTTTTTCTGATATTGATTTTGCTTTCAAAGTTACCTTTTGTTTAATATGTAGTCTGTTAGATATTTGCTATAATGTTATAAGTAGTAAATATTCCATGTTTTGCGTGCACTTCCACACACCTATGCATCACACACATACCCTTTCTCTCTCTCTCTCTCTCTCTCTCTCTCTCTCTCTCTCTCTCTCTCTCTCTCTCTCTCTCTCTCTCGTCTAATATCACACAATTTTGTGAAAAGACGTAAAAATGAAAGTACTACTACAAGCATGATAGTTCTTGATCATAAACAGGTTTTAAAAGATCAGAAAATTCGAGAGTGTTTGAGGGATAAGTGTTCAGGGCACAGTCTATTGACCACATGATGAGCATTATGAATCATTTCGAGGTGGGAAGAATGCTGTCCTGGCACAGCAGTTGTCACAATGTTCCAGTATACTTTGTTGTCTTCAAAGTTACTTTGTTTAGCTCGCATTTAGAAAAAAGGGGAACATACACACATCATCCGGTATCTGAGACACGATAATTCTTCATAAAAGATGTGACATGAACAGACCAGAAAGTTAGCGAGTGTTGCACGAACACGTTTTCTGAGTAAGATCTACATAAAATATTCTAAATACAAGGATGACAGCAAAGAAAAACAGAAAAAAATACACACTCATTACAGTCAGGGTTTAGATCTGGTTTTGTTACATCTCACCTATGTAACACTGTTCACATCATAGACCTTAAATATCTGCAAATCTGTGTCTATGCTTTGATAATGTTAAGAAAGGTTCTGTCCTGAGAATAAAAATGATTCGTGACATTTCTATGCAGAATAAAAGTATGAATCGTAAATTCTAAGAGACATCAATCTGCATTTGAGAAAAATGGAGTTTATTCTAATTGTTTTAAGCGTCCCAACCTTAATGTCTTCCTGGATGTGTAAAATTAGAATGTGTGCCTAGTCCAGTTGTTTGTATTCCTCACAAATGTGCGTGCAAACAAATGTGAAAGTGTGGAAACGTGGGGTGTAATATCTCAAAGGTTACATGTTTACCGACGAAATGGAGATAGTCGTGTTTTTAACGATATCAAGACAAAGTGAAGTGAAGTGAGGTCAAAATTATCTGTATTGCGGGTTAAAGAATAAACTTTCCAGCTTTTTTTTAATATCCTGCCCTCATAAACAAGAAAGAAACCAATACAGCTTATAATACAAGCTCAAACAACATTTTTAAAAGCACACAAATTCGAACATGCAAATATTTCACTTTTATATCAGATATGAAACAATAAAACTATTCTTGGAACCTCAAGTTCAAGCGCGCGCGCGCGCACACACACACACACACACAGAGAGAGAGAGAGAGAGAGAGAGAGAGAGAGAGAGAGAGAGAGAGAGAGAGAGAGAGAAGAGAGAGAGAGAGAGAGAGAGAGAAGGTGGCGATAAGGGGATCGTACTGATTGAAATGACTTAATTGCTGCGCAGAGTTTCCATCAGATGTATTTTTAGTGCTTTTTAAATGTCTGTTTGGAGGGACATGATTTTATGGAGGAAGGCAAGTTATTCCATGCGGTCCCTCCAGAATATAGAAAACTTGATTTATAAACATTACTTGGAGGTCTGGGAAGAGACAGTTTATGTGTATGTCTGTTTCTATTGATGACAAAGCTTTCATTTTCCTCGGGGCTGATCCATTCATATGTGTGTGTGTGTGTGTGTGTGTGTGGTGTGTGTGTGTGTGTGTGTGTGTGTGTGTGTGTGTGAGTGATAATTTCTTTTACGATCATGATGTGATTTCTATGCACAGCATGATAAACACTGAACGTCAATAGACATGTGACGCTCGGTACGTTTTGAGTCTTTTTTTTTTTTTTCTTGTACTTGTCGACCTCCCTTTTCTGTTTTTCTTTTTCTTATTCTTCTTTTTTTTTTTTTTTTTTGAGTTGTTAAATGCCACCGTCAGTTCCATTCACAGTTGGCCTCGTAACTTCAACTGACCAAAGTGGTAAACGTTGTTGCCCACCTGAACGTAGCCTCGTGGCAGAATGGTGATCAGTGATGCGTGATCCCCCCTCCCCTCCCTCTGCTTCTCCCCCCTCCTCTCCCGCCCGTGTGACACAGAGCCTTTGGCGGCCATTCAGTCGTGAGCTGTGAGAGTTTCATTAACGCGTGTTACACAAGCGGACGCCATCGATCGGAGAAAGCAGCAGGGAGGACAACTCGATCTACCAAGGACAAGGGCAGTCAAGCGTGGAGAGAACTGACCTCTCCCGCATCATCCCGCTGGCTGACAGACAATCGGACTGGCAGACATCTTGAAAACTGTGAGTTTCGGACAACGACCGCACCTCCCCCCCCCCCTACTACCCTCCACTTGTCCCGACCCCCTCCTCTCCCCCCAAAAAAACCAACAACAACAACAACAAAATAGCTTGGCGAATTTATGGCCATTCATGTATATTGTTTAACGTCCTGTCGATCGTTAAGGTCATCTAAGGGCTATCAACACTCACTGGACATTTTTACGTAAATATCCAAACGTTCACACACACACACACACACACACACACACACACACTATCTCTGGCCAGTTTCGGTAGTTGGTGAACAGAAATGTAGCAGTTTTTTATGCTTACTTTCTCTCGCCTTCGTCATTAAATAAATTCAACCTCTTGTTATTTTACCTCGTGGCAACAATCTCTCATCTGAACCTACAAACAAACATTGATATTAGCACTAAACTTTCCCTTTTTTGACATTCCCCAGTTCATGCGGGTAATGACGTATGCAGCATTCGCTTCACAGACGTAAGAGATCCCACGGCAACGTGTCTGTCCCCATCTGTCTGTCTGTCTGTCTGTCTGTCTGTCTGTCTATCTATCTATCTATCTATCTATCATATCTTCTATCTATCTATCTATCTATCTATTTATCTATCTATTCTATCTACTATCTATCTTTTATTTTTATCTATCTATCTATCTATCTATCAAACTACTACCTACCTACCTACTACCTACCTACCTACCCTATCTGTTTAGTGTATAAAAACATCTATTACCTTTTTCTTCTTCCTTAACCCCATGAAGCGTCTCATGTGCACTGCACTGAAGTTCGCCAGAGCTGTTAAACTCAAGAAGACAATCGCTCTTCCAAAGAAAGAACAGCTCCAACACTGCCAGAACCATCTAGCTATCACATTGTTCAACCATGCCAGCAACTCAATGCTCAAAATTGTCAATCGATTGTTTCACGGGGCAATGCGGAAAAAGCCAAAAGTAAATTCTCAGCTCCCCAGTGCCAAAGACGGACAAGCGAGGCAGCGACTTGTGAAATTCACGCCCTGTCAAATGGTTGAAAGACAGGAGAAAATGACATCGGCCGAGAGAGGGACGCAAAGCCTGCGCGCCCTGGCGCCTGTCGTGCTTTTATACCGCACACATTCTGTTGTAGTGTATTGGGCTGTGTATTATATTGTAGTGCATTCGAGTACATCGCCTTACATGTTTTAAACTGCACTGCATTTCATGGTTTCACAGTACTGCATTGATCGTTGTATTTATTGCAGAGGAATATACAGTACAACTTGATTGTTTCAGTGCATTGCAAAGCATTATACAATACAATATGCATTGGATAATTCAACATATTTCTCTGCAAAATTCGAGCAGCTCTAACCGGAGAAAGAGAATCACCGCAACAAGCGTAGCCCATCGATCGATCTATCTGTCTACCTATCTAAATATGAATCTGCCTTTTTAATCTATCTATCTATCTATCTATCTATCTATCTATCATCTATTATCTATCTATCTATCTATCTATCTATCTACCCGATCGAATCTGTCTATCTATCGACCTGTCTATCTCTGTCTGTCTGTCTGTCTCTCTCTTTCTATCTATCTGCCTATCGATGTATCTATCTATCGATGTATCGATCGATCTATCTATCTATCTATCTATCTATCTATCTATCTATCTATCTATCTATCTATCTATCTATCTACTAATCTATGTATGTATGTATCTATATCTATGTATGTATGTATGTATGTATTTTATATATCTGTCTGTCTATCTCCGTATGTCTATCGGTCTATCTACCTACTTACCTACCTACCTACCTACCTATCGATCTATCGATCTATCTACCTACCTATCAACTTAAGTATGCAAGCATGCATGCATTCCTGTACTATGTATGTATGTATGTATGTATGTATGTATGTATGTATGTATGTGTGTATGTATGGTGTATGTGTGTATGTGTGTATGTATGTATGTATATGTATGCATCCAAGTGTGTAGGCATGTATCTAAGTATGCATTTTTTCTCTCCGTTGGATTGTGACAATCTGTCTACCTACCTACCTATCTATTAATCTGTCCACATATATACTGACTTCCATAAAAAAACGCGAAAAATTGAAAGGCTATTTTTCGGGTGAAAAGGGGTGAATATACAATATTGAACCATTGGGGCAAGTTGTTTGGGTCAAGACTCACGTGCAGTGAAAAAATTGTGTGAGCAACGCATCATTCCCGGCAGTGGAGGGTCAACAAAAATGGCAAACTGGTTGCTGCATTTTGAGGCACGTGCACACCATGCAGAGCAAAGTTAACCAGCGACAAGTACGCAGGCATGCAGCCCTTATAAAGCCGCGCTACAAGGTTCAGGTAACGACTTGCCGTCTGAGCGCTACAGAGATGCCAAGACTACGAGCAGAGGGACGCAATCGTGCCCTAGGCGATCTGGAGGCTGGTGTGGATGCCAGGCAGGTCGCCAACATCTTTAACGTCCACATCTCAACCATCTATCATCTGCAGCACCACATGCGAGTCACTGGTACCACTGATGATCGTCCCCGGCCAGACCGTCCTCGGGTCACCACACCAAGAGAGGATCGCCATTTTGTTCGAACCCATCTGCGGGACAGGCGGCAAACAGCCACTAACACTGCTCGACAGGTGCCTGGGAATCTCCAGCAACGAATCAGCCTCAACACTGTGCGGCGGTGTCTTCAGGAGAACGGGCTGGCATGTAGGCGTCCTCACAGAGGTCCGGTACTGACACCAAGACACCAGCAGGACAGGCTGCAGTGAGCACAAGCCCGAATCAACTGGCGCAGGCAGCAGTGGGGACGCATACTGTTCTCAGATGAGAGCCGTTTTTGTATTGACATGGCTGACGATCGTGTCAGAATATGGCGTCGACCTGGTGAACGCTATGCTGACTCCTGTGTGGTAGAGCGGAACCCTGGGGAGGCCCGAACGTTATGATATGGGGTGCAATTGGCATTAACCACGCCATAGGACCAGTCATCTTTCAGAACATTGGTCCTGGTCGCGGACAGGGTGTCAATGCACAGCGCTACATCCACCAGGTGCTCAGACCCCATGTCGTTCCTTTTTTTGCACAACACCCAAACTGGACATTCCAACAGGACAATGCAAGACCACACACAGCCAGGGCCACGCAGCAATTTATTCAGCATAACAACGTCAATGTGCTGCCCTGGCCAGCCCTCAGTCCCGATTTAAACCCAATAGAACATTTTTGGGATGAACTTGGCAGACAGTTGGACCTCCTGCGTCCACGACCAGCAACAGCGGCTCAACTTCACCAGGCCATCGTCCATTTTGGGCTGGTGTGCCAAGGGGACGCATCAACCACCTGGTCCACTCAATGAGCCGCAGGTGTCAAGCAGTTGTCCATGCAAATGGTGGCCACACACGGTATTAGGACTTCAAGCTGGTTTGTCACGTGACCTTGGATTTTCCACACAAAGACATATTGCTGATGACATTTTCACACATTACCGGTGTAATGAATCAAATCACGTTGAATTCTCGCTTCCACTCTGTACAATTGTGACCAATAAAATTCGCCCCTAACCTTCAGCTTGTTTTGCTTTCGCGTTTTTTATGGAAGTCAGTATATATCTACATATGTATGTGTGTGCATATGTATGTATGTATGTATGTATGTATGTATGTATGTATGTATGTATGTATGCATGCATGCATGCATGCATGCATGTATGTATGTATGTATGTATGTATTCAGGTATGTACGCATGTATGTATATATGTCTGATGTACGTACGTATGTAGGTATGTAGGTATGCATGCATGCATGTATATATGTACGCATGCATATATGTATGTATCTATGTATGTATACGTGTGTATGTACGTATCTGTCTATCTCTCTGCCTGCCTGCCTGCCTGTCTGTCTCCCTGTCTCTGTCGGTCTGTCTACCTATCTGTGAACGATTATTTTGTGGTTTGTGTTTCAGGGGTGCAAGTCGAGGATCGGACAATTCTACTTCATCTGTCTGAATACTTTGCAGAAGGCAGTGAGGCCAATTGGACAATCTTAAACGTTTTTGGAATTTCAAATTATTTTCCCTGGTTTTCCACACACACACACACACACACACACACACACACACACACACACACACATCATCTATCTATCATCTATCTATCTATCTATCTATCTATCTATCTATCTATCTATCTATCTCTCTATTTATATCTATCTATCTGTCTGTCTATCTATCTATCTATCTATCTATCTATCTATCTATCTATCATCTATCTATCTATCTATCTATCTATCTATCTGTGTGTGTGTGTGTGTGTGTGTGTGTGTGTGTGTGTGTGTGTGTGTGTGTGTGGTGTGTGTGTGTGTGTGTGTGTGTGTTTCTTGTTAAAGTGAAATTATCTACGCAATTATTCCAAGGGGACAACTCCCACGTTGCCGTGGGATCTCTTACGTCTGTGAAGCGAATGCTGCACACGGATCTCGGTGTATTGTCTTCCCCGAAAGACTAGCGGTTAGTCCATCTCTTAACACCTAGCCTGTAGAAGGAGGGAAAAACACCCGTTACAAGACTCAAACTGCGGACTCAAGAAGTCTCTCGCTCGTTCATCGTATCGTTATTCACTGGACCGCCTTAGACATAGCTGACGTCGATCCACAAACAGTCCTGTAAACTTTGCTCAAGATTCGTCCATCTCTTTTGTGACTGTCTTGCGGAGAGACAGGCTGATAAAATGGAAAGATTTCTAAATACTAACATGGTCCGCAGTGCTGTTTCTACCTGCAGGTCAGTGTGAAAGGCAGTGAGTGAGCTAAGGTCGACGGACAACAGTGGACAAAGATGTGAAAAACAATAAGGTAAAACGACAGAAAAGAACAAACATGTATAGAAAAGACAGAAAGATACAGAGGGCAGAAAAGAGAAACAGGGATAGAACAAAAACAGACAGGTTAAGACGAAAGAAAACAGCAAAAATGAATGGAACGACAGGAAGACAAAGACGACAGAAAGCAGTAAAAATGAACGGAAAGACGGGAAGGCAAAGACGACAGAAAGCAGTAAAAATGAACGGAAAGACGGGGAGGCAAAGACAACAGAAAGCAGTAAAAATGAACGGAAAGACGGGGAGGCAAAGACAAGAGAAAGCAGTAAAAATGAACGGAAAGACAGGAAGACAAAGACGACAGAAAGCAGTAAAAATGAACGTAAAGACAGAAAGGCAAAGATGACAGAAAGGAGTAAAAATGAACGGAAAGACAGAAAGGCAAAGGTGACAGAAAGCAGTAAAATGAACGGAAAGACAGAAAGGCAAAGATGACAGAAAGGAGTAAAAATGAACGGAAAGACAGGAAGGCAAAGATGACAGAAAGGAGTAAAAATGAACGGAAAGACGGGAAGGCAAAGACGACAGAAAGCAGTAAAAATGAACGGAAAGACAGGAAGGCAAAAGCGACAGAAAGCAGTAGAGATGAACGGAAAGATAGGAAGGCAAAGACGACAGAAAGCAACAAAAATGAACGAAAAGACAGGAAGGCAAAAGCGACAGAAAGCAGTAGAGATGAACGGAAAGATAGGAAGGCAAAGACCACAGAAAGCAACAAAAATGAACGGAAAGAAAAGAAGGCATTGCTCCAAACTGTCTCTCCTCACCTCTTCCCCCAGCTTCCTCACCCCATGGCATTGCTCCAAACTGTCTCTCCTCACCTCTTCCCCCAGCTTCCTCACCCATTGCATTGCTCCAAACTGTCTCTCCTCACCTCTTCACCAGCTTCCTCACCCCATGGCATTGCTCCAAACTGTCTCTCCTCACCTCTTCCCCCAGCTTCCTCACCCATGGCATTGCTCCAAACTGTCTCTCCTCACCTCTTCCCCCAGCTTCCTCACCCCATGGCATTGCTCCAAACTGTCTCTCCTCACCTCTTCACCCAGCTTCCTCACCCCATGGCATTGCTCCAAACTGTCTCTCCTCACCTCTTCCCCCAGCTTCCTCACACCATGGCATTGCTCCAAACTGTCTCTCCTCACCTCTTCCCCCAGTTCCTCACCCCATGGCATTGCTCCAAACTGTCTCTCCTCACCTCTTCACCAGCTTCCTCACCCCATGGCATTGCTCCAAACTGTCTCTCCTCACCTCTTCACCCAGCTTCCTCACCCCATTGCATTGCTCCAAACTGTCTCTCCTCACCTCTTCACCCAGCTTCCTCATCCCATGGCATTGCTCCAAACTGTCTCTCCTCACCTCTTCCCCAGCTTCCTCACCCCATGGCATTGCTCCAAACTGTCTCTCCTCACCTCTTCCCCCAGCTTCCTCACCCCATGGCATTGCTCCAAACTGTCTCTCCTCACCTCTTCCCCCAGCTTCCTCACCCCATTGCATTGCTCCAAACTGTCTCTCCTCACCTCTTCACCCAGCTTCCTCACCCCATTGCATTGCTCCAAACTGTCTCTCCTCACCTCTTCCCCCAGCTTCCTCACCCCATGGCATTGCTCCAAACTGTCTCTCCTCACCTCTTCACCCAGCTTCCTCACCCCATGACATTGCTCCAAACTGTCTCTCCTCACCTCTTCACCCAGCTTCCTCACCCCATGGCATTGCTCCAAACTGTCTCTCCTCACCTCTTCCCCCAGCTTCCTCACCCCATGGCATTGCTCCAAACTGTCTCTCCTCACCTCTTCACCCAGCTTCCTCACCCCATGGCATTGCTCCAAACTGTCTCTCCTCACCTCTTCCCCAGCTTCCTCACACCATTGGCATTGCTCCAAAAATGTCTCTCCTCACCTCTTCCCCAGCTTCCTCACCCCATGGCATTGCTCCAAACTGTCCTCTCCTCACCTCTTCACCCAGCTTCCTCACCCCATGGCATTGCTCCAAACTGTCTCTCCTCACCTCTTCACCCAGCTTCCTCACCCCATGGCATTGCTCCAAACTGTCTCTCCTCACCTCTTCCCCCACTTCCTCACCCCATGGCATTGCTCCAAACTGTCTCACTTCACCTCTTCACCAGCTTCCTCACCCCATTGCATTGCTCCAAACTGTCTCTCCTCACCTCTTCCCCCAGCTTCCTCTCACCCCATGGCATTGCTCCAAACTGTCTCTCCTCACCTCTTCACCCAGCTTCCTCACCCCATGACATTGCTCCAAACTGTCTCTCCTCACCTCTTCCCCCAGCTTCCTCACCCCATGGCATTGCTCCAAACTGTCTCTCCTCACCTCTTCACCCAGCTTCCTCACCCCATGGCATTGCTCCAAACTGTCTCTCCTCACCTCTTCACCCAGCTTCCTCACCCCATTGCATTGCTCCAAACTGTCTCTCCTCACCTCTTCACCCAGCTTCCTCACCCCATGGCATTGCTCCAAACTGTCTCTCCTCACCTCTTCACCCAGCTTCCTCACCCATGGCATTGCTCCAAACTGTCTCTCCTCACCTCTTCCCCCAGCTTCCTCACCCCATTGCATTGCTCCAAACTGTCTCTCCTCACCTCTTCACCCAGCTTCCTCACCCCATTGCATTGCTCCAAACTGTCTCTCCTCACCTCTTCACCCAGCTTCCTCACCCCATGGCATTGCTCCAAACTGTCTCTCCTCACCTCTTCACCAGCTTCCTCACCCCATGGCATTGCTCCAAACTGTCCTCTCCTCACCCTTCACCCAGCTTCCTCACACCATGGCATTGCTCCAAACTGTCTCTCCTCACCTCTTCCCCAGCTTCCGCACCCCATGGCATTGCTCCAAACTGTCTCCTCCTCACCTCTTCACCCAGCTTCCTCACCCCATTGCATTGCTCCAAACTGTCTCTCCTCACCTCTTCACCAGCTTCCTCACCCCATGGCATTGCTCCAAACTGTCTCTCCTCACCTCTTCCCCAGCTTCCTCACCCCATGGCATTGCTCCAAACTGTCTCTCCTCACCTCTTCCCCCAGCTTCCTCACCCCATGGCATTGCTCCAAACTGTCCTCTCACCTCACCTCTTCAAACAGCTTCCTCACCCCATGGCATTGCTCCAAACTGTCTCTCCTCACCTCTTCACCCCAGCTTCCTCACCCCATGGCATTGCTCCAAACTGTCTCTCCTCACCTCTTCACCCAGCTTCCTCACCCCATGCATTGCTCCAAACTGTCTCTCCTCACCTCTTCCCCCCGCTTCCTCACCCCATGGCATTGCTCCAAACTGTCTCTCCTCACCTCTTCACCCAGCTTCCTCACCCCATGGCATTGCTCCAAACTGTCTCTCCTCACCTCTTCACCCAGCTTCCTCACCCCATTGCATTGCTCCAAACTGTCTCTCCTCACCTCTTCACCCAGCTTCCTCACCCCATGGCATTGCTCCAAACTGTCTCTCCTCACCTCTTCACCCAGCTTCCTCACCCCATGGCATTGCTCCAAACTGTCTCTCCTCACCTCTTCCCCAGCTTCCTCACCCCATGCATTGCTCCAAACTGTCTCTCCTCACCTCTTCACCCAGCTTCCTCACCCCATGGCATTGCTCCAAACTGTCTCTCCTCACCTCTTCACCCAGCTTCCTCACCCCCTGGCATTGCTCCAAACTGTCTCTCCTCACCTCTTCACCCAGCTTCCTCACCCCATGGCATTGCTCCAAACTGTCTCTCCTCACCTCTTCACCCAGCTTCCTCACACCATGGCATTGCTCCAAACTGTCTCTCCTCACCTCTTCCCCAGCTTCCGCACCCCATGGCATTGCTCCAAACTGTCTCTCCTCACCTCTTCCCCAGCTTCCTCACCCCATTGCATTGCTCCAAACTGTCTCTCCTCACCTCTTCCACCTAGCTTCCTCACCCCATGGCATTGCTCCAAACTGTCTCTCCTCACCTCTTCACCCAGCTTCCTCACCCCATGGCATTGCTCCAAACTGTCTCTCCTCACCTCTTCCCCCAGCTTCCTCACCCCATTGCATTGCTCCAAACTGTCTCTCCTCACCTCTTCCCCCAGCTTCCTCACCCCATTGCATTGCTCCAAACTGTCTCTCCTCACCTCTTCCCCCAGCTTCCTCACCCCATTGCATTGCTCCAAACTGTCTCTCTTCACCTCTTCCCCCAGCTTCCTCTCCCCATTGCATTGCTCCAAACTGTCTCTCCTCACCTCTTCACCGAGCTTCCTCACCCCATTGCATTGCCTTTACTGGCCACTGCTCAATGTCTTCTTTTTCTTTTTTCTCTCTTACTCTCTTTTTTTCTTCTTCTTTTTTAAACTTTTAATTTTTTTTTTTTTTTTTTTTTTTTTTTTTACAGGAATTACATCTACGTATCATGTACGTACGTTTGCTGTATTTTGAACGAGGCAAATGGTTTTCCGCGTCGTACAGTTCTCTCTCTCTCTCTCTCTCTCTCTCTCTCTCTCTCTCTCTCTCTCTCTTCTCTCTCTCTCTCTCTCTCTTGTGTGTGTGTGTGTGTGTGTGTGTGTGTGTGTGTGTGTGTGTGTGTGTGTGTGTGTGTGTGTGTGTGTGTGTGTGTGTGTGTGTGTGTGTGTGTGTGTAAACACTGACACAAGCGATAAAACGATTTCCATTAATGACAACAGGATAGCCATTTGTCAGGATTCTCTGATCATCACCTGTGACCCTCCCTAGGAAATGAAGGGGGGGGGGGGGGGATGTAAACACCTAATGGCCTTCCTGTGGCTTTTTTCTCTTTTTATCTGGCAGTCCAGCGCTTCAGGTTTCAGTGGGCCAGCAATTGATTAAAAAAAAACCTCGAGATTTATGGGGGTTTTTGTGTGTTTTTTTGGGGGGGGGGGGGGGGGGGGGGGGGGGGGGGGGGGGGGGGGGGGGGGGGCGGAAGGGAAGGAGGCGTGGGCGGAGAATGGTGTGGCTAGTCGGTGCATCAAAACCTAATGTGGCTTTTCTGTTTTTATTTTTTGTTTGTTTGTTTGGTTTCTCAATTTTGATTAAAAGTATTCCCATGAGTCGTGTGAGTAGATTAAAAAAAAATCTTTAAAATATATGTTGAGAGTTGACTTCGACGAGGCGATAGCCCAGATGTGGCCTTTTGCTGTCGCTGAGCTGTGAGCGACACAAATCAAATGTGCACAAATATCCCGTAACTTCTACGCTGATTGTGGACCGAAGTTGATAACAAAGATGTGAAATATTAGATGGAGGGTTTATTATGGTTCCAACAACAATGTTTTAAACAGTAATGTTGTTGGCTGTTTTTCTTCTTCCGGGTATTGTCAGAGGCAGGTGTGATCCTTCTCTCGGCAGAAACCAAAGGGAACTTGGACGGAAGAATACTGAAGTGCAGGAGAGTACTAATGCTCCGTAACAAACAACTCCTACATCGAAGATGACCGACACAAGGGATTTTTCTCATGTAAACAGAGAGAGAGAGAGAGAGAGAGAGAGAGAGAGAGAGAGAGAGAGAGAGAGAGAGAGAGAGAGAGAGAGAGAGAGAGAGAGAGAGAGAGAGATTAACATTTTTTTTTCCAAGACCTACAAAGAACATAAGAAACCAAACCAACAACAAACAAACCAAAGGCATATATCGCGTATGTATTGAACATTTTCTACGATGAGATTGATGGTCTATTCAGACATACGATTACCCTATCTGAGATGGCCACAATAATTCAGTCATATAATCATACAATGTACACAAACCCGATCTTTCTTGCATACACTCTGGCTATTTCTTTAAGGTCCGTTGAAACGGTCTCGACTCTATACAAGTAAACAATAAAATCGCTGATCGCACTCTGGTGTGCATGTACAATTCGATCAATGAGAGACTCTTTTCCCCTAACTAAACAACTCTTCCCAAAGACAGATAAATATCGACAGGAGGGGGATTGTCAAAGTTCATTTTGATACCTCTCGTTTCATTCTCTCTCGGATCACGCAAGGTTAGATGTAAACATACAACCATAGTAGCAGACATTTTCTAAAGCGTACGTGACATTGAAACTAAAAGGACGGCTTGTAATTTGAAATACCGAGGAATGCAGGATGGTAATGGATGGTGGTGGGTGGCAGGTGGGTATACAGTCCATGATCCAGTCAGTATTCAGTCCATGTCCATGTCTGCCGGGTCAGCAGAGACAGTTTCCAGGTCAGCGACAACGTCTGCAGGGAGCCTTTCACAAAGGTACCAAAAGACCAGAGGACGGGAGGCGGGGTGCCAGCACGCCATGAAGAATGTCCACCAGTCAAAAGAGGTTACCACTCACGATGAAGAGAAATTCAACAAAAAGAGTGAATGAGTAGAAAAGATTCCTTGGTGACGTTTAGGTGTTAAAGATGATATTGATTTATTGGCGTCTAAGATGAAGGTGATGATTCATGAAATAAAGCTGATTCAGAAACGGGGTATGGTTAGCTCGCTAGCTTGCGCTGTCTTTCTGTCTGTCTGTCTGTCTGTCTGTCTGTCTCTCTCTCTCTGTCTCTTTCTGTCTCTCCGTCTGTCTGTCTATCTGTCTGTCTGTCTCTTCTCTCTCTGCCCCTCTCTCTCTCTCTTCTCTTCTCTCTCTCCTCTCTCTCTCTCTCTCTCTCTCTCTCTCTCTCTCTCTCTCTCCTCTCTCTGTGCCTTCAACAACATTATCTCCTTTTCCTCGCTGCCTTCGAAACCAGTCCTGCTCTATGAAAAAACCCTGAATATGAATAGATGCTGGTGTACATTGCCTCATCAATCATTGTTCATTCATTTTCAGGCTATGCTCATGAAACTGTTTTGGTTATGTTCTCTTTTCGCAAAGGAATATTATATATATATATATATATATATATATATATATATATATATATATATATATATATATATATATATATATATATATTATATAAGAAAAAGAAACACCGAAGGTGCTGGGAGGACCCAGAGAAGCACTGTCTTCACCTGCCTTTAGAGCAGTCCTGTACCACCCTTGGAGGCCTGCGCTGTGTTGACGATGGGTACAGGCACGCGCAGGACACTCCATTAATATATATATATATATATATATATATTATATATATATATATATATTATATATTATATATATATATTTTATTATATATTGCTGAACAATTAAGTAGTGGGGGAAAACAAGTGCAGGCTAACAATTCTTCCGTCATTATAATAATGACTTTGCAAAGATTATATATATATATATATATATATATATATATATATATATATATATATATATATATATATATGTATACAATAAACTAATTCTTCAATCTAAGACATAAGAGCAAGCTTTGTTTATAATTCATATATATATATA
>CM031606.1:44478829-44484889 GCA_018398815.1 Conus ventricosus
ACACAGTCCACTGCATTATCTATCTCACAATAAATGTTATACTTTGTTTAGACTTAGCTTTGAATGATCAGTACCTTTAATATCTCATTTAATCGTTAACTGATCTAGTCCATTCCTAAAAAACGGATCTCTGCGAGTCTGTCAAAATACACGTCCTGTTGAAGCAATATAATATTCAACCTAGCTGTGTACAAAAATTCTCTTACCTTTGAACGGCAGGAGTATTTTTGTTTTTTTCGTTAGAACGTCAAACAATGTAAGGAGGACATTTTCAGGTAAACTGTCGGAAGTAACTGGCAGCACTTTAACCGATTCCAAAGAGTCTTTCCCGCAGACTTATCACACAGAGGACCTTTACCTTGTCAACGATACCATCTTCTATTGTTACTCGTCGGCAGATTGCAAAATCTTTAGCAATAACCAAAACTAACTTTCTACATGTGTTTCAGTTCGTTTAAACCCAGTATCTCCGTTGAATATGACAGAATAGGGTGGATGTTTACGTCATTATTTTGAGTTAAATGGATCCATTTCTTCATATTTTTTGAAAGCTACTGTTGAACTTGCACAGCTTCCTCCCGTCGTCACAGATGTTCTGTACTCCACTTCCATCAGTTTTTTGTTGTCAAACTGAAGCCTAAAATAGCAATGTTTATAGTGCCTTTTATATAACTGTCACACCAATGTTCAACATTTCAAAGAAGTCCTTTTTAAAGCAATGTAAACTTCACTTCATTCGTTTCAGTTCGTTTTAAACTTTGTTGTGGGATTAACAGTTAATGCATACGAAGATGTGAATATGGCTAGCTGATTTTGTAATCAACCCTGGTGTTTCTTGAAATCGCAATCACATCATCAGCAAATAGTAGTAAGAAATATTTTCATAAGATTCGGTTCCAACAGAACCTAACGCATTCCTGAAAGAGAGAGAGAGAGACGAGAGAGAGAGAGAGGAGAGGAGAGATGAGAGAGAGAGGAGAGAGAGAGGAGAGGAGAGGAGAGAGAGAGAGGAGATGAGAGAGAGAGAGTGAGAAGAAGACGACAGAGAGACAGACAGACAGACGAAACTGAGACAGACACAGGAGAAAGAGAGAGAGAGAGAGAGAGGAGAGAGGAGAGAGGAGATGAGAGAGAGAGAGAGAGAGGAGAGAGAGAGACTCAAGACTCAAAAACTTTATTACTCAAGGATAGAGATTTTAGGCAGTGCCTATTCTTTCCAATCTGTCCTTGCTATTCTACAACATTCAACTAAACAGACTGCACATATTAATAATGACAGAAACAATGAAGAATATAGCAACATTATAATATTAACAATTAACAATAGTAATAAGAATAATAATTATTAAAAAAAATCCTGACAAAATTACACAAACACAATCAGACACGTACGCGCGCGCGCTCACATGCATGCACACGCCCACAATACACGCACGCATGCGCATACCCACATCCACACCCATTACCCCCCCCCCCCCCACACACACACACACACATTTTCATTAGCTATATAGAGGCAAGCATAAAAGTAGGGCGTTGAGACTATGATCAAAAGGTTAGATTTATTGTTCAAATAAATGTTTAAGTACTGCTGATTTGAAGGACGGCAGTGATTGACATGTTTTGGCAGACGGAGGAAGAGAGTTCCACACGATGGACCAAAATATGCAAAACTAGATTTGAACAAATCAATGCGGACACGTGGTAAAATGTAATTATTTGATCATATCGCGTTGTTGCCATTTGGATAAACTCAGCAAGATATGTTGGCGCCATGTTTGCATGGACTTTAAACATTAGTACTGCCTTATTATAGGTCAGTTGGCTCTGCAGTGGTACATCATTAGTTTTGCGAATTTGCCCGTGGTTGATAGAGACTTGTCGGGAAGAATCAGCTTAATTCCCCGTCTATGCATAGAGTTGATCTTTTTTATGTGATTTTCACCAGCACCACTCCAGACAGTGGACGCATAGTTGATGCGAGAAAGGCAATGGGCTTCAAAGAATAATTTCGGATATGTGGTTCAACTAATAACTGAGTTTATTGAGTAAAAAACAAATTGCGAGCCAACTGTTTGCAACATGATTTATATGTGATTGCCATTTAAAGTTCTCATCAATGATCATGCCTAAGACACGGTGTTCGGTAACCTGCTCAATCAAGGTTTCACTCATTTTTAGGTCAACATAAGATGCTGTCGTTGATGTTTCTGTCTCGATGCTAGGACCATACATTTTGTTTTGTGCGGATTAAGGACCATTCGGTTTTGGTTGCACCATTCTAAGACATCAGTGATACTTTGTTGTAACGATATTTGTACAGACATGATGTTTGTATCACTACAGTGAAGAGAACTATCGTCAGCGAACAGATCACAGCTGACATCATTGTGAGATATGTGCATCGGTAGGTCATTTATAAAAATACAGAAGAGAAGAGGTCCAAGGACAGAGCCTTGTGGAAACGCCACAGTCACTATTCCTTCAGAGGAATAAGTACGTTTAAGTAAACACGCTGGGTCCTGCTTTCAAGATATGACTGAAAGAAGGTGACTACTGCCGGATTTTGAACATATGCAGTCATTGTTTTTAATAATATGTTGTGGTCTACAAGATCAAACGCTTTCTTAAAATCGAGGAAAACAGTTCGGTGAGTTTTCTTTCGTTGATGGCTGATAGCCATGTATCACAGAGGCGTGTTAAGGCCGTGTGGCATGAGTGATTTCGACGAAAGCCTGACTGAAATGGGTGGAACAGTTTGTAATGTTCCATATGTTTAGTTAGGTGTTTGTGAACATGCATCTCTAGAGGTTTCGATACAACGGATAAAAGAGATATTGGTCTAAAATTGTTTAAATCAGTGAGATCTCTTGATTTGGGTATGGGAATCACTTTTGCTGCTTTTAGACCACATGGGAAGACATTCTGATCAATACACAAATTATAAACATACGTAGGGTATCAACAATGTAAGGTAGAGCAAGCTTGAGTATAGAAGCATTTAAGTTATCTGGACCCATTGCTTTTTTATTTTTAAGTTTTGAAATTAAGGAACCAACTTCATTAATAGCAAGCAAGGGGATGATAAATGAATCTCTAGTATTTAATCGTTTTTGACAAAACGATTGAAGAACAGCTGGAGTTTCATATCGATTAAAGAATGTGACACTGGCAGCGTTTGTACTGATTCAGTTACCTGAAGAGAGATGAGAGAGAGAGAGAGAGAGAGAGATGAGAGAGAGGAGAGAGAGAGAGAGAGAGAGAGAAGAGAGAGAGAGAGAGAATAGTTGATGCTCATGATATCCATTTCATCAATACATTTCCCCATGCATAGAGGCTGTAGTCAGTAGGATGAACAATCATCATAATAAGAGCTATGCAGAGCAGGATGAGTCATATCATATTTATGTAGACCACTTGCTCTCTGCCGTAATCAGGAGAAAAAAACAAAGAAAACAAACAAACAAAATAAACAAGGAAGTTCAACAACGCAAGGTGATATTGATTAACTCTCCGCTTCCTCCGTCTCCGCCCTCTCACTTGGGCTATGAATATTTCAACGAACACACGAATGACACGTATATAGACGTCCTGTCGTAAAAATCGAAGGAAAGAGCGAAAGTCTGAGTGACTGATATTCGATTGAATGACACAGGAAACGAATGATTAGCACCGCAGTCGGCTCTACCCAGGTAGGCAACCCCTTCGGCAACGTGCGTGTGGATTGTAAAAGCGAATAGAACTTGGTCTGTAACCGAGGATAAGCGCTGGTCTAAGTATGATGACGATGATGATGATTGATGATGATGATGATGATCGATGATGATGATGATGATTCATCATAATGGGGATGATGATGATCATGACGATGATGATGATAACAATAATAACAATAATGATGATGACGATAAAAATGATGACGACGACGACGACGACGACGACGACGACGATGATGATGATGATGATGATGATGATGATGACGAGTCATCTTCAGTCAGCCTGTTTCGTGTGCACGCTCCAAGATCTGAAAGGCCCATGTCCAAGCGTGCTTTGCACCATCCTCTTTAATCATCCACCATGGCACGATAGAGTTCAGTGAGCCGGCTGTCGAGCAACATAGTGACACAGTGGTTTTTGTTGTGTGTTTGTTTCGTTTTGTTTTTACTGAGCCGGCTGTCGACAGCATAGTGGCTAAGTGGGTTTTTTATTGAGCCAGCGGAAAGGCAGCATAGTGGCACAGTTTGTTTTTTAAACAGAGCCAGCTGTCGAGCAGTGTAGTGGCACAGTGGATTTTCTACTGAGCCGGCTGTCGAACACGTAGTGGAACAGTAAATTTTCTACTGAGCCGAACAGAGGGTTTCTACTGAGTCGGCTGTCGAACAACGTAGTGGAACAGTGGGTTTTCTAATGAGTCGGCTGTCGAACAACGTAGCGGAACAGTGGGTTTTCTACTGAGCCGGCTGTCAAACAACGTAGTGGAACAGTGGGATTTCTACTGAGCGGCTGTCGAGCAGCATACTGGCACAGTGGATTTCACCAAGCCAACTGCAAGGCAGCATAATGGCACAGTGGGTTTCAGCAAGCCAACTGCAAGGCAGCATAATGGCACAGTGGATTTCAGCAAGCCAACTGCAAGGCAGCATATGGCACAGTGGGTTTCTGCAAGCAACTGCAAGGCAGCATAATGGCACAGTGGGTTTCAGCAAGCCAACTGCAAGGCAGCATAATGGAACAGTGGGTTTCAGCAAGCCAACTGCAAGGCAGCATAATGGCACAGTGGGTTTCAACAAGCCAACTGCAGGCAGCATAATGGCACAGTGGGTTTCAACAAGCCAACTGCAAGGCAGCATAATGGCACAGTGGGTTTTAGCAATCCAACTGCAAGGCAGCATAATGGCACAGTGGGTTTCAGCAAGCCAACTGCAAGGCAGCATGATGGCACAGTGGATTTCAGCAAGCCAACTGCAAGGCAGCATAATGGCACACTGTTGGTGAGTAGGCTACCAACAGGCATAACGGTACAGTGGATTTTAATGAACAAAACATCAGGGGATATACTAATACACTGGGTTTCAGTGAGCAGATTATCAGGGGGCGTAATGATGCATTTGACTTTAGTGAGCAAGTCAGAAGACTTGGTGAGATAGAGGATTTTAATCATGACTGTCAATGGCATGATGTTTCAGCGGATCTTAAGGAGCAAACTATCAGAGGACATCAAGATGTTATCTATTTCAGCAAGCAGACCATAACGGGACATAATCAAACCATCGGGTTCATAATGATACAATAGTCAGCAGATCTTAAGGGGAATGTACAGTGGACTGTATTTAGCAGGCCGTCAGGGGACATAACAACACAGTGAATTTTAACTAGCAGACTATTAGGGGACATAATGACACAGTAAATTGTAGTTAGCGGACTATTAGGCGACATAATGATACAGTGATTTTCTTTTAGTGAGAAGGTTATAAGAAGACATAATAACACAATAGATTTCAGTGATTAGACTATCAGGCTGATGAGGTTATGATGATACGGTGCATATACGGTGAACAGAGTACCAGTGGGCACAATGACATTGTGGGCTTTACTGAGTAACTTATCGGGCGACACAATAATATAAGTGATTCTAGCAGGCAGACTATCCGAGGACATAATGACAAAGTCGATTTTAGCGAGCAGACTATCTGGGTATGTTGGATATAAAAGTAATACGGACGTACACAGGCAATCTGGAGTGTCCGGAACTGTGCCAAGTTCAAGGTCGTTTCATTTGCGTTTGTATATAAAACGAGTTTGTTGATGGAAAACATAAATTATTGATGCAGACTTATAGAAAGCTTTCAAAATCTTCTTTACCCTCTAGAACCTTGGTTCACTTGGTCAAGGAAACCGTGCAGCTTGCATACATTAGATGCAGTGAACGAGTAACACAAGGTGATTTGTTATCACCTAGACGATGGTCAGACTGGTCAGCGGCCGTCGTGGGAGTGTTGTGGGGCCACAGCGACGAGTGGATCTTAGTGGGTAGTCTGACAGGAGGTGTGGGGACGTGAG
>CM031606.1:44489989-44492489 GCA_018398815.1 Conus ventricosus
TTCCAAGAACTAGCCCTCAGCACTTGTGTCTTAGAGGATATCCTTTTATATTTTCTACTTTTCACAAGAAAATGTAGCTTGTTTTGCTTTTTTATGATTTTCTTTTGCTTCTTGGATGGCACCTTTGGTTGGTTTTTTGAAAACTCAACAAACATACAAACGGTATTGCACCCAAACCTTTTCTGGATTGCATTCTTCTTAAAACTGAAAAGGCAGAGGAGTCAAATTACCACTTTCCGCGGTCACTGAGGAGAAACCACCAAGTTTCGAAATATCGGTATATGACCAGGAGTTATATGTTAGTGAGTTTCCCTCCCTATTGGAGGATGTCCTCCCCCTTGGAGAATATAAGCTTGCTGAAGGCTCATTTTGAGAAGCATTATTTTATTTTATTTTCCCCATTCACCCACTCAAGCACATACTGTTAGTTAGGCAGAATCATCTACCACTGCAGATATGAATGCGTATCTCCCCCTATTTCTTCAATCTAAGACATAAGAGCAAGCTTTGTTTATAATTCAATATATATATATATATATATATACATAATACACAGAGAGAGAGAGAGAGCGAGAGAGAGAGAGAGATTCTCGACCCGTCTAATATCATCGGTAATGAAAAACACGTTTAGTAAAGCCACTTACCGTATAATAACGGGGTACAGATTTCGAAGTTTTGTAACCACATTCTTTCTTTGGAAATGATTGAATCAGTATCATACTCATTCAATAGGTATTTACATTTCAACTTTGTTCTGTCTTAGGCAATGGAACTGTTGTAGAAACGTGAAAATGTCTGCATAGATACGTTTTAAACGGCTTTGCAAAATCAGAAGAACTGAACGGGAACGATGAGTTGATATCTGCAGTTAAATGGCGATCGAACGGAATGTGTGTCTTGTTTAGTTTCTTCCACTGCGTTCCACGGCACAAGTTGCATCACAGAATTGTGGTGCTGCAAGCAAATACAGTTGAATGAACTAACTGAATTGCGTGCAACGGACGGATCAAGGCGAAACAGGCAATTATTTATAATTATTATCATAGCAGACATTTATGTTGTTTTTGTTTTTGTTTTGTTTTTCTTATTGCTGCTGGTGCTGTAGTTTCTGACATCCGAATACTTTGTTCTGAATCCGAAAGTTCCTAGAGAGGACAAAACGAACAGATCTAATAATGAAATGTCCACGGGTGTGTTACTGGTAGAAGAAAAACGCCAAATTGCAAAATAACCGGTGACATTGAAATGCACGCGTGTGCGTACGTCTGTTTAGTGTGTATGTATGTTTTGTGCAAGTGTTGGTGTAATCTGAGTGCGTGTGCGCGCGCGGGCGTGTGTGTGTGTGTGTGTGTGTGTGTGTGTGTGTGTGTGTGTGTGCGTGTGCGTGCGCATGTGTATTTGTGTGTCTGTCAGTCTGTGTGCGCATGCGCACGCGTACCTGTATATATGAATATGTGGTCGCGCATACACAAGTGTGAGTGTATGAGTGTATGAGTTTGTGTGTGTGTTTTGTGTGTGTGTGTGTGTGTGTGTGTGTGTGTGTGTGTCCCTGTTTGTTAGTGTGACTCTGTGTGTGTGTGTGTGTGTGTGTGTGTGTGTGTGCGTGGGTGCGTGCGTGCGTGCGTGCGTGTGTGCGTGCGTGCATGCGCGCGCGCGCGTGCGCGCGCGCATGGATATTTGCTATTTTTATTGTTTCGGTCTTCAATTCTTTTTCAAGCCTAGAACAATGAGAAACGAAATTGGGAGAGAGAGAGGAGGGGGGGGAGGAAGGGAGCAGAAGAAGGGGGTAGCGAGAGAGAGAGAGAGAGAGAGAGAGAGAGAGAAGAGAGAGAGAGAGAGAGAGAGAGAGCAGAGGGTGAGAGACAGACAGAGTCTGACAGACAGACAGGTACCTCTGTGTGTGTGTGTGTGTGAGTGTGTGTGTGTGTGTGTGTGTGTGTGTGTGTGTGTGTGTGTGTGTGTGTGTGTGTGTGTGTGTGTGGCCAGTGCGTGCCTGTACAGATGTAAGCATATATTTTGCACGTCTACAAACTGAAAACGGGATTTTGTTACTTCAGATATTTTTTTGAAATTGTGTTTATGAAGCTTTGATAATGTGCTGTTCTCGAGAATAAAGAGTTTTGTGATGTCAGAGGATTAAATCGCGCTTGCGCGCTCGTGTGTGTGTGTGTGTGTGTGTGTGTGTGTGTGTGTGTGTGTGTGTGTGTGTGTGTGTGTGTGTGTGTGTGTGTGTGCGTGCGTGCGTGCGTGCGTGTGTGTGTGTGTGTGTGTGTGTGTATGTGTGTGTGTGTTTCTACTTGGATTTCCGTGCAGTACAGGACTGGACGGAAGAGCTCTTGACACACAAAACACTATAGCAAGAGCGCAGAAGATAGGAGCATTAGAAAGATGAGAAATGGTAAAAGGTGAGATGGTGATGGAGCGATGGTAGGCGGAGTGGGGTGGACGGAGAAGCAGAGATGGGTAGGTGTGGGGGTACACATGATGGAACACAAGCAGA
>CM031606.1:44494989-44499989 GCA_018398815.1 Conus ventricosus
TTCATTTCTCTCATTCAACCCTATCCCTCTTTTCTTCAGCTGCGTTCGGAATTGTCAGTTTTGCACCCAAAACTAGATTTTTAACTTGATTGAAGAGATAAGTGACTGTTTGTTCGCCCTTCGTTTTCATTGTGTTGAATGTTATTTGTTTGGCCTGAAGAAGACCAATAGGGTCAAGCGCGGGGTGTCTGTGTTTTGCTTTGTTTCTTTGTTTGTCGGCCCGGTAATTCTGTCTTTGCTCTGATGGTGGTGGTGGTGGTGGTGGTGGTGGTGTGTGTGTGTGTGTGTGTGTGTGTGTGTGTGTGTGTGTGTGTGTGTGTGTGTGTGTGTGTGTGTGTGTGTCTGTGTGTGTGTGTGTGTGTGCATGGGTGTGTGTGTGTGTGTGTGTGTGTGTGTGTGTGTGTGTGTGTGTGTGTGTGTGTGTGTGTGTGTGTGTGTGTTGGAATATCATTCAGTTGTGTTGCTCAAAACATGGAACTGCTATCCTACCAGTGTTCCCCTGTGTCCGCCACTCTGTTTCTTTCAAACAAAGAAGAAAACATATTTTTCAAATAGTCCTTCATGTACTCATACACTCCATTCTTCATGTCAGCATTTTCCCCTTTTTTTTCGGAGCCTGAGTTTGTCACGTTTCAAAACGGAGTGACTGAGCGCGGAAAATGAGGCAAAATTTAGAAAGAGAGGGGGTTAGTTACCGCCAAGAACACAGACAGAGTACAGGACAAGACACAATGCATTTCGACCTCTTGGGTCTTCTTCAGGCGAAAAACAAATAACATTTAGGACAGTGAAAACGAAGAACGAGAACCCACTTGTCTTCTCATGATCGCCTCACGATCAAATCTTCCAATTTGATCGTGAATCTTCCCAATTTTGATCGTGAATCTTCCCAATTTTGATCGTGAATCTTCCCAATTGTGATCGTGAATCTCCAATTTTGATCGTGAATCTTCCATTTGATCGTGAATCTTCCAATTTTGATCGTGAATCTTCCCAATTTTGATCGTGAATCTTCCCAATTTTGATCGTGAATCTTCCCAATTTTGATCGTGAATCTTCCCAATTTTGATCGTGAATCTTCCCAATTTTGATCGTGAATCTTCCCAATTTTGATCGTGAATCTTCCCAATTTTGATCGTCAGGCGAACATGAGAAGACAAGTGGTCGTTTTCACTGTCCTAAATGCTATTTGTATTCGCTGAAGAAAACCCAAGAGGTCAAAATGCATTGTGCCTTGTCCTGTACTCTGTCTGTGTCCTTGGCGGTAACTAACCCCCTCTCTTTCTAAATTCTGAGTTTGTCAATTACGTGAAGGCAAAACTGGGGACAGCAAGCATGCAAGCCAGTGTGAGCGAATGGAGACGTGTCATTGTATTCATTTGATATGGTGAAGCGCTTTGAGGTCCTGGAAAGAGTTGTGGAAGTGACCTGTTGTTATCTTAACAATTATCATTATCAACATCATTATCATTCTTAACATAATCACTGTCATTATGTGTGAGTATCATATCCAGTCCCTCTTCCCTAACCGCATTTCTTTCTGTTTGTCTCTCTCTCTCTCTCTCTCTCTCTCTCTCTCTCTCTCTCTCTCTCCTCTCTCTCTCTCTCTCTCTCTCTCTCTCTCTCTCTCTCTCTGATAGTTCTCGTCACTGTAGTGATACAAACATCATGTCTGTACAAATATCGTTACAACAAAGTATCACTGATGTCTTAGAATGGTGCAACCAAAACCGAATGGTCCTTAATCCGCACAAAACAAAATGTATGGTCCTAGCATCGAGACAGAAACATCAACGACAGCATCTTATGTTGAGCCTAAAAATGAGTGAAACCTTGATTGAGCAGGTTACCGAACACCGTGTCTTAGGCGTGATCATCGATGAGAACTTTTAATGGCGATCACATATAAATCATGTTTGCAAACAGTTGGCTCGCAATTTGTTTTTACTCAATAAACTCAGTTATTATGTTGAACCACATATCCGGAAATTATTTTTTGAAGCCCATTGCCTTTCTCTGCATCAACTATGCGTCCACTGTCTGGAGTGGTGCCGGTGAAAATCACATAAAAAAGATCAACTCTATGCATAGACGGGGAATTAAGCTGATTCTTCCCGACAAGTCTCTATCAACCACGGGCAAATTCGCAAAACTAATGATGTTACCACTGCAGAGCCAACTGACCTATAATAAGGCAGTACTAATGTTTAAAGTCCATGCAAACATGGCGCCAACATATCTTGCTGAGTTTATCCAAATGGCAACAACGCGATATGATTCAAATAATTACATTTTACCACGTGTCCGCATTGATTTGTTCAAATCTAGTTTTGCATATTTTGGTCCATCTGTGTGGAACTCTCTTCCTCCGTCTGCCAAAACATGTCAATCACTGCCGTCCTTCAAATCAGCAGTACTTAAACATTTATTTGAACAATAAATCTAACCTTTTGATCATAGTCTCAACGCCCTAGCTTTTATGTTTGCCTCTATATTAGCTAATGAAAATGTGTGTGTGTGTGTGGGGGGGGGGGGGGGGGGGGGGGGGTATGGGTGTGGATGTGGGTATGCGCATGCGTGCGTGTATGTGTGGGCGTGTGCATGCATGTGAGCGCGCGCGCGTACGTGTCTGATTGTGTTTGTGTAATTTTGTAATGGATTTTTTTTTTTTTTAAATAATTATTATCTTATTACTATTGTTATTGTTAATATAATAATGTTGCTATATTCTTCATTGTTTCTGTCATTATTAATATGTGCAGTCTGTTTAGTTGAATGTTGTAGAATAGCAAGGACAGATTGGAAGAATAGGCACTGCCTAAAATCTCTATCCTTGAGTAATAAAGTTTTTGAGTCTTGAGCTTGAGTCTCTCTCTCTCCCTCTCTCTCTCTCTCTCTCTCTCTCTCTCTCCCCTCTCTCTCCTCTCTCTCTCTCTCTCTCTCTCTCTCTCTCTCTCTCCTCTCTTCAATTTCCAAGCATCAGTATTTTTCTGCACTGTCGATTTCTTTGGAGGGAAGTCGTCATTCTTTGTGTTGAAGTGATAAAAGGCCTTTTCAAGATCGAAAAAATTTCATTGGAAACATTGATTACGCTTCTTTCTCTTCCGTTCTATTCCTCGCTCTTCCTTCCCTGTGTGTATGTAAAGAATGGGTGGGATGGGGCTCTGTGTGTGTGTGGTGTGTGTGTGTGTGTGTGTGTGTGTGTGTGTGTGTGTGTGTGTGTGTGTGTGTGTGTAATAGTTTCTGATAGCCAAGAAGTCTCGTTTTTTCACAATTTCGATTTCATATATTATTCAACCAACAGAATCTACCCTTTAGGATTTCTAATTTTACAGTGTATGTAACTAACAAGGACACTGGTATTTTGCTTCTGCAGGAGAAAATAGATGGTGAGACCGAGCGCCGTTTCAAACGAAGTTGTGTCTGAACTTGATGGAGGTCTCGTTATCTCAAGAGACATTGCAGTCGAAGCTGCAAGTACTTCTTTCTTTCAGCATACAGTGTTCCAGACACGAATTGTATCTCTTCGTCATATTGCCAAGATTACATGTTGTCTATATGTTCCATGACACACTAAGCAGCATTGATTTTCTCTGTGTGTTTCCGCGGATGGTTCAGTTACTAGCACGTGTGAAACAGACGCTGTTTGTTCAGTCCTGTTCATAACAGAAAAACGGATTTCATTTAAATGTAGAATGCCCGAACGTCTCCTCCGAACATTTAAATCATCTTCCATAGTTTTCTTTTTTTTAAAGACATTTTATCAGATTCAAGATCATTTCTATATTTTTTCACTAGTAAACACCAGACGGATCAGACATGCTGTTGAAACTCGCCATTCAATGGAACATGCGAAGATCTATGTGTTACTGTCATGTACTCCTGGTCACTGTGACCTGTCTGGCTGACAATGAAGGTGTCAAGGAGGTTGCATCCAATAGATCACCAGCCTCCCTCGCGTCCTGCCCATCTCTCTGTCTGAAGGACAACATAGAATCTCAAAGTCACTCTGCAGTGGAATAAAAACGCGTAGCTTGAAGACGTAGTTTAAGAGGATACATGCGATTTTACAGCAACCTGGAAAATGGCGAACTCCTCTGAATCCCTCAATAATGCGATAAACAAGTGGCAATATAAAGCAAGGGCACAAATAACCGTTAAGATAACTACGGAAACCAAAGTGGTCATTGCCGGCATTTGTTGATTTCAATATGGACACCATAGCTAGAATAAACATGGCAAACAAATCTTACCTCAGTTTGTGGTAGCATGATAATGACAATGTTAAATGATGGGGGAGAAGGGGAATCGTAGAAGGAATGCAGCTTGAGCGGGGCAGGGGATTGTAATGGAGAAATCGGCTGGAGATTTGAAGGTGCGAAAGTTGATTGATGTGAGATGTGTGCAGTATGTTTCAATCCGATCTTGGTCGATTATATTATACAGACTGTAAGTTAACATAATTGAATAATGCATGTATTATTCCGTAAAGTTTGTTGAGAATTCACATCCTTTCTCTTCTGTCCCATGCCCAGCGTCCAGCAATGTCCTGAATCTTTCGGCAGAGTTGTCCGTAACTCGTTGCCTGCACCTTAGCAAAAACAGTCAAGAACCGAATCAGAGTGGAAAAAAGCAAAAAGTCCTATTTGCACAAGACTAAACTAACGTTCATTTACCATCACATGCTCACCTCATTGGGCACATGAATGACAATGTATAAGTGCTGGGAGTATGCGTGGAGAAGTGGAAGGAGCGGGAGAGGGATTGTAAATGAGGAATGGAAAGGCAGGGGAGGGGGGAGAGTAGGGTGTGGTGATGGAGATGTGTGGGTGACAGAAAGGATCAGACAAATTGGTCGAATTTACTTACAGACGCAAGTACGCAACGGTTGAAAAGCATGTAGATTGCCCGGTAAAGTGTGTCTGAGAAAATCTCCACATCCATTCTCTTCTGTTCCACAGCCCCAGCATCCAAGCTCAGCTGGAATCTTTACATGGCCA
>CM031606.1:44504989-44532079 GCA_018398815.1 Conus ventricosus
GTCTGCCAACACGTTTTCTCCCAGCATTGTCGTTGTTACATCGCCTTTCCAGACAGGCGTTAGTCACCCCATACACCGCCACCTTCATTCGTCGTTTGTGGGAGATCTCTTCATTGATAGTGACAGGCTTTCCAAAAGACCACGCACACACACACACACACACACACACACACACACACACACACACACACACACACACACACACACACACACACGCCTCTCTCTCTCTCTCTCTCTCTCTCTCTCTCTCTCCTCTCTCTCTCTCCTCTCTCTCTCTAATCTGCTTCTTGAAATGTTTATTTGTTTGCTTTGGCTCAAACTGGGAGAGTGGATCAATTAAATTCTGACCCATGCCAAGCACATGGAGATTAGGTCCAAATAAATGAAGCAAAAAAAAAAATCGTCTTGTTTCTAAAATTTTGTTCCAGTTTTGCTTAGCGGTCAGTTCAGTTTATTTTATGTTGTTTAAAGCCTAGCTGGCCACAACCAGTCATATCAAGGCTGTCACCCTGTTGAAGTCAGCTCACCGCTGTCATTGGGAACACTGAAAGCGAGGCAAGTCCAATAGAACACGTGTAGAAATGCAGGTGGAAAATCTGGAACTCATCGGTGTCCACTCATTTTTACTTCTTTGCTCATTCTCGAACGCCCAGGTAGAAAATTTGGACCAACGGAGGTGTATTTTGCTGCACAATGTATCAAATACAGGTCATTTGCATGCGTGATGGCTTCAAATTGCTGAACAGTTTGATACGTTTCTTGTTAAGCTAAGGTAAAGCACATGTATGAGAGCGCTGTGTTGTTTTGTATAAAGCAGTGTACTGTTTTCATTCATTTGCGGCTAGGACAGATATCTGTAATGACTTTCGGTCTGTTATTTTCGTGGGCATTGCATGGTCTCATTGGGACACCACTCTCTTTGATTTCAGTACCTGCAAACATGCCGGCATTCATAGTATCTCTCAACCATCATATTCCATCGCACTGAATTCATTTTCATGTCTACTGTTTATTGTTCCTTTTTTGCTTTTCCACAAGCTTTGAGCATAGTTCCTGGAATGATCATGAAGTCTGCTATTTCAGTGTCAGTTGCACACCACAGTAGACTTATACACTGGGTAATTTTATCACACAGTGGTTTAAAACTCGATTCAATTTGTGCCCGTTTCTCAAATGTATTAGGCTGGTGTTTAAATCCCCACTTAATTCTTGCTGGATTTTGTATTTGTATTTGTGGATCTTTCAAGTCTCATACGACTGTTAGATATTTTGCTATAGTTTCTGTTTAATTTCAGTTGTATATCTTGAAGAAAAGATGGCATTGCATGGCACTCCTTAATGCCCATAAAACATTTAAACAACTCAACCTCAGCATTGTTCTTGTCTGTCGTGCCTACCGTACTACCTGTGTCATGGAATTTATATTGTGATAACATCATAAGCTCCCAGTAAAAACAAAAAGTTGGATAACGAAGTCTGTTTACATTAATGGGTAAACTTTTTTCAGTAAATGTAAAATCAATAACACAAAGTAGAAACCAAGCATATTCCTGAAGGAACTGGTACACAGATATAAAACAGAGCGACCTACACACTTGGTGAGATGGATTACGCAAACTATCTGTACAAGCCTTTCTCATGTGTGACATCAATGGAAGCTTCAGGAAAAAAAGGTTGTTTTGTTTATATGCTGTGCCACGACCATTTTGTAATCACACAGACGGTAAAACATTGCTGTGCAGAAAACATCGTAAGGGGTTTAGGACTGAACATGAGATATGGGTTAAGACGATTTTATTTCTATATGCACTTGCTGTCACTACCCATTCATGAATATGAATTTGCATGGGAAATCTGACCATTGTTCACGTTGTCGCGTATTGTTGATGTTGTCACTAATTCAATACAGAGAACGCCATTAAAAACAAACGAACAAAGGCAAGAATAATACTCCTTGCTGAGGGATAATCTGTCGATTGTAGATTAATCCAAGGGGGTGAAAGCAACGGGGGACGTGTTACTTGGGGGTCACCGGGAAAGGTCACAGCTTGATTTCTTCAGAGAGGGCGCATGCCCCGATCAATAGTGAGAGAGTGTAGCAGAGGAGCGCTGCCGCAGGAGCGCTAGGGAGTCCCTTTCGGTGTCATACAGTACGTGTTTATCTTCCCCTCGTCCGGCTCTGGGCCTTCTCTCGTCCTGTCGATAGGTGCAGCAGGCAGTGTGTGTGTGTGTGTGTGTGTGTGTGTTCCATCCCCTCCTCCTCTCTGATTGGTCCCACGTCTCTGCTGTCAGTGGCTGTCAGTTCCACTGACTTCGAAATTGCAACACGGTTTAGTCGGTTGTGCCATCTCTCTGTCTCTGTTTTTGTCTGTCTGTCTGCCTGTCTTCTGTCTGCAACATGGTTTAGTCGGTTGTGCCATCTCTCTGTCTCTGTCTTTGTCTGTCTCTCTGTCTGTCTCTCTGTCTGTCTGTCTGCAACAATGTTTAGTAGGTTGTGCCATCTCTCTGTCTCTGTCTGTCTGTCTGTCTGTCTGCTTCTCTCTCTCTCTCCTCTCTCTCCTCTCTCTCTCCTCTTTTCTCTCTCTCTCTCTCTCTCTCCTTTCTCTCTCTCTCTCTCTCTCTCTCTCTCTCGCGGGTGAGCTCGCGTTCACTGGACAGGGAAGTCGCGTTTCAGCCGCTGTGTAGAAATTAGTGTATTTTAGCTAATTATTCATCACAAGTGATTCTGACGACAATATAATCAGTATGCCTACCACCGCTGAAATGCACCGAGCAAGAATTGGTATTTTTTACCCAATTCTGATGAAAATTACCCTCCGAAAAACGACTTCATTTCGGCCCAGTCAAGATATGCCACAGTTCAAGTGTGGCTACGTGAAGGGTGCGCTGACTGGCTGACTTGTTTGACGCTGTCCGTACTGTACTGCCTGTCGATCCATTCTGACAATGTGCATGGACGAGGAGAAGAATCCCGGCCCCTTCAGCAACAAAAAACTTGATTCAAGAAATACACACGGTTGTGACACTAGGTTCGTGCAGATACTGGAGGAACTCCGATTGCATTCTACAAATCTCTGCGACAAAATGGATGCTATCTTCGGCTGCCTTCAAAGAAGTGTGAATCAACTGATCACGATGTGTCTGATTTACAAAATATCGTTGAAGATCACAGGAAAATGATGCACAACATGCAGGACGACAAGGTCAGTATCATACAACGACTGGAAAGAATGGAACAAGAAATTAATACACTAGAGATGAATTCGAAAGAAAACAACTTGAAATTTCTTGGTCTGCGTGAAACCGGTTTTGAAAACAACAGGAAAAGTGCGGAAATCGTAGTTGAAACTTTAAACCATTTCTCACCCTCTGACTCCTGGAGTCTGTCTGCATAGACAAAGCATACCGTGTTGGAAGCTTCAAACAGTCCTCCTCTCAACCACGCCCTTTAGTCGTTCGTTTCCACAGATGGTCAGACAAAATGGACATCCTGAGTGACAGCTATTTAAGGAACCTACTCAGAGGAGAGAATATCAAGATATCTGCCGATCTGACTGTACGCCAACGAGAAGAAATGCACTACTACCGGCAACAGGGAAAAACGCATATTTTAAGAATGGCAGCTGTTTGTTCATGATCAACCACGTACATACACGTCCAACTCAAAGGATCACCCCAGACTTCGGAATTACGGCGTAAGACGGGGGACAGTCGGAAATCGTTTTACCAGCACAACGACCGGGCACCACAGAATCGTTTCCGTGACGATCGTCACAACGTATACAACGAGCAACACCCCGACACCTTAACCAAACATCCTGCCAACAATTCTGCGAGCTCAAGTGTCACCATCCATTCCCCCGTGTTGGTACCTGGCACAAAACTGTACAGTGAAGCTGTTCAGTCAGCCCCTTCTGCCAGCAGTCATGAAGATAGGCAAGAGAGAGGAGAACACAGTGGTAACGAAGAGGGAGAGATGACACACGGATAGGCCAGACACCATGAAGGACGCCGCTGAACGTCAGAACGACAGCCCCCAGCTGGATCACAACAGGGTCATACCAAAGTCAGGCCTGACCCCTGGTTTTCTACGCAGACGGCACCACCGATCGGCGAGTCAAACAGACACCGCAGCAGACAACCGGACGACATCGCTGCCCAACCTGCCAGCCATAAGGAGGTGGTTCGACCCACTACTGCTGCCCCTGCCACCACCTCTTCCCCTGCCACACGTTCAGCAGTCACACCCAGTGACACGACCGCTGACAGTGGTAACAGTGAAGTAAACAGAAACAACACGACACCAACAGGCAGTCTGCCTGGGGAAGATGACAACCCCGGGTGGCATTGCGGGGGGTGAGCGACAACAGACAGACTGTGCCAGAGGGGAGAAAATCTTCCCAGTGCCTCTGTCACTGTGTCAGACAGTGTGTACCATCCTGGATGTGGAGATGGCCCACTACCTGAAGACGGCGCAACCTGTGGCACACCTGACACGACTGTCAACAAACCGGGTGACGCCGGGGATTCCCCTTCCCCTCCCCTCACCCCCACTCCTCCCATTCCCACCCCTTCTCGAAACCGCAAGGACAGTGCACATTCCACAAATACCGCTTCGCACGTGCAAATCGAAAGACAAAGACGTTCGCCCGTGGAGAAATGGACGGCAAAGCAGGTCAGGGGAGTTCAAGGTCCCATTCCTTGTCACTTGACAGACATCATCTATTCCCGATGCTGGAGTGGTCGCTCAAAGCCGAAACGCGAGCGAGTCCTCGGAAAGCTGTCGTCTCTAAAAATAAAAACAAGAAATAAAGGGTACGGTCCCGACCCTGATGTAAATACCTCTGAAAAGTACAGTGTTTTCAATGGTTTCATATAATGTGGAAGGTATCCTATCAAAACTAAAAGAAACTAGCTTCGTCTCCTTTATTATAAACTTCGATTTCATTTGCCTTGTAGAAACTTTTGTGGATTCATTCACGTCTACTTTATTTCCATCCCTACAAGCTTTGTATCACCAGCAAAAAATTATCTCTTGGGGGAAGGAAAGTGGTGGGGTCGTTGTAATGGTAAAAAACTTTTTTTTGCAATTTATAAAAGAAATTCCAACAAAATACGATAATGTTATTGTACTCCAAGTTGATAAGCGGCTGTTCGGAACTGAGTCTGATGTTTTCATTATTAGTATTTACTTGAATCCAGTTAATAGTCCGTTTTATGACTTTAGTGACGTGGACAATGGGATCTCTGTTCTTGAACAATGCATGCTCGATATTATTGAAAAACAAGAAGACGCTGAGTTTAATCCTGTGTGGGGACTTTAATGCTAGAACCTCCGATATCTTTCCTGCACAGCTGACTGTAGATGATGTGATTCTGATCCCGCCACCATGACCAGTGTATTGGCTCTGACACTGATGATCAGACTCCCCCTCCTCGTTCTTCGCAGGACACTGTCATTAATGATTATGGTCAAAAACTACTTAGTTTATGTACCGGTTTTTTATCTGTATATCTGAATGGGGTTTGTTAGGAGACACAGATGGTTGTTTCACTTATATAGCTCCCTCTGGAAACAGTGTTATTGATTATTTTATTTTCTCTACTTCTTTGTCTCTCTACCCAGAAGACTTTTTGTTCATGAAAAAATTCACTCAAAGCACATGCCTGTCGAATGCGTTGTGATGTGTAACCAGCAAACGCATGATGTTGAAGTTAACGACTCGTCTATTTTCAAACTAGTTTGGTCTGAAGATAGGCGAGAAGACTTTCTAGATCAAATTAATTTACCAGAAAACAAAACCTCGCTTGAGCAAGCGAAACAGTTAATGAAGTTGAATAAGACAGTGCACTCGATTTGTTTTCTGCCACCCTAAAATCTGCTGCCTCTTGCATGTCTGTAAAGCAGGGTGGTCGTAGGACCATCAAGGTTTAATGTATGGTTTGACTCGGAGTGCTATGAAAGTCGAAAGAATACCAGAAAAGCACTACGCTATTTCAAACGTTTACAAAAAGAAAACCCCACAGAGGATGGACACGAATACTTGAGAAGAGAAGGTCATATAAAAAGTTATTGGAGGATAAGAGAAAACATACAAAACGAAATGTAGAGCAGAACTTGAACAGAAAGTAAACAACTCCAGACAGTTTTGGAAAAATATAAAACATTTTTCAACGAAAAGTAGAAAGGTTGGTAATATTACGGATGTAGAGTGGTTGCAACACTTTAAGAGGGTCTTTGAAGTAGATACTAATGTTTCTTTACGGATGACGATTCTCCGATTTTGAACCGATTTTGAAGAAGAAAATGATAATTCAGATTTTGGACCATTGAATGATGATATTACTGAAGAAAAGTAGTAGACTCAATTAATCACTTAAAAAATAACAAAGCCACAGGGCCAGATGGCATTTTGCCTGAATTACTCAAATCTTCGAGGATGCAGTTGTTCCTTTTCTTCTGCGATTTTTTAATGCTGTTTCTTCATCAGTCAGTTAAACCCAGCAGCTTGGACCGAGGCTATCATACAACCTGTGCATAAGAAGGGGAATCTGCACAAACCTGACAACTATAGAGGCATCTCACTTTTGAATTTAAGTGGTAAATTGTACAGTTACATAATCAATAAGAGACTGTCCATATGGGTTGAATCTAAAGGTCTGCTAGGAGAAATTCAAGCTGGTTTTCGGAAAGATCAATTTAACCATCGATCACATTTTTACTCTTTTTTTCGATGGTTCAAAAATACCTACTTAGAAACAGGAAATTGTTTTGTTGCTTTCATTGACTTCCGTAAGGCTTTCGATTTCATTTCACACGGAAAACTTTGGCCTATAATTGCGAAAATCTGGAATTTAAAGGGAAAATGTTATTGACAATCCAAAGCATGTATAAAACTGTAAAAGCTCGAGTACGCTGTGGGAAACAAGATGACGGAAGCATTCACTTGCTATAAAGGCTTAAAACAAGGCGAGGTTACCATCCGCTACTTTTTTCTCTGTTCATTAACGAACTGGCCTCAGGAATAATTGAAAATGGACGACACGGCATTCAACTAACCCTGACATGATTGAGCTGTTTATTTTAACTTTTTGCAGACGACATTGTTCTTTTGTCAGACACGGTTGCTGGACTTCAGAACCAGCTCAATGTTCTTGCAATTAAGGCATCTGAATTAGATTTACATGTCAATCTTGACAAATCAAAAATAATCATTTCAGAATGGTGGTTATATTTCTCGACGTGAGCATGGACATATAACGGCCTTTTAAATGGAAGTAGTTAATTCTTACAAATACCTAGGGGTTTTTTCTTAGTACCAATATATCGTTCTCTAGGGGTCTGAAGACATGGCGACTAAAGCCAAGAAAGGTGTTATTGATATACTCAAAACTTTATGGAGGATTGGTGACTTTTCGGCCAAGATTTTTTTAAAGCTATTTGATGCTCAGATAAAACCTATCCTTCTATATGGCTCTGAAATTTGGGGACTGACTGGATCTTCTACAATAGAAAAAGTGCACATTTTTGCTTTGAAAAAGCTGTTAAATGTCAGCCCAAGGACACCAAATGACATGGTATACGGCGAGACTGGACGTTATCCTTTATACATATTTTCTTACTTATCATGCATTAAGTATTGGCTAAGACTTACCAGAATGGATCGATCAAGACTTCCGCGTAAATCATATGATATGCTTTTGATATTGTTGATCAAGGTAAAGTATGTTGGGCGTCACGGGTTCGGGATACTTTATTCAAATTTGGATTCGGTTTTTTTGGAGCATCAAGGCGTAAGAAAACATGCGCGGGTTCCTGAGCTCATTCAAACAAAGACTGGTTGACTGTCATAGTCAAAACTGGGAAGAAAAACATTCAAAAAAGCATAGATTTAGTGTTACCGTTCTTTTAAATCTTCTCTGTCGCTGGAATCTTATTTCACAGTTGTTAAAAATAAACACATCAGAGATGTTTGATTAGGTTTAGAATAGGGGCCTCTGAATTAGGTACTCATAAAATGAGATACGCTCCCGTTCATCAATGTGATTTGAAATGTCCTCTGTGTGATGCTGGCCTCGAAGATGAAATGCATGCTATGTTTTACTGCAGGTCCTTGAATGATTTACGGAGAAGTACATTCCATCTCGGTATACAAAGCATCCCACTGATAGAACCCTGGGGAAAATTAATGCAAGACGATAGCATCTCCATGATTTAGACGTTTTATTTACTACTCAAACAAACGTCGTGTATCACAGGTGTAATCATATATTAGCTAATATCGAATGTAACTGTTTAGCATTTGTGTTCGCCGTTGTTTGCCTGTTTGTTTGCTGTTGCTATTGACATGGTACTATTTGAAACAGCCATACAGTGTGTGTGTGTGTGTGTGTGTGTGTGTGTGTGTGTGTGTGTGTGTGTGTGTGTGTGTGTGCATTAGTACGAAGGAGTTTGCATGTAATATTGTAATGGGTCGGACGACCTTCTACAATAAATCATCTTGAGTCTTGAGTCTTGAGTCTCTCTCTCTATCTCTCTCTCTCTCTCTCTCTCTCTCTCTCTCTCTCTCTCTCTCTCTCTCTCTCTCTCTCTCTCCGTCCGTCCGTCCGTTCCGTCCGTCTGTCTGTCTGTCTGTCTGTCTCTCTCCCCTTCTCTCTCTCTCTCTCTCTCTCTCTCTCTCTCCTCTCTCTCTCTCTCTCTCTCTCTCTCTCTCTCTCCCCTCTCTCTCTCTCTCTCTCTCTCTCTCCTCTCTCTCTCTGTCTGGGTGATTACAGACCACTGTTTAATTTGAAACATCCTTACCCGTAGTACCAGACAACATTCCATGCGCATGCTACCGAATAACGAAGTTTGTGACCATACCCAAACTGTCCATTCAGCTTTTTCATCTCTGCTTGCGTAAGAAGCTCTTGTCAAGCATTAAAATGCATTCCATCTCCCTTTGCATGCATTAAAAGATTTTCCTTTGTTTTTCATTCATATGATAAATCAGCAGCAGCAGCTTCAGCCTTGAGAGTTCACTCGGAATTATCAATTCTTTCCCTTGTCAATAATAAATGTCCTTGTGACATTGTTGTTGTAGCATTATCCTCTAAAGACAAGGTGAAATGTTGGCAGTTTTGTGTCGAGATCTGTTCCCGGGGGTTGAGGTCGGGTTCCACGACCAAGTGCTTGCCAAATACATATGTATGAAAACGCTCACAACTCAACAATCTCTCTCTCTCTCTCTCTCTCTCTCTCCTCTCTCTCTCTCTCTCTCTCTCTCTCTCTCTCTCTCAATATTTGCATATCACTACTCTGTAAAAGACTCTCTGGCAAAAGCGATTGGTTTGCCGTCTTGGACCAGTGCTGATCCTAACCATGTGTGAGATGAAACAGTTTGTATGACCGTTGGTTTGTTGACATCAAAGTATCTGAGAGATGTGTTGTTAAGGTCATATTCTTTACTCTCCCAAATGCTTGCTGGTGAGAGGCGTTCAAGTGCCAGTGGACTTTTCTTCGTCAGGCTTCTCAGCGGAGCTGTCTTGCGGCTGGTTCTGGAATAAATGGTGCTGTATACTGGATCACACCCTGAGACTGTTGCAGCTCTGTGAGATTCTTTGGTGCCTGGATATTCTGCATCCATTCATATTTGTCTGCGTCTGAATGAACACCATGTTTGTCATATGTCATCGTAAAGAATTTCACCTGGGGGCGCTCGATGTCACATTTTCAGTGTTGAGTACCAAGCCGCTTCTTCTGGCAACTTCCATGAGATGACAAAGATTAAGGTCATGTTCCTAGTAGTCTTTCCCTGGACGACAACATCCTCTGTGATTCCCAAGCTGATTGGGCACTGACTCCAAATTTCATCCATCTATGCCTGAAAGATGTCCTGTGAGACACTACAGCCAAATGGGACTCTTTGAAGCAGAATCTTCCGGAGGGACTATCGAAAATAGACATGTTGCTGGATTCTTTACCAAATTTTGATGATTTATAACATGTTAGGCATCAAGTTTACTTAAGACACTGACGCCGCTGAAACGTTGTTATTTCTTTTATGCTTAAGAGTTTTGTGGTAGGTTCTCTTGATGCTTCTGTTAGGTCTTTTGGATCCAAGTATTCTCTCAGTTTTCTATCTGATTTCCGGCTTAACGCTAGGGATCTGATCCAGCCTGTAGGCTTATGTACAGGCGCTGCCATTCTAAATCCCCGCGTCTCCTCAAGTTCAGTCTTGATCTCAAGAACGAGTTGGATGGGGGGGGGGGGGGGGGGGTTCCGTTGTGTTGGGATGAATTGCTGAGTTGCCTCCCTCTTTAAAAATGATGTAGAATTTCCCAGAAAAATCTCCGATGCTATTGAATCTGTCAGAATAAAGGCTGAAGGGATGTTCTTCTTGACAGGCTCTGACTGAATGGTGTAGTGATGGCTGGACAGTGCAAAGTCACCAGTTCAAGGGAAGTGGTGCTAGGAAGTCAGATGAATGTAGATCCTTCTACCTCTGTGATAAAGACTTCTACTTGACCCCGTAATTATTCCTGGTACTGGCATGGGAGGCTGATGGAGCTATGCTGTTTATAATGGTGCCCGTCCTCTTCGTGGTTGATGATCTAGGTTCAGGTAAAACTGATGAATCCAATCTGCTGGGAAATATTCTTCTGCTGATTCTCGAGGGGAAATGTTCCTTTGCGCTTTCTCTTGTCTTTAACTTGAGCTGATTTAATTCTTGTTGAGTTTAATGTTGATGTTAGCAAAACCTCAACTGGGTTGATCATTGGCGTCTGTTGCAGACATGTTGGTAGGTTGGACCCGTGGGCGGGTTTCATCTACCTTTTCGGTCAATGGCGTCATATTGATGCGGGCTTCCACTTCTGTGTCGTCTGTGTTGACTATGTCATCTTCATATGGGTCGTGTTAGTAGAGCAGAGGTATTACTGTTATTGCTTTAACCCAAGTGCATGCCTTGCTTCTTTGGCTCTTTTTTTCCACATGTTCTGCATGTTGGTGCATAGACAAGACAGTTTTGTGGTGCATGGCTGTTATCGCGACTGCCACAGAGTTTATTTTGTTGATCCCTACATTGAGAATTTATGGATAAAGCGGTTGGATTTTATTTGCTTATTGGCATTATGTAAGTTAAACTGACGAGTGAGCTCTACACGTCTGTGGCTGCTACAGAGTGAGGTTTTCATTAGTTTATAGTAGTTCCTGCTGCCTCTCCGGATATCTAACTCCAGTAATGAGTTCTTCCACAGGCATTCTTCTGTTCTATGCTGACTTGCCATTCTTTTGTTTATCATTTTTCTGACATCTGGTGATAAGATCATCAATGGTTTCATCAGCGTATTGGGGAAAATCTCCAGAATTTAAGTCGGTGATGTGACAATTTCCTTTCTATCTGCATGTCTGAAGCATGTCCCGGATTAAAAAAGATTTTCTTCTGTTCCGTTGCATGTGTTGAATCTGCGTACGCAGAATGTGTGTGTTGGCTGTGTGCTTGTATATGTCATTTTTGCCATGAGTAGCAGTTCTGATATTTGCTTAAATTCTTCAAGGAATGTACAGCTAGCTATTTGGATGATTCCAGCTCGTTCGTAGATTTGGTAGTCCATCCATAATTAATACATACAATGCGAACATGCCTGTGTGTCGGCTGTGACAAAGTTGGGACTAACAGCGTAACCGTGCATTCAATGATCACTACTTAGAACGTCAACGTATAGCTTGGCTCTTGTTCACACTGTTGGTGTCAGCAACGTGTCTTTAATTATGGAACAATGGCCCTTCGCTTGCTTTGCATGATAAACGGCGATTGATGAGGTCAATTCCACAACATACCAGAGAACAATAACTCGGAACGAACGGCATCTCAAAACAAGTCTACCGGATAATTCTTTGCCATTAAGAACAACATGATGGCTGAACTGCGTCGCTCGCATTTCTTCTGTCCCTTAAAATCTCCTGGACATGAAGACGATCCTTCGCTGCCGGTATGTCATATTCTTAAACGACTATAGACCAGTGTTGGCTTTTACTTGAAACCTTTACGAGCACCAGCAAAAAATGGACCAACCGTTGGTAACAGAAAAGAAAACCGTCAAGTGCATGCTCATGAATCACAAGGTGTGTGACTATATGAAATATCCCTATTCAGCTCTGCACCTCTGCTACGTCTAAAAAGTACTAACGACTTCTGCTGCTGCTACTACTGCTACTATTACTCTCTCTCTCTCTCTCTCTCTCTCCTCTCCTCTTCTCTCTCTCCTCTCTCTGTCGTGCGTTGTGTGTGTGTGTGTGTGTGCTTGAGTATGTATGTGTGTGTGTGTGTATGTATATAGTTACAGTTTGTGTTCTCTTGTTAATGGTTTAATGCCGTTTGCATGATATTTATTCCATGTTGATAAACTGGAATTAAGAATACATGTTCACACACACACACACTCACTCACTAATCCAACCCTACCCCAGCACTGCACAACACAACACAAACACGCGCACGGAGGCACACACACGCACGGACAGGCGCTCTCGCACGATAACTCACACACACGCGCGCACACTCTCTGTCATACACATACGGGGATGCACACGTTTTTATGTCGTTTCCATAGAATCAAACTAAATCGATTGACTAACAACATAGTATGTACATACGGACCTGTGGCCTTTTGAAACGGGTGAAATCGTTCAGTCTAATAATGAACCGTCCATTTGGTTTACATCGGATGTTTCATTTCGTGGAGAAGACTAAGACGTGTCGGGATGGGAAATTTGCTGAAGTCGCAATGGGATCAATCTGTTGATTGGACCTTTACTTCGTGTATGTTGGCGTGTATTATGTATCTGTAAGTTTTGTATGCATGTACATAGTTATATATATTTATATACAAAGCTTGCTCTTATGTCTTAGATTGAAGAGATAGGGGGAGATAAGCATTCATATCTGCAGTGGTAGATAATTCTGCCTAACTAACAGTATGTGCTTGAGTGGGTGAATGGGGAAAAATAAAATAAATGCTTCTCAAAATGAGCATTCAGCAAGCTTATAGTCTCCAAGGGAGAGACACTCTCCAATGGGGAGGGAAACCCACTAACATATAACTCATGGTCAGATACCGATATTTCGAAACCTGATTGTTTCTCCTCAATGACCGCGGAAAGTGGTAAGCTGACTCCTCTGCCTTTTCGGTTTTAAGAAGAATGCTATCCCAGAAAAGGCTGGTGTGCAATACCGTGGTATGTTTGTTGAGTTTTCAAAAAACTAACCAAAGGTGCCACCTAAGAAGCAAAAGAAAATCATGAAAGAGCAAAACAAGCTACATTTTCTTGTGAAAAGTAGAAAATATGAAAAGATTACCTCTTAAGACACAAGTGCTGAAGGCCAGTTCTTGGAATGAATCCGCAAGGGACTGAATTACAACAAACTAATAAATTCCAAGGATAAGCACCGAGCACCATTCCAGCAACTTACAGAGCAGCTTGGTGTTGCAATGACGGCAAGAAATATTGATTTATAAACAAAGCTTGCTCTTATGTCTTAGATTGAAGAATATTAATATATATATATATATATATAATATATATATATATATATATATATATTATATATATATATATATACATACAACAAACTAATAAATTCCAAGGATAAGTACCGCACCGTTCCAGCAACTTACAGAGCAGCTAGGTGTTGCAATGACTGCAAGAAATATTGAATTATAAACAAAGCTTGCTCTTATGTCTTAGATTGAAGAAATAGGGGGAGATACGCATTCATATCTGCAGTGGTAGATGATTCTGCCTAACTAACAGTATGTGCTTGAGTGAGTGAAATGGGGAAAAATAAAATAAATGCTTCTCAAAATGAGCCTTCAGCAAGCTTATGTTCTCCAAGGGGGAGAGAGACATCCTTCAATAGGAGGGAAACTCACTAACATATAACTCCTGGTCATAACCGATATTTCGAAAACTTGGTGGTTTCTCCTCAGTGACCGCGGAAAGTGGTAATTTGACTCCTCTGCCTTTTCAGTTTTAAGAAGAATGCAATCCCAGAAAAGGTTGGTGTGCAATACCGTAGTATGTTTGTTGAGTTTTCAAAAAAACAACCAAAGGTGCCATCTAAGAAGCAAAAGAAAATCATAAAAGAGCAAAACGAGCTGTTTTGCTCTTTTATGATTTTCTTTTGCTTCTTAGATGGCACCTTTGGTTGGTTTTGAAAACTCAACAAACATACTAACGGTATTGCACACCAACCTTTTCTGGGATTGCATTCTTCTTAAAACTGAAAAGGCAGAGGAGTCAAATTACCACTTTCCGCGGTCACTGAGGAGAAACCACCAAGTTTCGAAATATCGGTATATGACCAGGAGTTATATTTAAGTGAGTTTCCCTCCCTATTGGAGGATGTCTCTCTCCCCCTTGGAGAACATAAGCTTGCTGAAGGCTGTCAACCTCGGGGTATGTCAGTGAGGAAGGACTAGCGCACAGCCCAAACACACTCACAGCTTGCTTACGATCCTCATTCATATATCATGCATTTGTCACATCAAACCACTAGTAAAGTCTATAACTTTACTACACATGATCATAGAACGAAACATCAATGCATATGAATCAAACAAAATAAAACATTCTCTCTTTCCTGAACTTCACAAAACATTTATCTAAAACATCATTAACTAACCCGGGTATAAATAGATTTCTACTTTACCTGGCCAGGTGATCTTAACTATTCACGAATCACTGTCTTTTCTTTTCTCTTTTTTTTTTTCTTTACACTGTCACTTTCACAAGCACAACACAACGTTGGCATTGGTCAGGTTAGACTGCTGGCGCTGGCGTTGGACTGCCGCACGGGTCAGGTTAGACTGCTGGCACTGGCGTTGGTCTGTGGTTCTGCTTGACGAAGTGACGCTGCCAGGTATAGGTCGAACCCCGGTTAAGATGGAACATGACTATCAACATCGATCTGTTCTCCTTTCTTCCTTCCTGCATTAACGCATTGCACTCTCTCTCTCTCTTCTAGTCTGCTCTATCAAATGGACATGGTTGCTTTTCTTTTCTTTTTCTTTTCTTCTTTTCCTCTTCATTAGTTAGCAACTCTCTCTCTCCACATCTCTCCTTAGTCCTTCCTCTGCAACTATCTCGTGCTAATCTCTCAACTTGGTTCTCTTCTCCCCTCCCCTCATCTCTCTGCTTCTCTCTCCAGCAGACCTACACCCAGAACCTCTTCCTCTCTCTCTCTCTCTGTTCGTTCTTCCCTCTCTCTCTCACTCACACATTACTTTATTCCCTACCTACGTGTCCAAGGGTGAGTACCATTGGTCAGTATTTTTACCGCCTCGTACCCAAAGTTATCTCCCTCTAATTCCATTGGATATTCAAATCATGACAGTCACGCCTACACGCCTTACTCTCTGTGGGTGGTCAATTGGTCATTTAATTGATTAGCTTGATTTCACCCCCCACCACACACTACCTTCCCCTCTCTTCGTTCCGCGACGTCCCTAAATTGGCTAGATCAGTCTGATCCAGGCGTCGAGACTCGTCTGACCAGACATCGAGGCGTTGGTCAGCTGCTTAGTCTGACTGGCTGGACCGTACCGTCTCCGTAGAGGATTAGGATTAGTCCTCGCTGGCCCAAATTGGCTGGATGAGTCTGATCCGGGCGTCGAGACACGTTTGACCAGACATCGAGGCGTCGGGCAGCTACTTTGTCCGTCTGGCTGGACAGACCGTCTCAGTGGAGCCTCTCAGCTATGCTTAATTGGCTGGACCCGACACATGGGGCCCGTCTGCCTAGCGCTCAGAATATTTGAGTTTGAGCTTATGTCCAAACAACCTGGACCACGACTTTGGTTGTTTATTTTTTTGTCCATGACAATTTCCCCCTTGTAAAAGACTATGCACCGCATTGTCTCAAAACAACGGTACAAAAAAGACAACAACCGAATTTGCTGACACACAGCTACACGTGCAAAGTTTGAAAAATACTTTACAACCAACGGTTTATAAATTATAAAATATACCGTTAGTGAATACCACTCCAATGAGTTATCATTGACGTGCGCTCTTGCGTTATTTCGACTCATTTTATAACGACCTCTGTGCGCACTTATGCAATTCCCCTACCTGCGGATTTGCCATATTTTCTCTTCACAATTTTTATGAAAAGCAAAATAAATATATCACGATCCATGCCTTCACTGGGGAACCCATCCTCACTTATTGAAAAAAATGCTCACTAACAAGCGCTTATGCCCAAGCTAACTACATTTACATGACAAATCTCACACAAAAAATAACCATACCCAAACTGGAATGAACCCATTCCAATCAACATAACTGAAAAACCATATTATCAAAAAGCCCCCCCGGGATATACTGATTTCCTCTGGTTGCGTTTGCTAGACTACAGGGCTTAAATAGTCACTCCGACATTCGTCGCCGGGGTTTCCCCGCACCGATACCTGTAGGGCTGCAATGCCATTGCCCACGCAGAACCCCTTTTTTCAGCGCGCCTCCTGCGGGAATTTGAGTGGTTGAGACATCCTATCCAAACTCTTTTCCCATACAATTTTGGGGAATTTCTGCACGGCCCACACGACAGCTAAACACTCCTTCTCCACCGTTTGCGTACCCTTCTTCACACTTGCAATTTCCTGCTAGCATACCCACAGAAACCGACCCCTTCAGCTCCTGAACAATCTGCACCTACTCCACCACCTATGCATCTGCCCCGAAACAAAAATGGTTTTGACATTCTGGTAGCTTCAAGAGGGGACGGAACCTACTTCCAGCACCGCTGCAGTGCTTGCTCTGCACGTCTGACCTTTTAAACCCACTCCCGGGTTTCCCCTGCCTTACCAAACAGGGGGGACTTGTTTTGCGCAAAATTTTGGGAAAAACTCCCTATGAAACCAAAAAAACCTAGCGACTCCTGCTTCGTTTTGGTCCTTGGTCCCCCTGATTCACATCTTCTCCACATTTCCTCTTTTGGCTTTTTGTGCGCCTCCGACAAAAAAAACCTGGGAAACTCCTACTGTCTAGCCCTTCAACAGTGACACATCCCTGTATGACTCTTCGGAAATTTAGGCAACAAAATCTCCCCTTCTTCTGTTTTCCCTCTTTCACCTCACAATGATTGCGCGCACCTATTGCATCCCCCAGCGAATATTTTGCGGAGAAAATTCGCAGGGAAAAAGTTTTAGTTCCATTCACATAAATTGGGGTAACCCCGACCGACCTTTTCATTTATGGGAATGGTCCTTTCCAGGCATCACAGCTTTTGTGCCCGGGGGAAGCATACCCAGGACTTTGATCTCCCCCCTGAGGTTTGTTTTCCTCCCCTTCCGTCAATTCGTTTCTTCAAACGACCCACCTCTCAAACTTTCCTTTGAAACCCTTAAAAAAGGGGTCTCAACCTGTGCCCACCTTTGGAATAGGTGAGATTGGGAAAATCAGTAAACACCCACCTCCTGAACGGGTCAATTTAAAGGAGGCTTTTTAAGGGGCCCTTTCCCCCTTTTACCCCCCTTGTGGTGACCTTTGACACACGTCACAAACATGCGAAACGCTTTATTCTGCCAGCTCCTGGCCATGAAAATCACAAAGTTTGGGGTCAGCTTTTTTGCTGATGCCAATACCCGCCATGAGCGACTCGGCCCCCACTGACATGACAGTGTCCGATAACATGCTGACCTCTAACTGAGTTGTCACCTTACCTGCTTCCCCTTGGTGAACCTGGGTAAACAGCCCCCTTTCACAAAAAATTTCTGTCTCACCTCCTCAACCACCTGTTCCTCTCCACCCTTGCCAACCCCCAAGACTTCACGAGCAAGGGTCTTGTTCCTGCGCGCCCTAAACCATGGGCACACATCTAGCCGACTTTTCCTTGCTGGAAACTAAGGGTTTATCAACCTTTTCCCCTTTTTGCTCCGGTTTTGAACTGCTGCCCCTGTGGAGTCACAACCGGGACCCTGGCCCCTTGCACCTGGAATATTTCCGAGATCAATCATAAAGGGGTTTCTCATCACCAGCGGACAACTCCCCCTGAAAGAAGGGGTACGTACTTCTATCTTAGCAACGGAAACTCCCCACAGGCCATCGATAAGTACAGGTCTGGATTTGCCCGTCAAACCCCCTTTTCTCGACCACGTTTTTTCTAACTACACCACAGAAAAAACCATTCTCGTAACACTTTCACCCTCGCGGGCCAAATCCACCTTTTCCACTTAACAAACCACTCACCTAGTGCCCTCCATCCCGGACACTGAACCTGTCCATGCAGCCATAGGCTGCACTCCACCCCTCAACTAAACCCCCTTTTTGGTTCCACTGCGGTCTTTCCTCGGGCGACCCTTATCCACCCTTGCAAGGCTCGCCTTCTGAACCTCATGCGACAATCCCTCGCCACATGCCCTTCTTGTGACAAATGAAACCCAAAGCCCCTTTGCCATTCTTCCCCCACCACGGGGTTTGCAGATTTTGCAGAAAACTCCCCGGGGTCTCCTTGCACTCTTCCACCTGGCCGGGCACCGTTTCTCCGCACCTTTAGGCCCCAAAACGTGCCTCCCGTACACCCTGCTAACTCAGCAACCTCCTGCTGTCCTGGCTGTCCCCTCTTTAATGTATGGTTAACCGGGGCCCGAACCGAAAAATCTTTCTTCAAACAACTCTTTAAATTTTAGCGACTCCTTCTTCGTACCACCAACTCTAACCATTTCTAAAAAATGGTCAGACGTGCACCAAACTGAGGTACGTTTCCCCGTTTGCAACTACGAACAAAAATTTTTTCCAAACCCCTTCCCTCTTGGGGTCAAAATCCCTTTCATAAATGATTCCTTCACAGCACCAAAATCAATTGGGTGCTGCTGGGAATGCAGTGAAAATCTGTTCCTTACCCGCAATAGCGCTACAAAATGACGGGCCCCCTCTTTTGGGCCAACCCCGACGGGCGCAAAAAGTTTTGAAACGATGAGTATGCATCGTCGAATCGTTCCTTTGAAATTTTGGCAACTGGTCGGGGACGTAACTGCCACAGAGTCACGAAAACTGAACTCCCACCTCGGGGGTCTCCCTTTGTATCCTCACTTTCTCTAACTCTAATTTAAACCCTTTTAAACTTCCGTTTTTCCCGCTCTCCTTTAGTCTTTCTGTTTTCCTGCGCTTCCTTTAGTCTTTTTTTGTTCCTGCCTTTTTTTTCTGTTTCCTCGTTTCCTAGCCGAATCCTTAATCTTCGCCGCTTTATTCTTCGTTTTCCCGCCTCCCTTTTTCTTTTTGTTTTCCCCTTTTATTCTTTTTGTTTTCCCGCGCTTCCCTTATTCTTTCTGTTTCCCTTTATTCTTTCGTTTCCTTCTTCCCTTTTTCTTTTTGGTTTCCTGCTTCATCTTTTTTGTTTCCGCACTTTTACTCGAAAACGGCGTCTTTCCGCGCGTTCACCCTTTTCCTCTTTTTCTGGTTTTTTAACGAACGCTCGCAAATCTTTTCCCCAAAAAGCCTAAATCACGAGCGACACTCACAAATTGTTTAAAAGGGGGGTTCTTTTCTTCCCCCATTATTCTTTTCCCCCTTTTTTTTTTTCTTTTTTAACAAATTTTATAACTACGACAGCCCCAAAATTGGTTTCCGACACGGTGACTAAAACACAATCCTAGAAAACAAAATTCTTGGGACAACGTAGTTAGTTTTTATAAACGCCCAGCGCCGCCCAACTATGAGAGCAAATTTTTAGGTAATCTGTGCGAAATAATACCGGGGGGAAATCCCAATAGTTTTATTTGGGGGGAAAGCCAAGCCTAGTATTTAACTACTTTGGGAAAATAAGTAAGACAACACTTTCTTAGGATTACAACACTGAATCCCACCCAGCTTCCTCTTGAGAAGTTAAAATTTAATAAATGGGGCCCGAATATCCTGGGGAGGCTCGCCCAAAAAATTGTCAACCCGGGTATGTCATGGGGAAGGGCTACGCACACCCAAACCACTCCAACTTTCTTTCACTCATTTATAATCATGCATTCGTCACATCAAACCACTAGTAAATCTATAACTTTTCACACAGTCATAGAACGAAACATCAATGCAAGGGAATCAAAAAAAAAAAACATTCTCTCTTTCCGAACTTCACAAAATCATTTATCTAAAAAATCATTAACTAACCCGGGGAAAATAGATTTCACTTTACCGGGGCCCGGGGATCTAACTATTCCGAATCACTGTCTTTTGGGTTTTCTCTTTTTTTTTTTTTTTTTCACGTCACTTTCCCCAAGCACAACACAACTGTTGGGATTGGCAGTTAGACGCTGGGCTGGCGTTACTGCCGGCACGGGCAGTTAGACGCGGCACTGGTTGGGGCGTGGGGTTTTGCTTGACGAAGACCTGCCGTATAGGTCAACCCCAGTTAAGAGGAACATGACTATCAACACGATCTGTCTCCTTTCTTCCCTTTCCCGCATTCGCATTGGGGACTCTCTCTTTTTCCCCTCTTTTAGTCTGCTCTATCAAAGACTGGGGTTTCTTTTCTTTTCTTTTTCTTTTCTTTCTTTTTCCCTTTTATTTGTTTTGCAAATCTCCTCCCACATGCTCCTTAGTCCTTTCCCCTGCAGACTACCCCGGCTAAACTCTCAAATTGGCCTTCTCCCCACCTCTGCTTCCTCTCCACAGACCTAACCCCAAAACCTTCTTCTCTCTCCTCTCTCTTTCTTCTTCCCCCTCTCTCTCACTCACACATTATTTTTTCCCTACCTACGTGTCCAAAGGGGGGGGTACCATTGTCAGTATTTTTACCGCCCGCCCAAATTTTTCTCCCCTAATTTCCCCTTGGATATTTAAATCATGACACACGCCTACACCCTTACCCCCTGTGGGGGTCAAAATTGTCTTTTTAATTGATTAGCTTGATTCACCCCCCCACCACACACTACCTTCCCCCCCTCTTTATTTCCCGGGGACGTCGTAAATTGGCTAGATCATCGACCAGGCCGAACTCGTCTGACCCAAAATCGAGGGCCCCTTTGGTCAGCTACTTAGCTACGGCTGGACCGTACCGCTCCGTAAGGATTGGATTAGTCCCTCGCTGTGCCCAAATTTGGGTGGAAGATCTGACCGGGCGCGAGACTCTTTTTACCAGACATCGGGCCTCGGGCAGCACTTATCCGTCTGGCGGGCAGACCGTCTCAGTGGAGCCTCTCAGCTATGCTTAATTGGGGTGGGCCCACACTGGGGCCCGGGGTGCCTAACGCTCAGAAAATTTTAGTTGAGCTTTTGTCCAAACAACCTGACCACGACTTTGGTTTTTATTTTTTTGTCCACAAAAGGGTCATTTTTAGAAGCATTTATTTTATTTTTTCCCCTTTACCCACCAAGCACTACTGTTAGTTTTGGCAGAATCATCTACCATGCAGATATGAATGCGTAAAACCCCCCATTTTTTCTCAAGACATAAGACAAGCTTTGTTTAAATTCTATATAAATAATATAAAATAATATTATATAATAAATATATATAATATATAATATTTTTATATAAATTTTTAAAATATATATCCGACACACCAAGCTTGAAACAAATTGCAGATTTTTAATACCTCTTTTAATACTTGTCTTATATATATATATATATATATATATATATATATATATATATATATATAGATATAGATATATATAGATATAGATATATATAGATATATATTGAATTATAAACAAAGCTTGCTCTTATGTCTCAGATTGAAGATATATAATATCGTTATGTCTGAGCATGTATGTATGTATGTATGTAAGTATGTATGTATGTATATGTGTATGTAAGTTTGTAAGTATGTGTGTATGTATGTGCTGTGCAATGTGCCGAGTATTTCCCTAAAATTGCGTCTGTCATAAGATCACTAGTGCGTACACACACACACACACACACACCACACACACACTCCTCTCTCTCTCTCTCTCTCCTCCTCTCTCTCTCTCTCCTCTCTCTCTCTCTCTCTCTCTCTCTCTCTCTCTCTCGTGCGCGCGCCACCAAACAACAACATCACCACCGCCACCGCACACGAACACACAGCTGCGTTGCTTTGTTTTGTTTTGTTCGTCCCATCGTGTTTGTATTTTGACACTGATGCAGTCGTCAACATCGACAGATGAGCTCGTGTCTCCAATTCACAGTGCACTACCCCCGAAGAACTCCTCCCTCCCTTCCCCCTCCCCCCTCCTCTCCTCTCTCTCTCTCTCTCTGTCTGTCTGTCCTCTCTCTCTCTCTCTCTCTCTCTCTCCTCTCTCTCTCTCTCTCTCTCCTCTCTCTCTCTCTCTCTCTCTCCAGAGTCCCCCACCTCAATCCCTGCATACCCCCTCCCTACCCTGGATGCTGTGACCGGGTGTAGGGCGGACGGCAGGGGCAGCGTGGCCTCCTGAAGGCGAGCCAGTGCCATAACCCCGCGGGGACATGGGCAGGTACACAGGGACAGGCGAAACGAATCGATCACCAAGTCGCCCCTGGCTGTTTAGACACTGGTGCGATCGCTCATCTCTTACCGTCGGGAGGCCTGCCTAAAGGCAGGGTCGAGTAGACAGACAGACAGACACGTTCACAAACGGGCCAAGCGGGTAAGCTGCTAGGCGGGCAGGTAGACAGACCGACGGACCGACAGGGGGAGCACGTGTTAAGTTCGTGTGGGTCGCTAATAGCCCGACCAGCTCGTAAAATCCATTGTGTCGCCTGATAGCTCTGCTCTTGAACATCGTTTGGTCGCTTGGCACGTCTGCTCTTAAAATCCGATTCTGTCGTGAGAGAGCAGCTGTTAAATTCCATTTTGTCGCTTGGAAGGACTGCTTTGAAAGTCCGATTGTGTCATGTGATTGCTCAGTGGCTCAGCTCTTACATTCCAGTTTGTCGTATTAAAGATCTGTTCTTAAATTCCATCGTGTCGTCTGATAGGTCTGCTCCTAAAATCCAGTGTGTCGCATCATACACCTATTTAAATCCATTGTACTGACTGATAACCGACTCACTGAGATCCATTACATTGTTACGTCGTCTGACAATCTGCTCACTAAAATCCAGTATCATTACATTGCATGGTATTCTGCTCACTACGGTCCGTTGTATTACTATGTCGCATGGTACTCTGTTTGCTACAGTCCGTTGTATCACTATGTCGCATGGTAGTCTGTTTGCTACAGTCCATTGTATCACTATGTCGCATGGTAGTCTGTTTGCTACAGTCCATTGTATCACTATGTCGCATGGTAGTCTGTTTGCTACAGTCCATTGTATCACTATGTCGCATGGTAGTCTGTTTGCTACAGTCCATTGTATCAGTATGTCGCATGGTAGTCTGTTTACTACAGTCCGTTGTATCACTATGTCGCATGGTAGTCTGTTTGCTACAGTCCATTGTATCACTATGTCGCATGGTAGTCTAGCCACTGAAATCCGTTGTTCCGTTAAGTCACCTGACTGTTTGCTCACTCACATGCGCTGTAATATCAGACACCCACTCCTCCTGTCAGACTGCCCACTAAGATCCACTCTGTCGCTGTGGCCCCACAACACTCCCACATCAGACACCCACTCCTCCTGTCAGACTGCCCACTAAGATCCACTCTGTCGCTGTGGCCCCACAACAGACTGCCCACTAAGATCCACTCTGTCGCTGTGGCCCCACAACACTCCCACATCAGACACCCACTCCTCCTGTCAGACTGCCCACTAAGATCCACTCTGTCGCTGTGGCCCCACAACAGACTGCCCACTAAGATCCACTCTGTCGCTGTGGCCCCACAACACTCCCACATCAGACAGCCACTCCTCCTGTCAGACTGCCTACTAAGATCCACTCTGTCGCTGTGGCCCCACAACACTCCCACATCAGACAGCCACTCCTCCTGTCAGACTGCCCACTAAGATCCACTCTGTCGCTGTGGCCCCACATCAGACAGCCACTCCTCCTGTCAGACTGCCCACTAAAATCCACTCTGTCGCTGTGGCCCCACATCAGACAGCCACTCCTCCTGTCAGACTGCCCACTAAGATCCACTCTGTCGCTGTGGCCCCACAACACTCCCACAACAGACACCCACTCCTCCTGTCAGACTACCCACTAAGATCCACTCTGTCGCTGTGGCCCCACAACACTCCCACGACGCCGCTGACCAGTCTGACCATCGTCTAGGTGATAAGCCAAATCACCTTGTGTTACTCGTTCACTGCATCTAATGTATGCAAGCTGCACGGTTTCCTTGACCAAGTGAACCAAGGTTCTAGAGGGTAAAGAAGATTTTGAAAGCTTTCTATAAGTCTGCATCAATAATTTATGTTTTCCATCAACAAACTCGTTTTATATACAAACGCAAATGAAACGACCTTGAACTTGGGCACAGTTCCGGACACTCCAGATTGCCTGTGTACGTCCGTATTACTTTTATATCCAACATACCCAGATAGTCTGCTCGCTAAAATCGACTTTGTCATTATGTCCTCGGATAGTCTGCCTGCTAGAATCACTTATATTATTGTGTCGCCCGATAAGTTACTCAGTAAAGCCACAATGTCATTGTGCCCACTGGTACTCTGTTCACCGTATATGCACCGTATCATCATAACCTCATCAGCCTGATAGTCTAATCACTGAAATCTTTGTGTTATTATGTCTTCTTATAACCTTCTCACTAAAAGAAAATCACTGTATCATTATGTCGCCTAATAGTCCGCTAACTACAATTTACTGTGTCATTATGTCCCCTAATAGTCTGCTAGTTAAAATTCACTGTGTTGTTATGTCCCCTGACGGCCTGCTAAATACAGTCCACTGTATCATTCCCCTTAAGATCTGCTGACTATTGTATCATTATGAACCCGATGGTTTGATTATGTCCCGTTATGGTCTGCTTGCTGAAATAGATAACATCTTGATGTCCTCTGATAGTTTGCTCCTTAAGATCCGCTGAAACATCATGCCATTGACAGTCATGATTAAAATCCTCTATCTCACCAAGTCTTCTGACTTGCTCACTAAAGTCAAATGCATCATTACGCCCCCTGATAATCTGCTCACTGAAACCCAGTGTATTAGTATATCCCCTGATGTTTTGTTCATTAAAATCCACTGTACCGTTATGCCTGTTGGTAGCCTACTCACCAACAGTGTGCCATTATGCTGCCTTGCAGTTGGCTTGCTGAAATCCACTGTGCCATCATGCTGCCTTGCAGTTGGCTTGCTGAAACCCACTGTGCCATTATGCTGCCTTGCAGTTGGATTGCTAAAACCCACTGTGCCATTATGCTGCCTTGCAGTTGGCTTGTTGAAACCCACTGTGCCATTATGCTGCCTTGCAGTTGGCTTGTTGAAACCCACTGTGCCATTATGCTGCCTTGCAGTTGGCTTGCTGAAACCCACTGTTCCATTATGCTGCCTTGCAGTTGGCTTGCTGAAACCCACTGTGCCATTATGCTGCCTTGCAGTTGGCTTGCAGAAACCCACTGTCCATTATGCTGCCTTGCAGTTGGCTTGCTGAAATCCACTGTGCCATTATGCTGCCTTGCAGTTGGCTTGCTGAAACCCACTGTGCCATTATGCTGCCTTGCAGTTGGCTTGGTGAAATCCACTGTGCCAGTATGCTGCTCGACAGCCGGCTCAGTAGAAATCCCACTGTTCCACTACGTTGTTTGACAGCCGGCTCAGTAGAAAACCCACTGTTCCGCTACGTTGTTCGACAGCCGACTCATTAGAAAACCCACTGTTCCACTACGTTGTTCGACAGCCGACTCAGTAGAAACCCTCTGTTCGGCTCAGTAGAAAATTTACTGTTCCACTACGTTGTTCGACAGCCGGCTCAGTAGAAAATCCACTGTGCCACTACACTGCTCGACAGCTGGCTCTGTTTAAAAACAAACTGTGCCACTATGCTGCCTTTCCGCTGGCTCAATAAAAACCCACTTAGCCACTATGCTGTCGACAGCCGGCTCAGTAAAAACAAAACGAAACAAACACACAACAAAAACCACTGTGTCACTATGTTGCTCGACAGCCGGCTCACTGAACTCTATCGTGCCATGGTGGATGATTAAAGAGGATGGTGCAAAGCACGCTTGGACATGGGCCTTTCAGATCTTGGAGCGTGCACACGAAACAGGCTGACTGAAGATGACTCGTCATCATCATCATCATCATCATCATCATCATCGTCGTCGTCGTCGTCGTCGTCGTCGTCGTCATCATTTTTATCGTCATCATCATTATTGTTATTATTGTTATCATCATCATCGTCATGATCATCATCATCCCCATTATGATAATCATCATCATCATCATCGATCATCATCATCATCATCAATCATCATCATCGTCATCATACTTAGACCAGCGCTTATCCTCGGTTACAGACCAAGTTCTATTCGCTTTTACAATCCACACGCACGTTGCCGAAGGGGTTGCCTACCTGGGTAGAGCCGACTGCGGTGCTAATCATTCGTTTCCTGTGTCATTCAATCGAATATCAGTCACTCAGACTTTCGCTCTTTCCTTCGATTTTTACGACAGGACGTCTATATACGTGTCATTCGTGTGTTCGTTGAAATATTCATAGCCCAAGTGAGAGGGCGGAGACGGAGGAAGCGGAGAGTTAATCAATATCACCTTGCGTTGTTGAACTTCCTTGTTTATTTTTGTTTGTTTGTTTTCTTGTTTTTTTCTCCTGATTACGGCAGAGAGCAAGTGGTCTACATAAATATGATATGACTCATCCTGCTCTGCATAGCTCTTATTATGATGATTGTTCATCCTACTGACTACAGCCTCTATGCATGGGGAAATGTATTGATGAAATGGATATCATGAGCATCAACTATTCTCTCTCTCTCTCTCTCTCTCTCCCCTCTCTCCTCTCTCTCTCTCTCTCTCTCTCTCTCTCTCTCTCTCTCTCTCTCTTCAGGTAACTGAATCAGTACAAACGGCTGCCAGTGTCACATTCTTTAATCGATATGAAACTCCAGCTGTTCTTCAATCGTTTTGTCAAAAACGATTAAATACTAGAGATTCATTTATCATCCCCTTGCTTGCTATTAATGAAGTTGGTTCCTAATTTCAAAATTAAAAATAAAAAAGCAATGGTCC
>CM031606.1:44532179-44537179 GCA_018398815.1 Conus ventricosus
AGAGAGAGAGAGAGAGAAAGAGGCGAGGCAGAGAAGGAGAGAGGGAGACAGAGACAGAAGAAGAGAGACGGAGAAACAGAAACAGTAACATAGAAATTGTATTTGTATTGTACAGACCATGTCAGCCATCAAAAGTGGACACATGATCAAGTATAACTGAAATAATCCATTCTGTGTCACAATGATACTTTACAACATGTCAGAGCAACCCTAGAAGCATGTGTCTATAGAACGTAAGGCACAAGACGATAGAAAAACACTTACTTGCTTCGCAAAAAAAAAAAAAAAACGTTACAAAGATCGTTCATCTGGCTTCCAGTTTAGACAGGCATTCTTTGAGGCACGAACTGCATAACTTTCCGCAATAAACGTCTCCCGTCAATCATATCACTCATCGCAGTAGTAAATTCAAACACAAATAATACATGAGATTTCGGCTTCAGAGAGAGAAGAGAGAGAGAGAGAGAGAGAGAGAGAGAGAGAGAGAGAGAGAGAGAGAGAGAGAGAGAGAGAGAGAGAGGAGAGAGAGAGAGAGAGAGAGAGAGAAGAAGAAGGAGAGAAAAAAGATGGTGGTGGTGGTGGTGGTGGTGGTGGTGGTGGTGGTGATGATGATGATGTTGTTGACGACGACGGCGACGACGACGGCGACGACGACGACGAGGAGGAAGAGGAGACAATAATAAAATATTTAGTTTTCACAGGCATCAGTAGCTAGCATTTCTAACTTTGAAAAGTCTGTAAAACTTCTTCAGACTCTGACTGGTCTGGATACATCAAACACTACTGCGTCATGGTGTGCTTCAGGAAATACAAGACGTGGACACGTTTTAAACAAAATGGACGACGCAAAGGAACTGAAGTCCTGCAAGGTATAGGATACTAAGACGATGTCTCAGAGGAATTCCGTGTCTGTAGGGATGGTATGCAGCAAAGAATCTGAAGAAGATTGGGAAAATAAAGGGAGAGGAAGCTGGAGTGGGGGTGAGGGCTGGGGGTTGGGGGGGGGGGGGGGGTTGAGGGGAGAGGTGAGGAAGGACAGAAAAAGGACTGGCTCGTGATCCCCCGGCCCCAACCCAGGCTGTGCTCCCTAATGGGTCAGTGACGCCAACTTGCAGGTGGCGAGTGGTTTTCTCCCTACTCTTAGCGCGAGAACACCTCGACTACCAGACAGTTTTTGCGCCTCTCCTCCACCCCCCCCCCCTCCCCAACACTCCCTTAGTGGCTTCCTTGCTTCCTCCCCCATGTCCTGTTTTAAAAACACAAAAAGCCTGTGGACGTGACGAAAAGTCTGGAACTGATAAAGGCGCAGCGCTCCTGTACTGCTGTAGACCATGAATGGCAGGCAGAACACTGGAAGCCTTTGTGCCATGGCCGTTTCGTTTACCGCAGGTTCTCCATCTAGAATGGCTGCTGCCCTGTCTTGCGAAGGTGTGTTCTATGCAGATTTTGAGAAAAAATTTTGATCACGGATTTTATCTGAGTTTAGGTGCTGGCGCAGTAGACCAAGAAGTGAGTCAACCCGACTTTCTATGCGCCGTGACAATTCGAAACAGAGTCTACGTATTTATCCATCCATGCGTGAACTCGTAATCTGTAAATTAATGAAGTAATGGATTAAAAGCGATCCAGGGAGCTCAGCACTGGCCGCCAGGAATGGTGAGATGCTGTTTGTCCTTTGGAGTCACATTTGTAAACTACAAGTTTGTGGTCTTTTATGGCAGAATGACTTTGAGATCACATGTTAGGCTTCAGACACAGAAAAAGGAGTCAACAGCAGCCGATGACATATGTAACGCAGGGCATCTAGCACGGACATCATCAGCCATCTTCTCATCAGAAAAGTTACAATGACCAGGAACCGATGTAACATCTCACATGATGGAACCGATGTAACATCTCACATGATGGAACCGATGTAACATCTCACATAATGGAACCGATGTAACATCTCACATGATGGAACCGATGTAACATCTCACATGATGGAACCGATGTAACATCTCACATGATGGAACCGATGTAGAATCTCACATGATCTATACAAGGAACCGATGTAACATCTCACATGATGAAACCGATGTAACATCTCACATGATGGAACCGATGTAACATCTCACATGATCTATACAAGGAACCGATGTAACATCTCACATGATGAAACCGATGTTAACATCTCACATGATGGAACCGATGTAACATCTCACATGATCTATACAAGGAACCGATGTAACATTTCACATGATCTATACAAGGAAGCGATGTCACATCTCACATGATGGAACCGATGGAACATCTCACATGATCTACACAAGGAACCGACGTCACATCTCACATGCTCTATACAAGGAACCGATGTCACATCTCACCTGATCTATACAAGGAACCGATGTCACATCTCACATGATGGAACCGATGTAACATCTCACATGATTTATACAATAACCGATGGAACATCTCACATGATTTATACAAGAACCGATGTAACATCTCACCTGATCTATACAAGGAACCGATGTAACATCTCACATGATCTATACAAGGAGCCGATGTAACATCTCACATGATCTTTACAAGGAACCGATGTCACATCTCACATGATGGAACCGATGTAATATCTCACATGATCTATTCGCTGACGCGTCCAGTAAAATATCTCCCATAAAACGACTAATCCGTTAGAAGTTGGTTAAAGTGCAAGGCCATCAGAGTACATTTTGAATCTAACAGTACAAGTGCTTTAATGGAACTACAGCATATCATCGAAGATACTTCAGACATCATGACTACTAAAATATTTAAGGTGAAGACCGATCACTGCTTTATAATGAAATATGTTTTGTTTATCAAAAACAGGGATTACAGACACAGCGTCAGTTTCGGAAACATTTGATAACTGAACCATCTGTGATAATATAGAGATACAATTCATGTTGCGTTTTAACCAGCTCGATAGACTGAGTAAGTATAAAGAGATGGCATCTTTCTTGCTTAGATCTCTGTCGGAGTAAACGATCTCACCTTACTCAGTGTGGCATGGAGGACGTAGATATTACGAAATCAGCAACACAATCAGAGATATATTCTGTCTCTGGATAACTAGATGGATGCTTCATGAAGAAAAAAGAAATTAGAAGATAAGTAGCTGAGACTGGGACTTCTCTAGAGAGGAGGGTACTTTCAAAAAGTTCATAGACGTCATCATGTACTTGCATACACGTCATATCCTGTGTTGGTTCAGTGGCAAACTATACATCGTCCTCGAAAGTCAGCTACAACAGAACCTATTGTTGCGAGTCAAGAAATAACAAATACCATAGTGAAAGTCAGCTACAACAGAACCTATTGTTGCGAGTCAAGAAATAACAAATACCATAGTGAAAGTCAGCTACAACAGAACCTATTGTTGCGAGTCAAGAAATAACAAATACCATAGTGAAAGTCAGCTACAACAGAACCTATTGTTGCGAGTCAAGAAATAACAAATACCATAGTGAAAGTCAGCTACAACAGAACCTATTGTTGTGAGTCAAGAAATAACAAATACCATAGTGAAAGTCAGCTACAACAGAACCTATTGTTGCGAGTCAAGAAATAACAAATACCGTAGTGAAAGTCAGCTACAACAGAACCTATTGTTGCGAGTCACGTCAAGAAATAACAAATACCATAGTGAAAGTCAGCTACAATAAAACCTATTGTTGCGAGTCAAGAAATAACAAATACCATAGTGAAAGTCAGCGACAACAGAACCTATTGTTGCGAGTCAAGAAAATTACAAACACCATAGTGAAAGTCAGCTACAACAGAACCTATTGTTGCGAGTCAAGAAAATTACAAACACCATAGTGAAAGTCAGCTACAACATAACCTATTGTTGCGAGTCAAGAAATATCAAATACCACAGTGAAAGTCAGCTACAATAGAACCTATTGTTGCGAGTCAAGAAAATTACAAACACCATAGTGAAAGTCAGCTACAATAGAACCTATTGTTGCGAGTCAAGAAATAACAAATACCATAGTGAAAGTCAGCTACAATAGAACCTATTGTTGCGAGTCAAGAAAATTACAAACACCATAGTGAAAGTCAGCTACAATAGAACCTATTGTTGCGAGTCAAGAAAATTAGAACCATAGTGAAAGTCAGCTACAATAGAACCTATTGTTGCGAGTCAAGAAAATTAGAAATACCATAGTGAAAGTCAGCTACAACAGAACCTATTGTTGCGAGTCAAGAAAATTAGAAATACCATAGTGAAAAGTCAGCTACAACAGAACCTATTGTTGCTAGTCAAGAAAATTACAAACACCATAGTGAAAGTCGGCTACAACAGAACCTATTGTTGCGAGTTAAGAAAATTAGAAATACCATAGTGAAAGTCAGCTACAACAGAACCTATTGTTGCGAGTCAAGAAAATTAGAAGTATCATAGTGAAAGTCAGCTACAACAGAACCTACTGTTGCGAGTAAAGAAAATTACAAACACCATAGTGAAAGTCAGCTACAACAGAACCTATTGTTGCGAGTGAAGAAAATAACAAACACCATAGTGAAAGTCAGCTACAATAGAACCTATTGTTGCGAGTCAAAAAAATTACAAACGACATAGTGAAAGTCAGCTACAACAGAACCTATTGTTAGGAGTCAAGAAAATTACAAACACCATAGTGAAAGTCAACTACAATAGAACCTATTGTTGCGAGTCAAGAAAATTACAAACACCATCGTGAAAGTCAGCTACAATAGAACCTATTGTTGCGAGTCAAGAAAATTACAAACACCAAGTGAAAGTCAGCTACAACAGAACCTATTGTTGCGCGTCAAGAAAATTACATACACCATAGTGAAAGTCAGCTACAATAGAACCTATTGTTGCGAGTCAAGAAAATTATAAACACCATAGTGAAAGTCAGCTACAACAGAACCTATTGTTGCGAGTCAAGAAAATTAGAAATATCATGGTGAAAGTCAGCTACAACAGAACCTATTGTTGCGAGTAG
>CM031606.1:44544679-44547055 GCA_018398815.1 Conus ventricosus
GGGCCATTTGCAGTCCGGAATTTCAACTTGTCGTCGGGATTTTGTTTTGTTTTGTTTGTTATATTTTATTTTTTTACCCACGGGCAAAGAAGGAAGTGATGAGAGTGAAAGCAGCGCAGGGGCGGAGGGCCAGAACAGAGGTGTTTTAACATCCGCCTGGCACTACAGATGTCTCCGGCCTGCTACAGGTGTTTAACATCAGCCTGGCACTACAGATGTCTCCGGCCTGCTACAGGTGTTTTAACATCCGCCTGGCACTACAGATGTCTCCGGCCTGCTACAGGTTTTTAACATCCGCCTGGCACTACAGATGTCTCCGGCCTGCTACAGGTGTTTTAACATCCGCCTGGCACTACAGATGTCTCCGGCCTGCTACAGGTGTTTTAACATCAGCCTGGCACTACAGATGTCTCCGGCCTGCTACAGATGTTTTAACATCAGCCTGGCACTACAGATGTGTCCGGCCTGCATTTTCAGGCTGGCTGAATTTTCTCTTTCATTCCAGAACGATTGTGAGATATTACATACTTCAGACGCAGAAACAGGAATCGACAACAGCTGATGATCTATTCGATGCAAACTCTTGGTACAGATACCATCAGCGATGGTGTTGTCAGAAAGGTTCTCACAGAATGGCAGACAATGATATACCAGGACTAGTACATTGAACAGTTGTATTGAACAGAGGGTTTTCAATAAAATGATGGATTGATGTGACGTGACTGATGGTGCATAGTCATCAAACAGATGTTCAGGCTGATAAAACCAATCCTTTAGTGTTAATGAAACCGCAGCATGTTGTCAGAGATGCTCAGGCCACCATTAACGCAAAACTTTCGGCAGTGAAGATCGAGCACCCGACTTTTAAAGTCATTGCTGTCACGGAAGAAAAACGGACTTATACGCATATGTACTACATTAATTTAAACAATGCCATCCTCAAGGCGAACGAAACTATGTAGGACTGATTGTGGCAGTCATTTGTCTTACTCAGTTCATGATAATCAGATTTTTGTTTCATTAAAATCGTAAAAAAAGAGAAAAATCAAAACAGTACATGTCAATGCATCAGACACACATGTTAAAATATACCAGCAAACAGCAGGCCCTCCAGAGCGGACATCCAGGTGCAATCTGTCGTAGTAAAACTCATTTTCTTGATTACGACACAAAACTAGCGTGCGACAAACTGTAGAAGAAGAAACTCTATAACTATTTTCTAGATCAAAGGTAGGTGAATGGTCCGCGAGTACAGAAATGCCGTGGACGATAGTAAAAACTATAAAAGGTAAAGTGAAAGAGCAATAGAAAAAAAGGAGTTACCAGTATAAATTTACTACGAGACTGGGGATACACTTTATGATAAAAAGAAAACACCCACCCTTCATGCAGCATCCCAATGGGGAAAGGAAACATGTACACACACACACACACACACACACACACACACACACACACACACGCGCGCGCGCGCGCGTGCTCGCGCGCGCGCGCGACTGAGAGAGAGAGAGAGAGAGAGAGAGAGAGAGAGAGAGAGAGAGAGAGAGAGAGATGACAACAATTTAAAAAACATACACACACGCGCGCACACAGACACACACAGACACAGACACACACACGACTGAGAGAGAGAGAGAGAGAGAGAGAGAGAGAGAGAGAGAGAGAGAGAGAGAGAGAGAGAATGACAACAATTTAAAAAAAAAAAACACATACACGCGCGCACACAGACCCACACAGACATACACAGACACAGACAGACACAGAAACACACAGACACACACACACACACACACACACACACACACACACACCAACGCTGATCAGTCATGCTGATTTTGTTGTTGCTGCTGCTGCTGCCTCTATTGCAAGACGACAGTGTGACAAATGGGCACTGCGGAATGGACAATTATCTCCCCTGATCTCTGTGTTGTATTGCCTGGCTGCTGGATGATATTCTCTCTCTCTCTCTCTCTCTCCTCTCTCTCTCCTCTCTCTCTCTTCCTCTCTCTCTCTCTCTCTCTCCTCTCTTCTCTCTCTCTCTCTCTGTTCACTCATCTCTCTCTCTTTTTTTTTGTTTTCGTTTTGTTTCATTTATTAATTTACTTTTTTTGTTTTGTTTTTTTGTTTTCCTGGACAGTGCATTTGACGTCAGGGTTCATGTTGCATTGACGTAGTCAGATGGGTGTACCTGTGGCCCACATGTGAAAACCAAAAACCAAAAACAAATTAAAAACAAATACCCCACAAACAAACAGACAAACAAAGAAAAACTAGCGTCAAGATTCGTAGATCACACGTGCAAGAAAGGGGACACCATCGTAAACACACACACACACACCCCCCAGCACAAAAACATCCCAACTCTGACAGGACCAT
>CM031606.1:44550555-44565555 GCA_018398815.1 Conus ventricosus
TTGTTATAATTTTTTTTTTTTTTTTTTTTTGAGGGTGCAATTCGATATCTAAGTCCGAGGCTGCTGAGTCTGTACATCTGATGGCTGCTTTCAACACAGTTTTGGAGAACTCGTACAGCCATTGCTATGCCAGCTTCGGGACTGATTCGGATTGTTGAGTATGCTTTGATGAGAAGCACATTAACGAGTCATGGAGATATCTCTTCAGCATTTCTCGGATGTTCTTTGGGACATTATACATCTCGTGTGCATCTGAATAAACTTGTGTGGAACTGAACCCTATCATTTGCCAGATCGAGCCACACCATGTGAGGCCCCTTTTCTCTGCTTCACTTCTTCAGATTTTTTCCCGGGTCAAAGGGACACGTTGAAAGCAGTCAGACCCCCAAAGGGCGTCCCCTTTTAGTGCACTGGCTTACCAAGGGTCCGCCTTGGGCACAGGGTTCCAGCTCCCCCCCACAAAACCACACACACACCCCAACACACCACACCACACACACACCACAAACACACGTAGGGTCGGGGTGTTTAGTTAAATTCCGAAAACTTCTTTTTTTGGTGCTTTCCCTTTTAAAAAACTTATGGAAAATACTGAAAATGATTTACGACAATTTCATTTCTTTAAAAACTTTGGTAAGATGAATGTAAATTTATGGTGGTCTGCTTTTTGCTTGACAGTAATATAGATTTAAACCCGTAAGTATTGGGCGCATGGGTCAAAGTTTAACTTCATCCCTTTTAAAAATGATCCTCAATTTGGACCACAAATCCTTTTCAATTTTTTTTATAACTTTGAATTGGGCACTGCCATATCAGAGACACCTAAACTAAATTTTGTTACAGCACATTCAAAATATTTGTTCGTATTTATCATTATGTATAGTTCTGACAAAGAATTAATTTAAAACCGTCTAATAAAAAAAAGTCACTACTGTGGATATGATAATCCCAGTCTTTCTAACTACAGTCTATCATGCGTTGCTTAAAAAAAACCTGGGACACATCCCATACCTCTGTTTTATCCATACAAATAAAGAACATAACTAAATAAACGTGTTGGAACAGAGGAGGGGGAGAAGACAGACACGCGACAGTCCGGCCACAGTCCGGGCCGTGTTCTGTAATGCGTCAGGAGTGACAACTACACTTGCGCATTGCACGTGGCGGGCTATTTTTTCCCCACTAGCAGCCCGGAGACATCTGTAGTGCCAGGCTGATGTTAAAACACCTATAGCAGGCCGGAGACATCTGTAATGCCAGCTGATGTTAAAACACCTGTTAGCAGGCCGGAGACATCTGAGTGCCAGTCATGATTCCCTGACCTGTAGTACTCCCATTGACCGAACGGCCTCCAGCAACTAGACACACTGGGCCATTTGCAGTCCGGGATTTTCAACTTGTCGTCGGGATTTTGTTTTGTTTTGTTTTGTTATATTTTTTTTTTTTACCCACGGGCAAAGAAGGAAGTGATGAGAGTGAAAGCAGCGCAGGGCGGAGGCCAGACAGAGTGTTTTAACATCCGCCTGGCACTACAGATGTCTCCGGCCTGTACGGGTGTTTTAACATCAGCCTGGCACTACAGATGTCTCCGGCCTGCTACAGGTGTTTTAACATCCGCCTGGCACTACAGATGTCTCCGGCCTGCTACAGGTTTTTAAACATCCGCCTGGCACTACAGATGTCTCCGGCCTGCTACAGGTGTTTTAACATCCGCCTGGCACTACAGATGTCTCCGGCCTGCTACGGGTGTTTTAACACAGCCAGGCACTACAGATGTCTCCGGCCTGCTACAGATGTTTTAACATCAGCCTGGCACTACAGATTGTCCGGCCTGCATTTCAGGCTGGCTGAATTTTCTCTTTCATTCCAGAACGATTGTGAGATATTACATACTTCAGACGCAGAACAGGAATCGACAACAGCTGATGATCTATTCGATGCAAACTCTTGGTACAGATACCATCAGCGATGGTGTTGTCAGAAAGGTTCTCCCCAGAATGGCAGACAATGATATACCAGGACTAGTACATTGAACATTGTATTGAACAGAGGGTTTTCAATAAAATGATGGATTGATGTGACGTGACTGATGGTGCATAGTCATCAAACAGATGTTCAGGCTGATAAAACCAATCCTTTAGTTTTAATGAAACCGCAGCATGTTGTCAGAGATGCTCAGGCCACCATTAACGCAAAACTTTCGGCAGTGAAGATCGAGCACCCGACTTTTAAAGTCATTGCTGTCAGGGAAGAAAAACGGACTTATACGCAGTATGTACTACATTAATTTAAACAATGCCATCCTCAAGGCGAACGAAACTATGTAGGACTGATTGTGGCAGTCATTTGTCTTACTCAGTTCATGATAATCAGATTTTTGTTTCATTAAAATCGTAAAAAAAGAGAAAAATCAAAACAGTACATGTCAATGCATCAGACACACATGTTAAAAATATACCAGCAAACAGCAGGCCCTCCAGAGCGGACATCCAGGTGCAATCTGTCGTAGTAAAACTCATTTTCTTGATTACGACACAAAACTAGCGTGCGACAAACTGTAGAAGAAGAAACTCTATAACTATTTTCTAGATCAAAGGTAGGTGAATGGTCCGCGAGTACAGAAATGCCGTGGACGATAGTAAAAACTATAAAAGGTAAAGTGAAAGAGAGCAATAGAAAAAAAAGGAGTTACCAGTATAAATTTACTACGAGACTGGGGATACACTTTATGATAAAAAGAAAAACACCACCCTTCATGCAGCATCCCCAATGGGGAAAGGAAACATGTACACACACACACACACACACACACACACACACACACACACACACGCGCGCGCGCGCGCGTGCTCGCGCGCGCGCGCGACTGAGAGAGAGAGAGAGAGAGAGAGAGAGAGAGAGAGAGAGAGAGAGAGAGAGAGATGACAACAATTTAAAAAACATACACACACGCGCGCACACAGACACACACAGACACAGACACACACACGACTGGAGAGAGAGAGAGGGGAGAGAGAGAGAGAGATGAGAGAGAGAGAGAGAGAAAAGAGAGAGAATGACAACAATTTAAAAAAAAAAACACATACACGCGCGCACACAGACCCACACAGACATACACAGACACAGACAGACACAGAAACACACAGACACACACACACACACACACACACACACACACACACACACACACGCTGATCAGTCATGCTGATTTTGTTGTTGCTGCTGCTGCTGCCTCTATTGCAAGACGACAGTGTGACAAATGGGCACTGCGGAATGGGACAATTATCTCCCCTGATCTCTGTGGTTGTATTGCCTGGCTGCTGGATGATATTCTCTTCTCTCTCTCTCTCTCTCTCTCTCTCTCTCTCTCTCTCTTCTCCCCCTCTCTCTCTCTCTCTCTCTCCTCTCTCTCTCTCTCTCTGTCTCTCATTCTCTTTTCTGTTTTTTTGTTTTCGTTTTGTTTCATTTATTAATTTACTTTTTTGTTTTGTTTTTTGTTTTCCTGGACAGTGCATTTGACGTCAGGGTTTCATGTTGCATTGACGTAGTCAGATGGGTGTACCTGTGGCCCACATGTGAAAACCAAAAACCAAAAACAAATTAAAAACAAATACCCCACAAACAAACAGACAAACAAAGAAAAAGCTAGCGTCAAGATTTCGTAGCATCAGCACGTGCACAGAGAAGGGGACACCATCGTAAACACACACACACACACACACACACACACATGGCGACTGAAGACACATCTCCATTAACTGCTGCCACCAGAAGACGGTCATGGGAAGACTCCGGCGCTCACAAAGCTCCAAAAAGCTGAGTAATGTTGTTCCAAAGTTATCAACTATGACCTCGTTTTGAAATCAGCTTACCCCTGTGCCTGATTTGTGTGAACCCATGATGCCAAAAATCGCGATCAAGTGCTAGGCCTAGTGCAAAATATTCATCCACCAACGACAATTCTCTTAAATGCTCTGAATGTTCGAAGCTAGTCTCTTGGTCAAAAACCAACCTACCCGACTACATGCTGTGTATCCTCATCAAAACTCAGAGAAAATATATGTGCGAACCATGTGCCTCGGGATTCATGACCTCAGAACTTTTGTTGCAAATTGAAAAAGAAAAATCAAATCTGGATCGAGAAGCCTGTCCTGGAACTACTTTTCTTAGTGCCGCAAGTACCAGATCTAAATCGTCGATCCCTCTATCCAATGCAGTGAAAAAACAACCTCAGAAACATCCTCGCATTTTCACGACAGAGCTTGCATTGACAGTCAAACAAAACAAGATCTTTTTTTTCAAAAAATGAGCGACTCAGTTTTAGATCTAAAGTCAACAATTTTAAAACAACACGAACAGCTATGCGCCATTATGAAAGAGAAAAACAAGTTCTCACCTGAACCAGTGCCAAGACAAAATCCAGCATGCCAGAACTCGGTCCATCATTCTACACAAACAGCTTTTGCAATCCCGAGGCCTACCTCTCAATTCAAAATCGCCGATGGCAAAATGAACAGACCAAGTTTCTCAGACGTTCTAAAAAATGGAAAAAGTTCGTTTTGTGGAACACACTGACGGAAAACAAAGTGATGTAAAAAATGGATGACGAAAGTAACACGCGGCTTGAAAAAGAACGATCTACTCCCAGAGGAAACAGCTTTGAAACAAAAAATAAACAAAAAAAGAAAGAAAACCAATAAAAAAAGTTTAAAATTTCCAACGCCAGGGGCCCATCCAACCCCCCCCTCAGAGCACAAACAGGCAGCAAACAGAAAAACCCTGATAGCAAAAACCCCCAGATCAACCCCCCGGTTTTCTAGTGTTTGCATAAACCCTGTACTAAATGGATTCCGAACCCTTTTTTGGGGAAAGCCTACGGTCTTGTTGTCAGGAACCAGAAATTCCCCACTTTTCGGAGAATGCAAAGATCTGCTTTTTGCCCAATCCCACCCAGTTTAAAGATTTTTTTTGTACTCCAAAAGGGTTTAAAAAGCCCTTTAAAAAAACACAAGAGACCCAAAAAGCTACCTCAAACATATCATCAACCTGGGAAAAAAAACCCCAAACAGAAACACCCAAACAATGTGAAATTGTTTTAGAAAGGGTAGCACCAACTTTCCTCTCAATCTAAAACAACAAACGGAATTTTTTTAATGCTGAAAAATCTTACAAGTCTTCACAATGCCCAAAAAAGTCTCCTTTGGTCTCACGAAAACATAAAAACACAAGAGCCAATACATCGGGAAAAACATTCTTTCCCTTTCCAAAAGGGGCCCTCGACTTTTTTGGGCCCGGCAACCTTTGGCCGCCTCTGCTTTAAACCTGTTCTGGACGAAACCAAAGGGGGGTAAACATAAAAAACACCCCAAAGAACGCCATCAGGACGGAAACCTGAGCCCTTGACATAAACATGGACCATTTTTCTGCCCATGCCGTTTTTCCCCACCGAGAAACCGACATCTGTTCGATTGGTTCCCGTGATCGTCTTCAACCAGCTGATTGATATATCTCCCCAATTCGCCATTACTGAAACCAAACTAAACAACTGTAGTTAAATTAGATCTCTTTTTTTCATTTCTTACCTTTGTTTTTGTTTGTAGTTTGTTTCAAATTTTTAACTTAACCCACCCGAAAATTTTTTTTGTTTTTTTTTTTTATTTTCATAAAATATATATTTTAAATTTTTTTTTAAAATTTATTTTTTTTAGTTTTTAAAATATCACTGAAACAATGCCCCAAAAAATCAAAAATAGAAAACTTACAATGGAAGGGGTCGATCAGTGCCCAACCAAAAACGCAACTTTCAAGATCACAAAAAAAAACCCTCCTATCCCGTGCAAAATTCTTCATCACTAAATTTGTCCAAATAAAACTGCCACGTCTCGATCATTTCTTCTACCCCCAGTGAATCATCTCTCTGACAAACGGGAAAATTGAACAGGGGCCATCTATAAAACATAAAAAGCTATCTTACCACCCAAATTTTTCAACGCCAGTACCATCAAACTGCGCCAAAAAACCCTCTTGGCAGCTTTTTTAAAATTTTGATAACTCTTTAAATCTTAAATATTCTTTCGGGTTTACCTCCCAAAAGGTGTTAAGGGATTGAAACATGCGGGCTACTTACCCTGGGTACCCAAAATGAAAAGGGGCTAGTAGCCGGTCCCAAAAATTAAACACGCCCCTTTAGGGGATAGTGGCGGCCCTAAGGTTAGCTCCAATCGTCAGGGGAAAAAAATTTTTCGGACAGGGCATTTCTTTCTTCTAAATGAGGAACCAAAACAAATTTGCCTGATGTTCCTAGCCACAAACGATCGGCTATTGCCTTTCCTTTAAATTGGCCATAAGAGCGACTAGCAAAACTTGGGCAATTCCCATAAAAACACTTGGGAAGCGATCCCCCCCCAAAATTAAATCTTTCCAAAAGGGGAAAATTTAAAATTTTGCATAAAGGATCCCAAGGGTAAAAACCCAAAAAAAAATTTAAAACCCGAGCTGCTGGGATAAATTCAAGTCCATTTTAATGTCTTTTAAAAGTTAGTATGCTGGAAAAACCCCAGATATTGATAAAATGTATTGAATTTTTCTAAGGGTTTTGAAAGCCAACTGAGGCAACCCCAAAAATTTTTAGTCAACAAAATCCTCAAAACTTTGCTGGAAAAGGTTCTGGGAGGGAAAACCCGCAAAGTCTGAAAAAAAAAAGGAAATTAAAGTTCAAAATACACGCAAAAGAAAAAAAAGTAATGACTTTACTCCCCTTTAAAGGGCAAAAAATGAAAGTACTAGGTTAAAGAGAAACCCAAAAAAGCGTTTACGGGTCTTTCATTTGTGTAAACGAATTTAAAAGATAACAAAGTTTTTAAAAAAGGATGGCCCAAAGATAAAACAAAGGAAACAGGGAATACATTTCCCCCCGTTTAAACCCAATCACAAAGCGTATGAACAATTCCCAAAAATTAGCTCAAAAAGCTGAACGGGTTTGCTAAAATTTTTTTCCCAAAAAAATAGCTCCAAAATTAGTCTCTCAGACAAGTTTAGTACTTTTTAAGGGGAAAACCCAAACAAAAAAACCCTAACTATTTCGACCCAGAAAAAACAAAAACTTTTTTTAAATGCAAAAATAAACATTAGAAGAATTAAGAAAAAGCTATATCGTCAATTTCCCCAAAAAAGAAAACATCAGTTGTTTAGACGCCCGTCTCAAACGAAAATTTTAAGGAACCCTTTCCAAACAATTTTAAACTTTCTGTAAACCATTAGAAAAGAATTGGGTTGATGGGAAAAACTCCGTCTGTTTGAAATTCCGTTTATTGTGCCCAAAACCAAGCCCGGGAAACCCCAACTCGATATTAAAAAATATCGTCCCATCCTCCCCACCTCTCATAAAAGGGAAACTAATGGGAAAAAAATTTTAAAAAAAAAGACATAAAATTAAACATTGGGGAAAAAACCGACATTTCCCACTGCTCATGCTTGGGTTTAAAAAAAGGGCCGACGGGCTGTTTTAACACCCTTTTAAAAATTACAACTCAGATAAAACCCTCAATTTGCCCGGGGAAAAAAAGTCTTTCAACTTTTTTTTCGATTTCAAAAAGGCGATGAACAAGCTTGGGAAAGACCCAACTTTTTTTAAACCCTTAAAAAAGATAGGGCCCCTCGGGCCCCATTTAAAAAATTTCTTCAAAGAATTTCTTCTAACCCCCAAAAATTTAAACCAAAATAGGAAAACAAATCTAGCACGAGATTTTGGAGATGGGGATCCCTCAGGGTTCTGTTAAATTGCCCCCCCTTTTCTTTTTAAAATCCCCAACCCCACGATTCACCCCAAAAATATTTCTAAAAATTTCCCGTTTTAGTTCAATAGCGATGACATAAGTTTTTAAAGGAAGAAAGTTTTTTTTAAAAAAGAAACCCCCCTTTAAGGGCAATTTCAAACATGAAAAAATTAAAAATCAAAAACAAAAACAGAACCCCCCCGATTTAAGTTTGAGAAAGGGGTTTTGCGTTTTGCTGAAAATCCAAAAAAATCTTTTTGTGCTGGGGAAATTCCATTAACTCCCTAATTTTAAGATGGAAGACCCAAATTTCTTAAACCCACACACCTTTCATAAAAAAATTTTTGGTGTACAAACTTACTTCAAAATAAACAAAAAAACACACAAATTGAGCAAAAAAAAACTCAAGCAAGGGAAAGCTCTTTAAACTTTTTTAAAGTTGTGAGTTAAACCCAAATTGGGGACAAGGGTACCGGGGGCACTATTTAAAAACAAAATTTTTCAAAATTTTCGGGGCAGGACAAAAGGGTTTTTATATGCCCCAAGGAATAATTTTTCAGCTCCTAATTTTCTTTTAAAAAAGGCCCACAAAGTACAGATTGCAAGGGGATACAAAATAGCCCCCAGGGGTTCCCCTTTTCGCTTCCCTTATAGGGACAAAACATGAAGCTGGCGTTTTAAGGGCCCCGGATGCTTAACGAAAAATTTGCTTGTTCTAAATACATTTCAAGATGTTCTAATTATTTATAATTCAAATGTGGATGAACTTGATTGCGATCGATTTAGAATTTCCCAAAGCGCGCAAAAAAAAAAACATCAAATAAAACCAACCTTACTTTTCATCAAACCTGTTTAAAACGCCAAAATTGATCACAAAAAACCCTTGCCCCACGTTATCCCTTTATCCCATTTTCCCAATTGGGAAAACCCCCCGGCAAGGGGTTTGGGGGGGTTATAAATACACTGATTTGCCAAAAAAATTTAAAAAAAACTTTTTAGGGGCTATGGCCAAGTCACAAAAAGACGACCCGTTATCCTAAAACATTAAAAATTTAAAACCCGACGGAAACCCTATTTAAAAGGGAAAGCTGGTTTCCGGCTTTTTTAATTTCCCGCTTTGAAAGCAGATAAAAACTTTTCATCTTGGAAAGGGGTTTTTCTGTTTTTAAAAGGCTGAAAATAGCAATTCGAAAGGCTCTGCATTTAAATTAAAAGACATTCCACTTTAATTTTTTTTAGAAAAACTTTTTGTGTTGAAATTCCCAAAAACTGTTCTTACAAACAATGGGAAATTTTTTTCTGCTACCAATCGCGCCGAGATAATCACCGAAATTTAAAAAATTTTGAACCATTCCTTTCAACAAGGGATAACAGTGGACTTTTGCTGGGTTCCGTCACAATTGGGATTGTAGGAAATGAAAAAACAGACAAAAACCCGCGCTATGGGGTCCAAAAACCTGAAAAAATTTTGTCCATATCAAAATACCTTTATCTTCAGAAGGCCCATGGACCCCTTAAAAAGAGCCCCTTTGGGGTCTTTTCCCAAAAACCGTTTCAAAGATTCGTACTCTTTAAAAACAGGGACAAGAATTTTCCACTGAGTTGCGTTCAAGAATTCAAAACTTTAAATCGCCATCTAAACCCCCCATTCAAATTCGAAAAAAGAAAAACAAAACGAAAGGGCATGAAAACCCAAAAAACGGGAAAAAGGAATCCCTTTTTTCAGGGTTTAAAATTAACGCCCTTCGTACAAAAATTTTCCCCCAAATTTACAAAAGCGCCTTTTGGGGTCATCACATTTCAATACTCTGCATTTTCTTTTTAAATTTTTTCCTATTTTAAAAACCCTCCTCTCCAACCTTTCCCACAAAAAGATTCCCCGTGGGATTTTCCAAAAAATCTTCAAGCCTTTTTTTCATTTTTAAATTCGGTTTATGTTTAACCCTTGCTCTTTTGTGTAAAAAATTTTTAGTTTTTTTTTTTTTTTTTTTTTTTTTAAAAAGCTTTTTAAACTTTTTTTAAAATTTTTACAATTTTTAAAAATCTTTTTTCCCTTTCAGTGCAAAAGCGCACACCACAAAGCACACGCCAAAAACACAAAACACCCACACACACACACACACCCCGTAAAAGGGCCCATAATGCAAGTTGCATACCTATTTCCATTTTTTTTCCCTCCATCATTTCCCGCATTAAATTTTTTCCAAAAATCCTTAAATTGAACAGCTTTTTAAAATTTAAAAAACAAAAAACCCCACACACACCACACACAAAACACACAAACACACACACACACACCACACACAGAGAAAGAGAAAAGAGAGGAGAGAGAGAGAAAAACAGAGAGACAACAACAACAGACAAGAACAGACAGGGCAGACAGACAGACAGACATACAGACAGACAGACTGATACAGAGAGAGGAAACAAACCGGCGAAATGTAAGAGAAAAAAAAGCTTCATCAATGTTTCAAATCAAATCCTCGCGATCCTGGATCGACCACTCACCACCTCCAACACAAAGAACAACGACAACACTGCAAAGAAGTTTACAGCTCAAAAGAGAGAGAGAGAGAGAGAGAGAGAGAGAGAGAGAGAGAGAGAGAGAGAGAGAGAGAGAGAAAGAGAGAGAGAGAGAGAGAGAGAGAGAGAGAAAGAGAGAGAGAGAGAGAGAAAGAGAGAGAGAGAGAAAGAGAGAGAGAGAGAGAGAAGAGAGATCTTTTATTCTCTAATGGCTATGGTCCATACTGAGTGATAACTCGGAGACTCTACAATGATATCAATGCGCAATATGACAAAAGCATTAACATGAATCACATGCAACATTTCTGAAACGTTACTATTTCTCTAAATTTAGACGCTTTGTACAAATACAAGGAAAACTTTCGATAGACAATTGGAGTAGTGCAAGACGACGGTAAGCATGGTTTTTAATATCTGGCTAAATGAAAGTTCCTATAGTAGCGTTACAACAGCTGAGAACAGATCATTATTTATCTTCGGTATCGTTTTTCGAAAAGGAGACAATACATCAGAATCAGTATTCGTTGTCGTGTTTGTAACGGTGAACAGCAAAATCAGATGTAACCAGTCTAAATCTTGTCGCAATATACTTAACATGTCAGCCAGTATTGAAGAATAGATACGCCTACAAGACATGGCCTGTGAAAATATGCTCTGTAAAAAGTATACACTACAGTTCTGCCATTTATCATCACGTAAGCGTGCACGTGCTGATGCGCACCACTACTGGCAACCGTCAGACGACGGGAAAATGGCATGGTTTGGCCACATCATTCGTCACAACGCCCTCTCCAAAACCATCCTCCAAGGTACCGTTGAAGGAGGGCGCAGACGAGGAAGGCAGAGAAAGAGCTGGTCCGAAAACATAAAGGATTGGACCAAAATGACCATGCCGGATCTCCTCACGACAGCTGCCAACAGAAGAACCTGCCTCATCACGTCCCCCAACGACCCCAACGGTCAGGGGAATAAAATGATGAATGAGAAGCGTTGAAGGACACCAGTTTTGTGCATTCAACGCCCCGATTCGTATACACATGTCCAAACCCACGTTCACACAAACAAAACGCACTTTTTAAAACCCAGTTGTTCTTACCAGTTTATACCTCGGTAATGCAACATTTAGAGTTATAAACTGTAGCCTACAATCTTCCATTCGCATACACTTTAACCAATACAAATAGCAAAATTTATCTGTTTGTGGTAACGATCAGTGTCACTAAATACTAAACCATTAACAGTTCTTGAATCTACTCCAAATGTTTCTTAACGGCAAACACATGAACCGATTCATTGTGAACTGCTGCTTCATCCAGTCGTCATATTCCTGAACAATACTGGGCGGTGGGTTGCACTTGTGGATCAAAACGTTAGCTACAGGTTAAAGGTCAAAAGGTCGCAGTCCCATACCACGATGACCGCTGAGGGCATTACCTGTGAAAGACCCACCGTGTCGATGACACAGCATTATGGGTTACACAGTCTACTCAGCCCCTTCTTCCACTGCGCAGATTTTCCTGAACCGAATCAGGTACCCCCCCCTGTACATGGTGAACAACTTCCTCTGTCACTGACCTCGTCCAGCTCTAACTGAATCATCAAAAGAACAACAAGGTTCGGATCTGGGCAGTCTCCATGTACTGAATTATCAACAAGAACAACAAGTTCGGATCTGGGCAGTCTCCATGTACTGAATTATCACAAGAACAACAAGGTTCGGATCTGGGCAGTCTCCATGTACTGAATTATCAACAAGAACAACAAGGTTCGGATCTGGGCAGTCTCCATGTACTGAATTATCAACAAGAACAACAAGGTTCGGATCTGGGCAGTCTCCATGTACTGAATTATCATCAAGAACAACAAGGTTCGGATCTGGCAGTTTCCATGTACTGAATTATCAACAAGAACAACAAGGTTCGGGTCTGGGCAGTCTCCATGTACTGAATTATCACCAAGAACAACAAGGTTCGGATCTGGGCAGTCTCCATGTACTGAATCATCAACAAGAACAACAAGGTTCGGATCCGGGCAGTCTCCATGTACTGAATTATCAACAAGAACAACAAGGTACTGGGAAGTTTCCATGTACTGAATTATCAACAAGAACAACAGGTTCGGATCTGGGCAGTCTCCATGTACTGAATCATCAACAAGAACAACAAGGTTCGGATCCGGGCAGTCTCCATGTACTGAATTATCAACAAGACAACAAGGTACTGGGAAGTTTCCATGTACTGAATTATCAACAAGAACAACAAGGTTCGGATCTGGGCAGTCTCCATGTGCGAATTATCAACAAGAACAACGAGGTACTGGGTAGTTTCCATGAACTGAATTATCAACAAGAACAACAAGGTTCGGATCTGGGCAGTTTCCATGTACTTGTTCGCGTAAAGTAAGATATGGGTATTACATAATGCCCACATTTTGACTCTGGAAAGTTTTAGTATTCCAAGAAAATGCATTGTCCATTGGTAGTTACTAATTGGGAATAGCTCAGTCGGTAGATCGGCGGACACTACACTCCTGGTGGTCCTGGGGTTGCAAATTCACATCTTTGCCGGGCTGTTTCCATACAGGGGATTTTTTGCCTCTAACTTGATTGTTCTGATTCCATGTCCCAAACAGTCCTTCGATGAGACTATAAATCGAGGATTCAGTGTGTGAAAAGACGCATATATTGCACAAACATAAAGTTTCCATCATCAACATTCGGAAGAGAAGGACGGTATGGCCGTTGATATAGATGACACGTAAACACATAGCAGAAAGATTGAATGTAAGGCCAGTAGGCAGCTCTTCAGTCGGCTCTACTCAGGTAAGCAAGACTGTATACATAGTAAAGCGCTTAGAGCTGGGTCTCTAACTGAAGATAGGGGTATATCTACTACTACTACTTCATGTTCTTGTTCTACAACAACAACAACAACAACAGCACCAACAACACCGCCAGCAACAACTGCTACTACTGTAACTACTATTACGACAACCACTACTACTAACTACTACTACCACTACTACTACTACTACTACTTCTACTACTACTACTACTACTACTACTGCTGCTGCTACTACTGCTGCCGCTGCTGCTGCTGCTACTGCTACTACTACTACTACTGTGCTGCTGCTGCTGCTGCTGCTACTTCTGCCATTACTCCTCCTCCTACTCCTACTGCTACTACCACAACCATCATTCACTTCAAAGTTTATGGTCAGTGGACATTGATGATGATGTTCATGATGATGAGGATGACGATGTTGATACTGCATTGAAACTCAGCACATTGTGTGAGGGGGGAAGCGGGGGGGGGGGGGAAGGGTGGGAGTGGGGGGATGGGATGGGGTGGGGGAGCCAAAGAGGGACAAAGAGGGAAGAGACAGAATAGAATATGAAGGTTTATCAGATGAGGCCGTGCCTCTATCTAAAAGGGGTAACACTTGTCATATGCAAAATAGGATGGACAGAGAGGAGGAGAGAGAGAAGAGAGAGAGAGAGAGAGAGAGAGGAGAGGAGAGAGAGAGAGAGAGAGAGAGACAGACAGACAGACAGACGAGACAGACAGACAGAGACAGAGAGACAGACAGATACAGAGACAGAGACACAGCTACAACAAGCACAGATGGGCACAACAGACACAGGTGTAAATGATCTCAATGATTAATCAGACGTGGTGCACGTCAGCCTTCAATTATTCAGCGGTCAAATCAAACCTTATCTCAAGTGCTCGCCACCACCATGGCACCGCCCCAAGGATGTGTCAGCTATAGAAAGAGAGTTACAGTTCGCAACACAACGGATGCATCAATGCGCCTGAAAGGCAAACTTTAAAAAGCGACTGTGAGAAAGTCGGTATAATAAGAACACCTGGGTCTATGGTTCGTTTCTCTGGTAGAAATACCACAGGAAAGATGAAGGACAGTCTTTTCTTCGGGAGAAAGAAGATTGGAAAGATGAAGAAAAGCAGACCGTGAAAAAGCAGGAAACGTTTGAGATGTTTTTTCCTCTTGATTTCTTTTGAATTTTTGAATTGCCAATTGAATGTAATGGAAAGAGGAGAGCGTTCATACGATGGTGTGGCGCAACAGCTCACAGGTGGACTGCAAAGTCTGCAAGGAAAGGACCCCGTTCATAAATTAAGTTGACAGCTGTCGAAGTGATATACATATAAAGTGAGGGGCAAAGTTCAAAGTCGCCGACAAAAGAAGTCCCTAAATTGCCTTAAGAAATGTCCCGCAGACTATGGCCGCCGGGTCAGTGAACAGCTAAGAGAGTCGTTGTCTCCAAATCATGGTGCTACGGAAGGTGAGGTTCACCCTCTCTTCCGCTTTGTCAGCTTCCCTGAACTGAATTGTCCCACAGGTCTTGCAGACACGATATCATAGCGCTGTATGAAGACTGAATGAGTGTAGTTGCCCCATTGCCCATTATTCAACACTGATGTTGAGTATTCGGCCGAACAGGCTCAAAGAGAAAGCGGAATCCCAACAGAAGAACAATCAGTACTCCGACCAAAACGAGTAACGAGTCTACATGGTCATACGAGACGCTTGGTTGTAAAACTGTTAATGAGAGAGATCACTGATAAGCAAACGGAACAGAAGTGGTCCTAAAACGGAATCGTGGGGCACTCCAGGTTTAATAATAGAGACCTTTGTGTTCTGTTGGTCGGATAAAATCCGAAGACTAATCATTGTGTTC
>CM031606.1:44575555-44580555 GCA_018398815.1 Conus ventricosus
GACAATGGGATACGATTCACATGATTTATATGTTAAGTTCCCACATCAAATGAGGTCAAATTATCCCCCCCCAAAAAAAAAAAAAAAAAAAAAAAAAGAAGAAGAAAAAAAAGTGACTTATGAGTCAAGCAGGGACAAAACAAACAAACAGCCAGTGACAGTTTATATTTGGACTGGATCCATTAAGCTAATAGCCTGGAAGGAATCAGGCTGTGGAAACAAGGCAACCGTTGGAGATACAAATGGACAAATCAGGTCTCTGGACACCTCCACATGCCATGCACTGCCATTTCCCAGTGCAGCAACGGGCCTATAATGTGTCAGTTATGTGGAGAGAATCACAGCTTGGAGCACACTCACGCTGTAATATGTAAACGAGCGGAGAAGCAAACTTTCCCTGGGGGAGGCAGCTGGAGTAAAAGAACGGGGAAAGGAGTGCCAACCGTAGTATTCTTCCTAAAGCGCCAACTGTCCAAAGTGTCCGTGAGAAATGATGCGTTTGAGGCGCGGGAGGGAAAAACTGGAATTCATCTTTACGCGTTTTGCTCTGAAGGGTAGGCAATATGGCAAAACATTGCTTTGAAGATGGTTCTATGCTTTGTCATATCTAGTCAGGTAATTTGTCTAGGTGTACGTAACTGTGCAATTCAACCAGCTTGACTAACGTACGATGGCAGACCGTGGAAATGTTACGGAAGAAACAATGGTATCGATCTTGGTCAATGGCGGCGGAGGCGATACTGTATACAAGCGTGGGTAGATGGTTCTTGCCCCTTTTCGAACTGAAACGTGTGGCGGGTCAAATCTATTGAAAATGATAAATTATAAACAGAAACGGTCACCTTGTTCCCATGGAGACACAATAACAGGGGTATTATCCCAAATGATGCGCAATTGTGTCCCTAAATGTTTTGATTGTTTTCGTGATCGTTTTGATTGTGATTCTGTTTGATCGTAATTGTTTCACCATGGGAGCAAGAGTTACCTTCCTTGTTCATTATTTGCTGTTTACGCCTCCCCCATTCCTCCCCCTTTCCCCTTCCCCCGCCCTCCTCACTTAAACATCTCTCTTGAAAATGAACGCCTTCTGCTTTTGACATGAATTCCATTTTATTACACAAACTGACGCCTACCTTTGTTCTTTTTCTTCCTCTACTTCTACTAGGCCTACTACCATTTCTAATTGTTTTGTTATGTCTTCTTATTCTGTTTCTTTTTGCTGTGGGAATGTTTCTACTACGCCTACTATTACTTCTGATTGTTTTGTTAAGTCTTCTTCCTTTGTTTCTTTTTGCTGTGGGAATATTTCTACTAGGCCTAATATTACTGCTGATTGTTTTGTTAAGTCTTCTTTCTTTGTTTCTTTTTGCTGTGGGAATATTTCTACTAGGCCTAATATTACTGCTGATTGTTTTGTTAAGTCTTCTTTCTTTGTTTCTTTTTGCTGTGGGAATACTGGGGGCTCTGCAAGAGAACAGCAATGTCTCCTGTCCTTCGCCTGTGCCTAGAATTTTCACTTCTTGATACTTTCTTTGTATTTGTTTTGTCCCCCCCCCACCCCCCACGCCACCAATTCCTCCCTTCTTTCAACTCCGCTCACTCATCATTCATAACTTTCGTTCATCTTTTTTGCCTGAATGAAACAGTCAACAATCTACAATTTTTCACACACACAAACACACACACACACACACACACACACACACACACACACACACACACACACACACAACACACCACACCACACACACCACACCATCACCACACCACACCTCACCACAACACAACACACAAGCGCTTACATACAGGGACTCCGCCCTGTTCCCTTCCCTGCACACAGTGTGTGAGTGTGTGTGTGTGAGTGTGTGTGTGTGTGTGTGTGTGTGTGTGTGTGTGTGTGTGTGTGTGTGTGTGTGTGTGTGTGTTTGTGCATGCGTCCGTGCGCGCGCGCGCGTCCGTGCGCGCGCGCGCACGCGCGCGGTGGTGTGTTGGTGCGTGCGTGCGTGCGTGCTGCGTGCGTGCGTGCGGCGAGCGTGCGTCTTTGCGTGTGTGTGTGTGCTGCGCGCGCGCGCGCGCGGGTGTGTGTGTGTGGTGTGTGTGTGTGTGTGTGTGTGTGTGTGTGTGTGTGTGTGTGTGTTGTGTGTGGGACAGTATTTTATATATTCTTATAATTCTTGAGCACTTAGAGAATAGGTAATGGGATATTTTCATGATAGCATTCTAGAAATGTCATTTGACCTTTAGTTTTCTTTTAAGGATTTGCCTATGTGCATTTTGTACGGAAATATCTACCCAAAGACAGAGGTTGGCTGCACAGCTGAACATAACCATAATTATGCCACGTTCATGTTCCTTCTGCCTTCCAGCACTTGCAGGTCTGTGTGACAAATCTATGTGGCTTGACGTGGTATTTTCAAGATATTCTGGGTGATTGTTGTTAGCTTTGAGTACGTTCGAAGGTAAACTTGATAGAGTGCAAACAAAAAAGATGACAGACGAAGTATTTCTCACAAGGATGGAAACTTTCCCTTTTCCTCCCCATCCTTCTTTTCCTTGTTTTTGAGGGGAAAAGAAGAGGAGAAGAGAGAGAGAGAGAGAGGGGGAGAAAGAGAGAGAAGAGAGAGAGGAGAGAAGAGAGGAGTAAGAAGAGAGAGAAGAAGAGAAGAGAGAGGGCAGAGAAAAGAGAGAGAGAGAAGACAGAGAGAGAGGGGGGGGGGGGAGGAGGGGGGGGGGGGAGGGGAGTGTGTGCGTGTTTTCTTTTGACACTCTTGTAGTCCTTAACTTTTCAGGTGATGATCCCTGATCACCACGCACCGCACCACGCCCCACACACACCCCAAAACAAAACACACACACACACCACACTAGGAAAGACGACATATTTTGCTGTTGGATGAAAACACCAGTAATGTTTAGCCCTACTCCAGACACAGCCTGCATCTGAAAATAACAAAACACAATCTATGACGCCATGCGCTAAACAAAACATTACAAACGGATGGAATACTGCACACAACTTATCAGATTGAGAGACGAGAAGGCCTCAGTTCCACTATCGTCGGAGCACGGAAAACATCGATAACCCAAAACTCCCACGCTAAACTAATCAACCACCCCCACCCAACACCCCTTCCCACCCCCATTTTTTTTTTTTTTTTTTTACTACAGTGAACGGATCAGCTCCCAATAACCCGGTTCAGGGCGTCGACATCGTTCTTCAACAAAAAAATTACTCTGTGCCCCCCCCCCCCCCCCTCACCCTACCCCCCAACGCCCTCCCCCTTGCATTCTTCCCTTGCATCTCCCCTTCGCCCGTCTCCCGCCTCTGGGCCTGTCTCGCACTGTCCTTCTCCGAATGGTCTCCAGAACAGAAGACTCCGCCGCCCGGCCCAAAAGGAATCAGGCATGGAGTGGATGAAACTTGGCTGCGGGAGAGACGGAGAGGGAGAGAGGATCGACAAGTGGGGCTACATGTGCAGTGTACGGAGTACGGATCGACGAACAGATACACCGCAATATCAGACAGAGAAAGAGGACAACGTCTTTACCGAAGTAATTAATTTACTAAACCATCAGTCACCGAATGCTAAAGTTGATCCGTTCTAAAATGACCCTATGGGGATAAAACGTTAATTCAAGGACGAAAATAAGGGAGGTTGGGAGACCATAGCAGAAGAACAGAAGATGGGGGATGTGAGCAAGAAGGGACAGCTAGTGTGGAGCGTTTAAAACTTGCGGGATTTTTTGGGCCGAGATCAACAACTACCTCATTAGAAGTGCTACAGCCGAGTTTCACCCATTTAATGGCCTCGTCTCCGAGAATGTTGCTCAACTTTCCTGTTGAACACAGCAGGTGTCTGTATCTCTGTGACCTGGTTGACGCCGTGGTACATTATCAAAGGAAAAGCAGATTTCAGCTCCATCGTGTTACCCCAGACAGGTAAAAATTTCACAGCAGCTTGTTCATCCTCCATTACACAAAAAAGTGATAGTCTGTTGTCCTTCATGCTCTGACCTGGTGATGACCTCAGCTGCTATTTCCTCTTCCTGTCCACGCCGGTAGTGAGTGTCCAGGTCGTTGGTGTGGACAGGCTCGTGCGGACTGTCTTTGGAAGAACTCATGGCGACCTCTGGAGAGTCACTCACGCTTGGCCCGCCACTAGGAAATTATCGTCGTCAGCAGACAGAGCGGCATATGGTGCCTTGCATATGTTGGATCAGAACGGACACCACTGAACACCACTGAAGTGACTCGGCAGCAGTGCAGTGTCTCCTCTGGTGGGCTGATCCATGATGATCTCTCCTTGCGAACTGCTGGTGCTGAGGCAGGACTGCACCGAGTCTGGGTGTGGTTGTGTGTTAGCTATCCGGAACGACTGACAAAAGAAGAAGAATGAGAACGACAAGGGGGAAAAGACAGAAGACAAGATAATGAAGAAGAGGATGAAGGCAAAAGTGAGTTAAGAAAACAAACAAACAAAGAAACAAACAAAACAACGGCTCTTTCTACCAGCAAGAGAACAAACTACCGTTTTGGACGCATGGGTGAAAATAATCAAAAATGATTTTCTCAGATACATATCTGACTGAGAGTCACTCTACCAACACCACAGTTATATGAAGACACTGCCTCCTGTCCTACAGCTATGAATATACCCCAGTCTCCGTCACACTGGTATCCTCAACGACAATTCCCGACCAGATCAAGCTGAAGGGGGATTCTCCAAGCTCAAGTCACTGTGGCTGGCGACAGAGAAAGACCGGGGCAAAAATAGGATGGGGGCAGAGGAGCGGGGTCCAAATTGGGCTTCACCTGCCATTCCACCTGTCGCCTGGCCTGTACCCCCCCCCCCCCCCCCCCCCATCTCCACCCCTAAGGATGGTCTGTGATGTGTTCTGATTCACCACGACAGTGAAAAGTTATGTAGGGATCTAAAGATCAACCCGGAATAGATTCATTCATTCATTCTGCTGTGGCTGAGACGGGAACTATTTACGGG
>CM031606.1:44593055-44595555 GCA_018398815.1 Conus ventricosus
TGAATCGATAATCGTACCTCTTTTTTTAGAAAGCTGATGGCAAACATTCCAACAAGTATAGAGGAATTTATCTCAGTAATATCTGTGGTACGCTGTATGCGGCGTTTACAAACACACTTTACAAGAAGATGAGTATCAAGCTGGTTCACAGAGGCTTTCAATCGAAAAGCAGCTGGTCCGGATGGTATCATTGGTGAATTAGAAGACAGGTCTTGCAGTTTCTTCTCAAACTCTTAGTAATTTTTTTTATGATGGAGCATGTCCAGATATCTGGACTGGATCGATAATCGTACCTCTCTTTTTTAGAAAGCTGATGTCACATTCCCAACAAGTATAGAGGAATTTATCTCAGTAATATCTGTGGTAAGCTGTATGCGGCGATTACAAACAACACTTTACAAGAAGATGAGTATCAAGCTGGTTCACAGAGGGTTTTCAACTGTTGACCACATGTTCACTTTGCTAGCTCAAGTACTAAAACGATTTTCATACAATTGAAAACTCTATGTTGCTTTCGTAGATTTTGAAAATGCCTTGACGTGATCAGTAGTAATATCTATTGGCCAATATTGCTTTAAAATGGTATAAAAGATATGCTTCACAGTATGTATAAAAGGCATGCATGATTTTGTGAAAGCTAGAGGTCGCTGTCGTGCTAAAATTAATAGACTGTATACGTGCACAACTGGAGTTAAGCAGGGAGATTCATTTAGTCCAATTTTGTTTTCTTCTTTTCTTTGTTTACCAATATAACTGGCAATTGAGGTAATTAAAATGGAAGACAGTGCTTGTTGCTAACTGTTGTTTTTGAACTGTTAAGTATTTATTTGCTGATAATGTTTAGTATTTTATTTGCTGATGATGTGATCTTGATGTCAGGTACAAAAGTAATTTTACAAACACGGTCAAATAGTTTTCAGAGGGCGGCTGCATCTATCCAACTAAAGTTGATTTAACTGATAGCAACATTCTAGTGTTTCAAAAGGGAGGCTATTTAAGAGAGAGGTTGTTGTATAACGGTGACTTAAAGCTTGTAGGTAACGTTTTATAAATATTTGGGTATAATTTTCTCCCACTCGTTTGAGTTTTGTTGGTGCATGTATACTAAAAATTCTTCTTTTTGTTTATTTTCAAATCATTTGATAGTCAGGTTCAGCCAATTGTTCAGTAAGGTTGCGAAATATGGGGTCTAAACAAAGGTGCCTTCTATTGTGAATCAGTACATACGTTTGCTTTGAAAAGGTTTTTGGAAGGAGACAGCGAACGCCTAATGACTCATCTATGGTGAAATCAATGGATTCCCTGTATCTAAGTTTTAGTAGAATACCTCGAAAAGCTTATGATAGTCTATATGACCTAGATGCTAGAGGAAAGAAACAACTGGGTACTAAAGTACGTCTGTTTGTTTGAATATGGATTTAGTTTCCCATGGCTTAATCAAGTGTTGGAAACGCACGTGCATTAATAAGCATTTTTGTCAATGCATATTGATTGTCAATGTGAAAATGTTGACCATATCGGAATAGCGGAAGATTTAAGTTTTACAACATTTTATTGTAATTTTCATGATCTTAATCTTACCTAGCTTCAAGATGGTTTGACATTTAACGCTTGTAACCACAAAATTCAGACTTGGTGTCTTAGAAATAGCTGTTTCATCATAATAGATACAGATCGTGTGATGATAATGATCTATTTGTCCTCTGTTCAAAGAATCAACAGGAGAGTAAACAACGTTTTTGTTTCACTTGTTGCCTGCTTTCAGAAATATTTGAACTCAATTTATCAGACCTATTTCATAGTACCCATCCTTATTTCGATTGGTCCTTGTGAAGTCGTCATCCTCTGCTGTTTCATGATCAGTATAAATGTTCACAGAAATCGCATTATTGTCAGCCATTCTTAATTAAATGCAGGCATTTTGGCTATTTGTTTTTGCTTCGTTAGTTTTGTATATAATGTCACATCCCTTGATTAGGCCGAGGCCTATTTGATTGAATACACCATTGAAATCGGAAAACCCCACTCCCCTCTCTCTCTCTCTCCTCTCTCTCTCTCCTCTCTCTCTCTCTCTCTCTCTCTCTCTCAGTCTCTCTCTCTCAGTCTCTCTCCTCTCCCTCTCTTTAAATCCTCTCTCTTTTCGCCTTACATTCTTACTTCCGACATATCTTTCTCTGCCAAAGTATTTTGCTTTCATTTTACCCTGCATGTATACACCATTTTTTCACCAGTGATATATTATTTATTAAAACGATTTTCAATTCTGCCAATTATCCAAAATGTTTTGTGCCCTACTTCGTTTTATTTGCTAATCCCCTTCCCCTTCCTTCCCATCTATTCCTCTCCCCCTCCCCCCAACACAACACACACACACACACACACACACACACACACACACACCAACCCCGTCTTCACTTCCGTTCTTTCCGTTGCGCACTCCCCACAGCCCCATCCAATCTTTTCTCCCCAAACTGTTCTGTCACCCATACGCATGAAGCAA
>CM031606.1:44603055-44623055 GCA_018398815.1 Conus ventricosus
TCAGATAGACGACTTTTTGTTCACACTTATGAGTATAATGTATGGGCATAAAGACTCTCCCTCTCTCTCTCTCTCTCTCTCCATTGCACCCATCCATCCCTGCCCTTCCCCCTCCTTTGTGTTCACACATGACTTGAGACGGGGCAATCAAGACATATGTGCTGTTTTTTTAAAATGGTTTCATATCGCTGTCATATTTGAAGACTGGTTTACTGTTCAGTTCAGTGCTCTGAAATATTTATCTGACGGACGAGAATGAACAGTAAATGGTTGGATTGAGGAAACTGTACAGACATTGTACTTTATCTTGCTTTCATTCACAAACAGACTGATGTTAACATATGGAGGAGAGACTGCGCGACAAAAAAAAAAAAGAAATGGGGGGAAAATCACATTTCGCCATCAAACAGTTTCTTGTCAACACCATCGCATTCGTCAAAAATAATGCTGTCTGGAGAGCCTGGTCGATACACAGAATGTGTGAAATATTGGCGTAAGCTCACGGCACGTCCTAAATCTGGGTTGAGTAGGCAGGCGTGTGAACTGATGCTGCCTCAGATACAGCACGGTCGGCAAAATCGGGCAGTCTCACCCCCCCCCCCCCCCCCGCCTTTTTTTTCTCATAAAGAACATTCTTTCCTTACACAGCTAAAATGATTGATACCGAATGGGAAATTATTTGCTTTCAGTAAACCTGAACCTAATGCAAGAGGAAAAAAATAACAACAAAACACGTCATTAGAAAAATACAGAAAGACATGGAAAAGAGTAAAAGTAACAGCAAGGGAGGAGAGGCACAAAAACAGAAAGACATGGACAAAGGTAAAAGTAACAGCAAGGGAGGAGAGGCACAAAACAGAAAGACATGGAAAAAAAGTAAAAGTAACAGCAAGCGAGGAGAGGAACAAAAACAGAAAGACATGGAAAAAAGTAAACGCAACAGCAAGGGAGGAGAGGCACAAAAACAGAAAGACATGGACAAAAAGTAAAAGTAACAGCAAGGGAGGAGAGGCACCTAGTCAACAGGCCAAAGCGTGTGACTGCGAAGCTAACGGTTGGGGGTTCGAGCCACTCACGAGATCGGATTTCTCTGATCGAAAACCGTCCCTGCCCATACCTCAGTAAACTGGTACCTGAATCAGGCCAATGAAGTTATAAGGAGAGGGATGAGCTCTACTTTTAATCGCGCTGTGCCCCACACACGATGAATACCTAATCGTTCACTGCTCCTACGGCCATTAAGCTAGGACGATAAGCTTCAAAAATAATTCTGTCACGTCACTGTACCACATGAAAGCGTGCAGAAGGGAGCTTGCTCTCATCATCAAGATTGAGAAGTACCCCAGTCTAGCCAACAACTTGAGGGAATCAGGCTGCCAAACCAAAGTCCCCGCCACAGAAGTTGAAGCGAGGAGGTTTGTGGGCTTATCGACATCATTTATGATCTTATGAAATGGCTCGCAGTCTGTAGACAGAAGAGGACAGGAACCATGAGAGCAATGGCAGAAGCAGCTAAAAGGAGTCCACGAGATCTGATCGAGGAAGAACAAAAGTGAACTTCATAGGGCGTAAATTTCCCAATTTAGAACCGGAGTTCGATCCACAGGAGTTCGATCGCCAGGTGGGTACAGCTTCCGTGTAAGAAGCTAACGCTTTGAGATGTCCGCCCATCCCAAAGGTGTTTGGAATTCCGCCAGAAAAAAAGCTGACGGTACGGCAGAAGGGCATCTAGAAGTCATGACCTGGATGTGGCCCGGTCCTGGAGTGCACGGGATTCAGGCCCGACACGGCTGTCTGAGCAGGGTTTTTGTTCTGCAAATGTTCTGTTTTCAAGCTCTACCTAGAGTTTGATCATACAATTGAAACAATCGCTGCACACACACTCACACACACGCGCGCGCGCGCGAGCACACACACACACACACACACACACACACACACACACACACACACACACACACACACACACACACACGACGCGCAAACACGACGCGCAAACACACGCACGCACAAACACATAAAAATGTAAACACATACATCTATGCAGATAGAGGGAACGACAGACAGACTGACAAACTTACAAACAGACACACACACAAACGGAGAGCGATGTTGATGTCAGAGTCGCTAACGATGTCCTCCATTAATGGACAAGGATGTCAATATCCGTTGCAGAAAATGTCAGTACCGTTTCGAGCAAGAACGTCTTCGATTTGCTGCTTGTCTATAATTATCGTTATAATTGGCCCACGTGACGAAATATTATAAACACACTGTGGTGGGGTGTCGTGTGTGTGTGTGTGTGTGTGTGTGTGTGTGTGTGTGTGTGTGTGTGTGTGCGTGCGTGCGTGCGTACGCGCGCGTGTGTGCATTGTCTGCCCTCACTTCCTCTCATGCTCGTAGATAACGTGTTTATTACAAATTTTCTTTGGTTGTTAGATTTTGTTTGTTTTAAATCCAAAATGAGGTCTTTGGGGGCTGTCATCCGGTTTTTTTTTCAAACAGGTGCTGGACAACAGAGGCGAAGTGAGGAAGGTGGGTGTGTTCTGAGTCAATTAAGACCACACCCTCTCCCCCTATCTAAATCTACGGCGTATCTATTGGTTGTAGGCTACTCTTCTCAAATAGGAAACTAAAAAACAACAACAACAAAACCGCTGTGTACTCATAGTGAAATGAAAATAAAAACGCTGGTTAGTGTCAACGAAACGTGTATTTAATACACAGTACGAAATTGTACATGAGTTTTTCGACCAGTATGTTTTCTACAGGCACCGTGAGTAACAGACATAAAAACGCGTTCTCCACTCAGAGTTCTGGAAGAAAATGGAATCTTAATCACATTGTTAAGCTGGTTTTAGAATAAACCGAAATACGCTAGACCTTCCATTCGGAGTTGGGAGATGAACGCGAAAAACATAATTATGTAATGAATATCGTTAACAATGTTATTTTGATAGGAAAAATGTGTGCTAGTATCCAAATGTTCGGATCACTGTGACTTTTTTTTTTCAAGCCAGTGCAGAACTTTGGTGACAAAATCAGTTTCTCAACAATGATCCTAGTTTTGACAGTGTACGTTTAGAAGGAAGTTGTGTGGAATTTAAGGTCAAATTTGAGACAATAGAAACAACGAACATAATTTGTTTTAATATAAATAGGTCATAATGTTATATCACTATGAAATGAATTTTCTATATAAACCACCCCAACACACATTTACCTGCAAGTTCAAACATAATAAAAATCAAACAGAAAATGAAATAAGTATCGCTCATACAATTGATTTTTTAGATGACTCTCGTAATTTCGGTTACAGTTGTTGATGACTTACACATCAAATTTTGCACGCGCGCGCGCGCGCGCGCACACGCAGACACACACACACACATACACGCACGCACGCACGCATGCACGCAGTCATACACACACACACACGCACACACACACACACACACACACACACACACACACACACACACACACACACACACACACACACACACACACAACACACACGGCCGTGCTTACGCGTTCGCATGCTCTCACGCACGCACATCATAGACATTTGCAGGCTTGAAAGCCTCTTTCTTTCTATCTTTGTTGTCCACAGTCGGTATTCTTGTTGCTTCATAGTCACATTCTAGTGCAAGAGTAATGTAATAGCATCCCATGCATAAACGATGAACCCCACACCCAAACATCTGTAAGTAGCAACAATGGACACACACAACAACAAAAAACAGAAAAGAAAAGGAAGTAAAACTCGCAGAGACTAGGTCAACCAAAAACCAAGACATCTGTCAAACAGCTACATCTAAGAGACAACTCAACCAAAGGTAACAGTCAGTTTGAATAAAGTAAATTTCAAAGTATAATGACTGAAGATGGAAGTCAAAACATGAAAACTAGTGTTGAAGTGTTGTGCCCAAGTGATTTCCCTTGCATTTGTTTTGGGTCTAAAAACATAGGCTGAAATACGTTTCTTTAATTTGAATATTTGTCACGCTTTTTTGGTAACTGATTTCTTTATATCTTTCTCTTCTTTTCTGTTTTCAACCCTTCACTGGCTGTCTTGGAAGTCGTTGGGTTGTGATGGTCCACCCCCACCCCCCACCCCACCCCCTGCCCCCTCCCTTCGCTGTGTTGGAAACCACAAAATTACATATGGTGGCCACAGATCGCTGAAGCCGGGCCACGCGATGTTCTCATCTAGGAGACGAAACCCCACTGTGGTTAATTACACTAAACTCTCTTCTCTCTGAGGCTTCAAAGTAGTCTCAACTCGCTTTCTTCTACATCCCACCCCACCGCCGCTCCAAACCCCCCTTGAGTCATTCCATTGTACTTGGGTCTCACCCTCCTTGTTTTCCCATCATGCTTGTTCCTTTTTTATTCCTGATTCCTTTCTGAGAAACGATACGTTGAGATCTTACACGCAGTTTGTCAAGTTCACCTGCGACACAGTCTCAACATTGATCCCAATTTTGACTTCCCCTCACGTGTTGACTTCAACCTCCAGTCATAATGTTTTTGAAGCTGATTATCAGACGTGTTACGACCTTAACGTTAATATCTGATGTCATTAAAAGAACAGAACCAAAAGGGCTTACCAGCCCAGATGCGTTTCTTCAAATTGAAATCTAATTTATTTCTCCAGTCAATAGGGAGAACAGTTCGTCAGTCACCAAGGATGGGAGGGGGGAGGATGGGAGTGTTGGGCGAACAATACGAAAGGTCACACTTGGAGCGAACGGTAGTTAGTCATGGAGTGTGGAGGGGGCGGGGGGGGGGGGGGTGCAAATGAGGAAATGGGAAAACAGTTTGTTAGCCACAGAGTTGAATGTTAGTCAGTCTAGTTTGTTAGCCACAGAGTTGAATGTTAATGTCGTCAGTTGTTAGCCACAGAGTGAATGTTAAGTCAGTCTAGTTTGGTTAGCCACAGAGTTGAATGTTAAGTCAGTTTAGTTTGTTAGCCACAGAGTTGAATGTTAAGTCAGTTAGTTTGTAAGTCGCTGAGTTGAATGTTAAGTCGTTTAGCTTGTAAGTCGCGGAGTTGAATGTTAAGTCAGTTTAGTTTGTTAGCCACCGAGTTGAATGTTAAGTCAGTCTAGTTTGTAAGTCGATGAGTTGAATTTTTAAGTCAGTTCAGTTTTTAGCCACTGAGTTGAATGTTAAGTCAGTTTAGTTTGTAAGTCGCTGAGTTTATTGTTTCTCTCTCGCATCAGAAAGAAATACATAAGGCAAATCATTACATTTATTGATACGTTAGCTTTTAAAATTCTAGTATTATAAACTAATCTGGCGAACAGTTTGTTTGCCTTTGGGTTGAATTATACGTGAGATAATTGTTTATTTCCTCCATGAGAAATAGATACATTCGGCAGACATCACAGAAAATGAGCAACCAGGCTTCAGATTTTAGTATCAGAAATAAATTGGGTTTGCTTATCTTCTCAGCAACTTGCATCGTTTACTCAAAGTCACACACACACACCACTAAACGTGTCACCTAAAAAAGCTTTCAGGTCAATTTCAATGAAATAAGTTCTAAAACAGCTTTAATTTTAACACCTTGATAACCTAAAACACGTTATCCAAGAACTTGCAAGATTGATCGGAGTGGTGTGTGTGTGTGTGTGTGTTGTGTTGTGTGTGTGTGTGTGTAGTGTGTGTGTGTGTGTGACCTGTGTGTGTGCTGCGTGCGTGCGTTCGGTGCGCGTGCGTGCGTAGCGTGCGTGCGTGCGTGCGGCGTGCGTGCGTGCGTGCGTGTGTGTGTGTGGTGTGTGTGTGTGTGTGTAGTGTATGTGTGTGTGTGTTGTGATGTGTGTGTGTGTGTTGACAACAAACACGGTTGATGACACAGCCAGCAATATGCCGCAAGAATTCCAAAATGACTCCAAAGTGCGAGGTATGTCCCGTTGCCATCGTTCCCTCATGGACTCTCACTCTCTCTCTCCCCTATCACACATCTCCACTCTCGGTCTCTGTGCTGCCCTTCATCAATATTCATACATGCGTCTCCCAGCCGCACTCCATTATTCCCTTCCCTTCATTATTGCTGTTGTTGTTTGCTGCTGCCGCTGTGACTGTTCAACTATGAAACACAGTAACGTCAGATCGTCAACCAAAGAAACTCCATGAACCAAAGAACAGAAAGAGAAGGCGTGCTTTTGCTGACACTGATCAGACCCACGAGAGGCGATGGAAGGGTGGGGGTTAGGTGCAGGACAGAAGGTACAGATCCGACGTTGTTCGGGCAGGTCTCTACTGATCGGCTGGCTTCCCCATCCATTGTAAAGGTGTGAACACCGTCATTGGAAAAACAGCTACAACAGGAATACTATGGCAGCATCTTGTTACAAAGGAGACTGTTTCTCCCGCTCGCTCTCACCAGTTGCCTCTAAGAGTCCTTCCGCCCTCTTCCCCGCTTCCTTCCTCTCTACCTTCTGTTTGCCTGTTCCGTCCCTCCCTCCCCCACCTTCTCTCTCTCTCTCTCTCTCTCTCTCTCCTCTCTCTCTCTCTCTCTGTAAGTTTTGCTTGTAATGACCAATGCAACAGATGCACAGTGCTCGAATTGCTCGTTATTTTTGTCCGGGATCAATATCCAGTGCACACGTGAATGTGTGGCGACCTCGCAACATATTTTGCTCTCTCTCTTTCTCCCTCTCCCCTCTTCTTGTTACAGTTTGCTTGTGATGTGCGTGCGTGCGTGCGTGCAGCTGCGTGCGCGCGCGCGCGCGCGCGCGGCGTGTGTGTGTGTGTGTGTGTACGTGTGTGCGCGCGCGCGTGTGTGTGTGTGTGTGTGTGTGTGTGTGTGTGTGTGGTTGGTGGCTGTGTGTGCGTGCATGGCAAGCGCTAGTGTGTGTGTGTGTAGTGTGTGTGTGTGTGTGTGTGTGGTGTGGTGTGTGTGTGTGTGTGTGTGTGTGTGTGGTGTGTGTGTGTGTGTTGGTGCTGGTTCGGGCGCTGTTGTATGTGTGTGTGTGTGTGTGTGTGTGTGTGTGTGTGCGCGCGCGCGCGCTGTGTGTGTATGCGTGTGTGTGTGTGTGTGCTGGTGTGTCTGTGTGTGCGTGCATGCGTGTGTGTAGTGTGTGTGTGTGTGTGTGTGTGTGTGTGTGTGTGTGGTGGTGGTGCGTGCGTCGCGCGCGTGTGTATGCGTGTCTGTGTGTTGTGTGTGTCGTGTGTGTGCGTGCTGCGCGCGCTAGTGTGTGTGTTGTGTGTATGTGTGTGTGTGTGTGTGTGTGTGTGTGTGTGTGAGTGTGTGTGTGTGTGTGTGTGTGTGTGTATGTGTGTGTGTGTGTGTTGAAATGACTGGGAAATAATCGGGCGCATCCTTCATGAATTTTTAAGGTAGTGTTTATGGGGTCAGTGTCTGTACATGGTTACATTCCGCGGTCTGTGTGCAAATCAGAGGAAACGTTGAAGGTCAGATCGTCCGCTTTCGTCCCCTGGCGAATAAATGTACCGAGTGATACCGGGGGCTTTTTGATTGCCGTGTCACGCGGTTTCGATTTTCTTACACATGGAGATTGATTAGATAGATAGATAGATAGATATAGATAGATAGATAGATAATAGATAGATAGATAGATAGATAGATAGAATAGATAGATAGATTGATAGATAGATAGAAGACAGACAGACAGACAGACAGATAGATAGATTAGATAGATAATAGATTAGATAGACAGACAGATAGACAGACAGACAGATAGATATTTCTATAGACAGACATCCCACCCTATCCTCCCAAGAACTCAGTCAGAAGTGGAGAAAGAGCAGCGAAGAGGGGATGCGGAATCTATGACCACCATCTCAAACTCCCTCTCTCCCCTCCTATCCGCCAAACATAGCTGTTTCTAACGCCCAGAAAAACAGTGTGTTGTCGTGGAACACAGCGCGAACACGACAAACCAAAGAACAGAACTGTGTAGGTGTGGGGATACAAGTAGGAGTGCGTGTACTCTCATGCAACGCGTCAACTGTTTTTTCTTTTCTTTCTTTTTTTTTCGTTTTGTAAATCATCAACTGTTTTTTTTTTCGTTTTGTTAATCTACGATTTAAAAAAGTATGATTAAAGTATCTCTAAATGTAGATGAGCGCGGATCCAGTTTTCTTTAAGTGGTGGATTCTATTCAGACATTGCGAGCACATATTCAATGATGTACCATCGTTTCTGATTTTTCTTTCAGTTTGAACACTTGTATCACTTTAAGTACAACGTTCTCAAACAAGAAACGATGTGTAAGATGGTACCCCGGTCTTGCTGAAATTTAAAACAGTTTATTTTCTTATAATTGAAACTGCATGAAGAAAAGCTGGAGCTATTCTTTGATTTTCCTGACCAGTGGATGTAAAATCAAAACCTCGTTCCAAACAGGACGCTCATTATCCGGGCTTACGCCATCAACTGCAAAGTTAATTACTGCGTTTCCCACAAGTATCTTGGCTGAATCTTGCTTGTATTGCATAACTTTAGATATACACCGTATTACTTTAAATATACATAAACTGGTATGATCGATCGGAGATACGCCCGGTCATACGTAGGACAGACACACAAACCAACAGACACACAAACAACAGGACTTCACGCGACGAACGGTCCAAAAAGACTGAGAGCACGCACGGGGCAATAGTCGGTGCGCTGTCTTGTGTGCAACAATGGATCAATGCTGCTGACACAACTGTTTGATTTGCGGTTGCTCTGTCTTATGTCACATGGAACTCAGCTCTGCAATTTTGATAATAGCCGGGCGCGACCTTGTGTGCAAAGAAAAGCTGCAAGAACGACTAGCTTCTATCTATGTCAGTCGATGTCTTTTCACAGGTCTGGCTGACAATTTTTAAGTCCCTGCTGTGGACATGATCAAGTGTCACTGTGATTTGGAGGTTGGCAACAATGTCATCGCGACAAGTGGTTTGATTTGGGGTTTTGATTTCTTCTTCTATCGATCAGTTCTGGAATTCAGCCTGCTAGGTTTTGATGCAAACTATGCCCGGAGGACCGCGACAGACTGCTGGTGTGCAAAGAAAGAAGCTGCAAGAAACGCGTCTGAAGCTCTACTATCTAATGTCAGTCTGTCTTTTTTCTTCAGAGGTCTGAGGCTGTACATATTTTCTCAAGTTCACTTCAGACTGTGAGACAGACACAGTGTTCAGGTACTGGGATCTGTGGGAGAGTTTCAGCGCAACTATTCCTCTGTAGTATTGGTGGCTAATCATCGACGGTGGTGTTAGGGGGAGGGGGGGGGGGGGGGATAAGGAACAGCGCGTAATCTATGGCAGTCGAGACATGATCAGTGGTCACACAGAATGCTTGTAAAAGTAGCGCAGACACTGCTGATGGTGATATAGATTGTAAATGGTTTTAACGGGGACACCAGCAGTGGTGACACATGATATAAATTATAGAAGTGTGTGTGTGTGTGTGTTGTGGTGTGTGTGTGTGTGTGTGTGTGTGTGTGTGTGTGTGTGTGTGTAAAACCGGATACATGCGTTTGGCAGATGCATCGACCCATGGGCTTCATTGCAAAGCTTTCGCCTTTTGGCTTGATCACTGGACAGACAAACTGTGACAAAATACAAGAGCAAAAAGCACACACACACACACACACACACACACACACACACACACACACACCACACACAAGGGGGAGTGAGGAAGAAAGGGGAGAAGGAAAGTAAAGCGGAGGAGGGGGCAGAGAGAGAGAGAGAGAAGAGAGAGGAGAGAGAGAGAAGAGAGAGGAGGAATTGATTGATTGATTTGATTGATTGAACTTTAACATTCAACGATTTTTTAGGCATACAATCTCACAATCTGTCCTTGTCATGCATACATTATTTAATAACAAACATCACTCATACTGACAATGCAACAAAACACCGTAATGTAATTCTACGGTGACAAGTACTCTATTCATAAATATAATCATGACATGATGGGCAGTCAAACAGAAGGAGCAAAAAAGGACAAAAATAGAGAGAGACAGAGAGAGAGAGAGAGAGAGAGAGAGAGAGAGAGAGAGAGAGAGAGAGAGAGAAATGGGATGAGTGGTTTAATGGGGTAGATTACCTGTTCAGACGGTGTGTTCAGAATACAGTTTACAGAAATCTTTGCTTATGGACGTTAATGAGTTTAATCGAATAATCAAATTATTGAGACATTATGTGTTTCTGTAAAACGTTTCTTGAAATGTTTTAACGTATTCGTATTTTGTGGATTCGGTGGAAGTGAGTTCCAGACATATAGTCCAGAGTAAGCTAGGCTTGTTTCATATTGATCAAAGCAAGGGTAGAGAAAAGAATTTCTTCGAGCCAGACAAGCTGTTCGATCTTGTAAAAAGGGCATTGATATAACACGGCATGGTATCTGTCGAAAGTTTTAAACATAAATGATGCCTAGTTGAATTCAAATTGCCTTCTCAGAGGAACTATGTTCAATGCTTTTAGTTTTTCCTCAGCTACTGTTCCATGCCTCATTTCATCTTCACTTTCATTTCAATCAAATCGAGGTTGCCTGTATTTGTTTCTGATTGTCCATGTACTTGTCTGACTATATTCAAGATCGAAAAGGCTGTGCCAGTCTTGAATAAATGATAATTTGTATTATTTATTTCTCCAGTTGTTATAGCTGTGTAGATGTGTCCGGTACGGGGTATATAGGCAAGCTTGGAACATCTTTTTGGGGATGTTTCCTTGTTTGTTCTGTGAGCTCTGTGCTGTCATATCTGCTAGGCGATTCGGTGCTGTAAGCAGCATTCCTCTGGAGTTATTGGCGTGTATTTGTTTCATCGTGGGAACAAGAGTTACCCTACTTGTTTCTTGTTTACGGTTTACTGTTCCCTGCCAATTCATGTTTACTTTCTTTTCATCAGCTGTTAAACGTACAGCTGGAAGGAGCAGCTTTGCGGTATACCTTTGAAGAGAATTCAGAGGATTTTTTTGGAAGGAGCAGCTTTGCGGTATGCCTTTGAAGAGAATTCAGAGGATTTTGTTTTTGCAGAAATCACTACTCCCATCCCATATTGTAGAAGCGTGTTTGATATGTGACATCATGTGTGCGTTGAAGAAAAGTTTAAGCACAGTAGTAGCTTTAGGTGAGATAAATGGAAAAGGACTTTGGAGATGATCAAGCATACATTATTGAGATGAGATGCTACTTTAATTCTTTATCTATCGATGCTACTAAAACACGATTCCAATCTGCCGATTCCATAGAAGTACCATTTACTGAAGTCTTAAGCATAGAAAAGCCAGTTAATGCTTTTGGAATACATGTGGTTTTGGCTGGGTGTACGACCATTGAGTTTGAATTACACAGTCTGACACTTCTAGACTTTCTTGGAAAGATGTTTGTACAGTTTGTCGATCACTACTATTTGGTTGCAGTTGCGAGTCATCGGCAAATATGTCTGTTGTGGCTTTTTCATCTGACATGGATAATGGTAAATTTTAAATGAAGATGCAGAATATGAGGAGGCCTATCACTGAACCGTATGGGACTCCATGTCTGACAGAGTCTGAAGATGAGGTTTTGCCATCAAACAGCACATACTGAGTCCTGTCATTCAAGTATGACTGGAATAATGAGACTGCCGAGGAATGGTTCAAATAATGAGACAGTTTCTTTAAAAGAATGGAATGATCAACGAGATCAAACGCCTTTCTTTAAATTCAAGAAAGACAACTCCTGTCATTTATGATAGGTTCATATATGAAAGACACGGGTCACACATTCGTGATAATGTTGTGTAGCAGGAATGACGAGATCGGAATCCAGACTGGAATGGATGTAATAGTTTGTTTTTCCCCACGAACTGAGATACGTGCGAGTGTATGTGTCTTTCATGGGGTTTCCACAGAACTGATAGTAAGGATGCAAGTCTGAAAGTATCTGGATCCGACGAATCATTTGATTTTGAAGAGGGCTCTTGCTGGCATTTGTATACAAGGTAGAGCGAGTTTGAGCAGAAATGCGGGTTTGTTATGAGGACCCATGGACATTTTATTCTTTAACTGCGCTATGAGAGTTCCTATTTCATGTACACCAGGAGGAGGAATGTGGAGAGTTACTGGATCCAAGTCTGTGTTTGCAAAATGATATTAGGGAAGTCGGACATGTTTATTCATTAGATACTCTTGTAGTCTGTGGAGCTTGAGTAAGGATGTTTGATTGTGACAGAAAATATGTGTAGAACATATCCGGAGTGATGTTTGTTGTTGAATTTGTGAATATGTGTGTTTTTTGTACACTAGTGTTTATTGCCCTTTAGATGCGCGCTGTGCTTTTTGCATCCGTAATCATTTACCAGAAGTATTCTCTTTTGGCATTTCGACTTCATTTGAAACAAAGTTTCTGTGCTTTTTGTATTCGTCAAATGAATTTGCTTCCTTAGGTTAGTCACGAAGAATCATTTTTTTTGTAGCAATTCTTGTGTTAACCTTGGGTTCATCTGGGGATACTTTACTCTTTCTCATGTAACGGTGCATGTCATTTATGATGGTGAGGAATCTTTGGTACCAGAAAGATAGTGCTTCACTGACGTCTGATTAATTATAAGTGAAGTGAAATGGGGAAATGCTTAAGTTAAAGAGATACGCTGTTTCATTAAACTTTTAAGGAGCGGTTTTGGATGGTCGTGTCATCTTTGAGTGGTGTTTTTGGAAACGTGCAGAAAACTGGCCTCTGATACCAAAATGTACCATGGAAAGACCTAATATTGCAGATTTCTTGTTTGTGTATTTAGGATCAATAAAAGTCGCAGTTGTTTCAGTTATTCCCGTTGGGGTTTGTATGAACTGATAGACTGCATGACGTGACAGTGTAGCCTACTTGTCCAAGCTGGCTAATGTTTCAATATGTTAATATTGATGTCTCCTAATAACATAATATTTGAATTTTAGTGACAGATCTCATTCATTATTTGTACAAAATGTTCATACCATTCGTATGTGGAAAATGGATTGCTGTATACATTCCCGATAACTAGTGGCATTGATTTGAAGGGTTTTTTTTAATTAGATTATTTCCGCTCAGATACATTCAACAGTGCTAGCTTGGGATCTGTTCTGCGGCGGGCAATGTTGGCAATTGACTGATGAATATATACAGCGAGGCCAGTATGTTGAGACTGATCATTATCGCGTAGTTCTATGTTGTAGTCGGGAATGCTGATAACATTATCTGTGATGCGAGAGATAATGTTTGACTTACACCGAAAACTCGTACTGGACGGAATGACTGTTTTAAAAGTAAGGAGATTCCATGGACCTGATTAAATAAATGATAGACATTGAGATGTCATCATTAAGCCATGGAGTATTGCGAACGTGGGAAGACATGGGTGGTGCCGAAATCGATTAGGAAGACAGAGTTTTCGAAAAAAAAAACAAAAAAAAACCCGCACAGCCAATGCTGGAAAGATTGATAAGCCAGTAAGACTGTTGATAACATGAAGCACAATGATGACGAACATACAAAACCAAAGGTAAGTTATTATGCTTAAAATACACATACAACAGAATATATCTTTAGAAAAAGCCATAAGCCAGCAAAACTGTCAACAACAAGGAAGAGTCGTGGGTGTAGCACAATGACGTACACACAGAAAGAACAATTTTTTTTTTACACACATCAGAACCATCAAAATGATGATGGCGGATGTTTAAAGAAAGAAGAAGAAGAAGAAAGACGCACAAGCTTTTCACCTTGAAACAGTGAATGACGATAATGCAAAGAGAAATCAGTATGTGAAGCGGTGCTATGAGTACGGCCGACTTAAAAGTACATTGAGAGTGTATATCATGTAAAGGAAAAAATGATGAAATTTTGTTCATGTATATTACAATCGGTGGCTGTAAAAAATTAGTTCTGGTCCAGGGAGGAGAGAGAGAGAGAGAGACACTGACACTGACACTGACATCTTTTATTGACATTGGCTAATAGCCTTTTTGTCAAGGGGGTACAATGTCTTTTGTTTTTGCTCAGATGAAAAGAAAACGAAAGAAAAACTGCAAATTAGGTGCCTACACAGCTAAGCAAAATCAAAAAATAGTTTCCATTTCCATCACTCATTTGTGTTTCTTGTCTATGTTCTATAACAAAATCGTTCTCACACAACCATTCCCTTCACATGCACACACTGATCCATCCCAACTTCCATCGACTTGCACACACGCATTTATATCCTTATCCTCCCTTCTCCCCCATTCACACATATCCTCTGTACAGATAATTTATCTGACTTGATTTTATGAAAAACCATTCACTTGAACCATCAAGCTTCGAGGTAAAATAAGTATTCCACACAGTAAAAATGAAATATAATTGATATCCCTTCAGTGCTTTGAACTTTTATTCATTCATAATTTCTTCCGCGTGTCTACTGCTTCGTTAGATATTTTGCCAGCATCTTTAACAATGTTTCATCACTTGTGTGTATGTGTGTGTGTGTGTGTGTGTGTGTGTGTGTGTGTGTGTGTGTGTGGGGTGTGTGTGTGTGTGTGTGTGTGTTTAATTCAATTAAATACTTAGGCATCGAGTTCAGCAGGTTCGTTTTACAAAGCAAAAAAATGTGCTTATAATCAGGCTGTCAAGGCAATGTTTTCATTATTACAAATTGCAAGGAAGCAGAAATTGCCAATTGATGTTTGCATACAATTATTTTATTCCATAGTTGTACCTGTGTTGTTGTATGGTTGTGAAATTTGGGGTTATGAAAATGTTGATATATTAGAAAAGTTACAGTTACGTTTTTTAAAGTATTTATTTAGATTAAATAAAACTACAATGACTTCAATGATTTATGGTGAAACCGGAATCTATCCTTTATCTGTACTGATTAAAGTAAGAATGATAAGGTTCTGGGCTAACTTAGTTGTTCCTGATTCTAAGAAATATTCAAACAAATTATATAATATCTTACATGAACTATATACAAAAGGAATTTTCGTTTCACCATGGCTTAGGTATGTTAAAAGTATTTTATTTGAAACGGGTTTTGATTGTGTTTGGGAATCTCATTCATTCACAAACAAAAATAACTTATGTAAGTGTGTTAAAAAGGAGTTGCAAAATAATTATGCTCGTGATTGGCGCAGTTCTCTTGAAAACAGCAACAAGTCTGTATTCTATAAAAGTATAAAGACTGTCTTTGGAAAAGAACATTATATTTCTACCTTACCAGATATTTATGTTATACCTTATTCAAATTTAGATGTAGTAACCATAAATTGCAAATTGAAATTGGAAGACACCATAATGTTCCAAGAGAATGCGTATTTGTCGTAACTGTGAAATGGGTGAAATTGGAGATGAATTCCATTGCATCATGGAATGTCCAAAATATAATGAACTTCGTGAAAAATTCATCCCTAAAAATATCTAAAACCAAAGTCTGTTTTCAACTTTTGTAATTTATTTAAAAAAGGAAGACGTATTTGTTTGAATATTAGTAAGTTTCTAAAAAATGGGAAGATTGTTTAATGAGATCGTTACAGTTCACCAGAATTCAGCATTTCGCAACTATGTTCACACATTGTTCTGAGTGAGTTTCGTATTTCTCTTTGTTACATTTGTATCCTCCATGCCCAGCAGGGGTCAAAGGATTAAATTTGAATTGAATTGAATTGAATTGAATTGCAAAATTTGTTTGCTCCATTCCCTTTCTGGACATTTAAGCCGACTGGATCCAAGTTGTGTTGTTATTCCTTTGTTAGCGTGTCTGGCATCAATTTGTGAGGCTTGCAAGCCAGTGGAGCAGTTTTAGCCTGCGGTTTCGTTTTTAGAGCAGAGAACGAACGAACGAACGAACGAACGAATTTTATTTTAAGAGGGTAGTGGATTAAGCATGAATACTTTTTTTACATCCAGCCCTCTGGGGGAAAAAAATCAATATATAGTAAAAAGCAAATCAGAAAAAATGCAACAATTCCTTGCATGGGAACCTTTGACAAAAAGAAGATAGAAGAAAAAGAAACCAGTGAATACCACCACCACCACCACCCACCACCACCACCACCACCACCAACAACAACAACAACAACGAGAAAAGATGATCAGGGCAATAGGGGGGAGTGTCAATGGACAGAGAGAGAGAGAGAGAGAGAGAGAGAGAGAGAGAGAGAGAGAGAGAGAGAGAGAGAGAGAGAGAGAGAGAGAGAGAGAGAGAGAGAGAGACAGAGAGAGAGAGAGAGAGAGAGAGAGAGAGAGAGACCGACCGACCGACTGACCGACCGACCGACCGACCGACTGGCGAAAGAAAGCAGAGATAAAGGAAGAGAAAGACAATAAAGCAGCTATAGATAATCACCTACAAAAAACTTCGAAAACACATTAATGGCACAGGATGATCACTGCAATTTGCGTAGAATTAAGTCAACTTCGAACATCACATGTTTGTTAAATTGAATCTGAATTGAGAATTATCAATACATTTTCGGGTATAGTGCAGTCAAATCTGAGACATTCATAAGATATTTGTGAAAATTAGACTTGAACTTTTTAAAGTTTGATTGATTTTTAAGTTCTTCAGGAATATGGTTCCATAGCCAACCCCGGAATACGCCAGACTAGACTTGTATAGATTAATCATGGCAAACGGGAGGTTTATTTTATGTGAATGTCGATAGTCGTTAAAAGTGAACATATTTGTTAGAGAGAGTGGAGCATTTCCATGGAGTACTTATGCATAAAGAGTCCTTTATTGTATAGAAGTTTGGCTTTAAATGGGAGAATGCCTGATTGCTTATAGTCTGAATCTACCAGTGAAGATGGATGACCTAATGTTACTTTGACAGCTCTTTTGTGAAGGCTAATTAGTGGTTTGAGTGAATTCTTGCTCGCTGAGTCCCAAAGTGTTGAGGCATAGTCGATATAAGGCTGAATATAAGAGTGAAAAAATAGTTTTCTTGCATGCAAATTTAAGAAGTTCTTAATCCTTTTTAGAAGATGTAGTTTTCTTGCAACGTTTTTAGATAAAGACTCTAAGTGTTTTGACCAAGTTAGATTATTATCTATTGTTATTCCTAAGACTTTGTGACTGGATACTTCTTCGATGGTTTCATTAGAAATACAAAGTACTGGTAGATTCTGGCTTAGAATTTGACGCTTCTGTCTAGTAGTTATCATCATGAATTTAGTTTTTTGAGGATGGATAGCCATGTGATTAAATCGTGTCCATTTAACCAAAAGAATTGATGTTTTCTTGGATGTCACTGCAAACCTGTTGGGCATCAGAATTACTTGTGTCTAAAGTTGTATCATCAGCGAACATTTCGCTGTTTATTTTCAAGTACAATGGCAGATCATTGATGTAAAATGAAAACAACAGAGGACCTAATACTGACCCTTGTGGGACTCCAAATTTGTTGGGAAGAAAATTAGATTTGTATGTATTTACGGACACAATTTGTTGTCGGTTGGACAGAAAAGATGAAATCAGTTTCAGTGTTTTGTATGATAGCTTATACAAAGTTAGTTTTCTGAGTAAAAGTTTATGATTATAACGTCGAAGGCTTTTGCGAAATCTACGAAGAGAATTCCTGAAAATTGTTTGTTAGTTCATGTTTAATAGCCATCTATCTATTAGTCTAGTTAGCACTGTGTGGCATGAATGGTTTTCTCTGAACCCTGATTGATTTGGGGGATTAAATCGTATTTTACTGCATGGGAATGGAGACACTTATTGATGTGGAGTTCTAATGGCTTGGAAAGAACTGATAGAATCGAAATAGGTCTATAATTTGATGGATCAGTAGTGTTTCCTGATTTGTGTATTGGTATGATTTTTGCCTTTTTAAGGTATCTGGAAGCATTGTTTATCTATACAGAGGTTGTAAATGTAAGTTAACGTTTCTGCGATAACGGGTGCGGAGAGCTTTAGAATTTTACCGTCTATACCGTCAATTCCACGAGTGGCTGTCTGTTTCAATCGCCTAAGTGACACGAAAACAGAATGAACATCTAGATGGCTGATATCTAAATCTGAATGGATATTTTTTTCCCCTGCAGTATTTTTGTAATTCTTCTAGGTCATTATCATTTGATTTATCATCATGAATTATTTGATCTGCTACTGTTGTAAAATGGTGATTTAGTTTACTGGCAGATATATCATTCATAATATTTGGAGCAGAGGAAACATCTTTATTTGTTAATCATGGATGGCTTTCCATACGGACTTGCTGTCTTTCTTTTCACTAATTAAGTTTGAAAAATATTTCTTTTTCTCTGCTCTAATGAGAGAAGTTACTTTATTTCTTTGTTTTTTATATTCTTCACGAGGGCCATTTTTTAACAGGTACTCTCTTTGGTAAATAGCGTTCTGTATCTCATTTGTTAGCCAAGGAGGTTTTATCCGATATTTGACTCTTTTGGTTTGGAGCGGGGCATGTTTGTTGTATATACTATAGAAGATGGAGTACCAAGCTTCTAGAGCCTGATTGGGTTCTGTATATTGATACACTATATTTAGAGGTGAATTTAAAAGGTCAGAGATAAATTTGTCACGATCAAATTTTGAAAAGTTTCTAAAGGTAATCGTTTTATGGTTTAACCTTGGAATTTTGATACCCTTTTTTGACCAAGTGCAACAAATCGGGAAGTGATCACTGCATCCATAAACAGGTACACTTGTCTCAAGAATGGTTTCTGGATTTGTAACATATAAATGGTCTATCAGTGTTTCAGAAATCTCAGTGACCCTTGTAGGAGTGTTGATTAGCTGAGTGAGACCAAGTGACTCAAAAACATAGTTCCACTGTTTATTTAATTTTAGTAGATCTATATTAAAATCCCCTAATATCATGATGTCTTTCGATTCGTCCATGTGCGTTTTCCATCATTAACATGAAACGGTCAACCCAGTCGACATGTTCAGCTGGATTTCTGTACAGAAAACATATAAGTATAGGCTTATTAAATTTAAGCTGGATCTCAATCCAGATTGTTTCTACATTAAACTGTTCTAAAAAATGGATCCTCTGGAATTTTTACTGACTGATGAAGATATACAATAATACCAGTTTCCATGTTTTGTTTAGGATCTCTACGAACAACATTATAACTGGGATTGCAGTGTCGTTATTTGATATTATACTGGACAGATGTTGACTCCGAAAATCCAAATATGTGAAAGTTTTTTCCCGAATTTGATATGATGATGGTATTTCAGTCATTTTGTTAATCGCATGGTTGACATTGAGATGCCCAACTCTAAGTCCATCTCTTTTCAGCCAAGGGTTGTTGTCTTCTGTCATATCTATTAGTCAATACTATAACAAACTTAACATACAATGATAATAACAGCAGACAAAGCTCTTACAGACTAACAAGTAAGGTTTGACTGAACGAATAAGAAAGAAAAAAAAAATTGTCAAGGCAAACTGGATTACAACACAATTAATAGCAATAAAAGAAAAAAAGCTTCAATTGTAGATCAGTAAACAATGGCGAATCCACGAAAGGACGAAAGCAAAAAAGCTGAAAATTCAAAGGCAAGTGTATATAAAAATATTAGAATGACTTCAAAACTCCAGCAGAAATCTACCGTATTCCAATACGTTTCCAGTCAATCAATTTTCTCGGGTGAGATCACAACTATAAATACATGCAGAGCCGGCAATTTCCACACACACACACACACACACACACACACACACACCACACACACACACACACACACACACGCACGCGCATGCACACACATGCATGCAAGCACACACACACACACACACACACACACACACACACACACACACACACACACACACACACTCACTCACTCACTCACACACACACACACACACACACACACACACACACACACACACACACACACACACACACACACACATGTGCTCGCGCACGTGCGCGCGAGCCTTTTAACACTATTCACAGGAACAACTTAATTCAAATCAATGCTGTGACAATAGTTGCGATGCATCCTGCAGAGAGAGAGAGAGAGAGAGAGAGAGAGAGGAGAGAGAGAGAGAGAGAG
>CM031606.1:44633055-44658055 GCA_018398815.1 Conus ventricosus
CACACACACACACACACACACACACACACAAAACAAACACACACACACACAAACACACACACACACACACACACACACACACACACATCATTATTATCGTTATCATTATTATCATTATTATTATTTTATATTAGTATTATTGTTGTTGTTATTATTGTTATTTTTCATCATTATCATTATTATTATGATTATCATTATCATCATTATCATTCTTATTATCATTATTATTATTATTATTATTAGTTGTTGTTGTTGTTGTTGTTGTTGTTGTTGTTGTTGTTGTTGCTGGTGTTGTTGTTGTTGTCGTCGTCGTCGTTGTTATCTTGTTGTTGTTATTGTTATCATCATCATCATACTTCATCATACAGCCCCACCCCCGGTTTAAGAGAACAAGCTCTAGGTGCTTTACAATCCACGCTTGCGTATAAACAAGGGTTGCATACGTACGCTCATTCCTCCAGTTCTTACGGAGCATTGCATTTCTGTATGAATACAAGTCATCTATACCCACGGCAAAAACGGGCTCTCTTATGAAAGTCGGTGATGCGATTCCACGTGCTCGCAAGATCTTTTTTTTTTTTCTTTCTTTCTTTTCGCTGTCCTATCTTCTGTGCCACCTCAGTGGCTTTGCACCCTCGCCGCTCATTCCGACCACCCCCACCCCCCTCCCACTCCCCGAACACAGCCACGGCCCGGTCCGGCCCGCCGAAGCTCCGGCACCGGCAATCCACAGGGAGCAGTCAATGTCAAGTCGTCAAGAGGCAACCCACCGGAGGAGACACTGCACTGCTGCCGAGTCACTTCAGTGGTGTTCAGTGGCGCCTGTTCTGATCTAACATACGCAGGACACCACCTACTAAGCCCCTACTGACGACAATAATTGCTTAGTCGCGGAGCCGGCGTGAGTGAGCTCTCCCTCGGAGGGCGCCATCATGTCCGTCCAACGACAGCCCCCATGAACTTGTCAATACCGGTGACCCGACAAAATCAAACCAAGACCACAGACGTGGAGAGGACATGGAAAGTGTGGTCACCAGGGCATGAAGGGCCACAGAACTTGAGACTTAAAAAAAAAATGCTGATCGAGAAGAATGAGGATGATGAAGATGATGCTACGGATTTCCATTCTGGTTTGAGATTACATGACAGGTCCGTACTCCACGCTTACTTTCATAATATATCCCAGCGTCAAACAGTTCCGAGAGATACAGACACCTGCAGTGTTGGTCTGGAAACTGAGCAACACTGTCAGAGACGCATCCCTTTAGTGGATGAAACTCGACTGTATGGTCCCAGTATTCCCAATGAGCCGTAGCAAACTCAACTTTGTGTAGGAGCCGCTTGCGGCAGAAAAATCCCATATGGCCTTACGGCTCTGATGGGAATCGAACCAACGACCTCCCAGATGGCAGTCCGCGACACTAACCACTTCGCCACGGCGGCTTGTGTTCGCAAGATCTTAATTCTCGCTCTTTCTTCCAGTCATCTCTCAACACTACACTTTTTTACCGACGCGTAGTCTCGTTTCTTTTGCTTAATCTGTGTGTGTGTGTGTGTGCGTGTGTGTGTGTGTGTGTGTGTGTGTGGTGTGTGTGTGTGTGTGTGTGTGTGTGTGTGTGTGTGTGGGTGTGGGGGGGGGGGGGGGGGGGGGGTACGTGCGTGCGTGCGTGCGTGCGTGTGTGAGCGAGCGAGCGCGCGCGCGCGTATGTATAGGGAAAGTCCTGTTGACAGTGGGAAAGACTACAACTTTGGATTCTCTCTGAGGGCACATAAGACCGTATGGCGAAAGCTTGGCTGTGTCTGGAGTGACACTGTCTTCATCTGTCCGTGGGCAGGGGTGGTTGGGTCTGTGGGGTGTGCTCGGCAGCTGGGGGGTGGTGTTTTTCGCCGGTGGGCTCTGCAGTCATGAAATACGGGCTGGTACACCCATGGGGGATGCTACTTTGAGGCTGTTATGAGCTGCATCCTGTAGTCTAATTTACCTCTGTTCAGGAGCAGTTATGTCCCTTGATATCTTAATGGAGTGTCCTGCGCGTGCCTGTACCCATCGTCAACACAGCGCAGGCCTCCAGGGGTGGTACAGGACTGCTCTAAGGGCAGGTGAAGACAGTGCTTCTCTGGGTCCTCCCAGCACCTTCGGGTGTTTCTTTTTCTTTTATATATTATATATATATATATATATATATATATATATATATATATATATATATATATATATATATATATTTATTGTGTGTGTGTGTGTGTGTGTGTGTGTGTGTGTGTGTGTGTGAATGTTAAGAAATTTGTAAGGCCATAATGGCTACTATTAATAAATCTAAAGCCAGAAATTTCCATATTTTTCTTTTTGACTTTTATTCATTTATTTAGTTAGTTATTCATCTATATATTTATTCATTCAATTACTTATACATCTGTTTCCACATTGCCTGCAGTTTTAACCCTTTACAAACATTTCCGACGTTTCACTATGGCAGTTGCTCTGGCAGCCTCGGCCAAGCCTCGGCAACAAACCCAGCAGTCCAAACATTCTTACGGTGTTTCACGGTGTGAGAAGTGAAAAAACGTTTTTCGTCTGGATATCAAACTGTTAAGTGCTACATGCTTGGGTCGTTCCTTTGCCAATATGTTGTGTGACACTGACAATTGAATGCAACACGACACTGAGGTACAATCCACGATGGCATACAGAACACGCCTCCCCCAAAGGCTACATTGCCTGCCTACTAGTCACGTTTAGGCAGTTAGTACTATGAAAGGTAAGGTAAGGTAATGTTGCTTATAGCCCAGCCGACCGCAAAGGGCCATATCAGGGCTGTCACCACGTTAAAATCAACTCACAAGTCATTAAAAAAAAAAAAAAAAAAAAAAAAAAACCCTTTCACACATCTCTTTGAAATACGTCTTCTAAAAACGCACAAGAAACTTCGTTAAAAAATCTTTCTTCTGTAAAATCTTAAATCAGATGAAAAATGTTAATCTCTTTCAGAAACTCAAAGATCACGTCAGGTGGGACATCTCTGAACAGGGTTTTCATGGACTCTGCTGTAAAGTGTTTATGTCTCACATCGTGCAAGTCCCAACAATCTAAAAGAATATGTTTCACTATGAGTAGAACATTTCTTGCCAAGGATCTCTTCACATGTGTCATGCCAGAGCTTCTTGCAGTGTTCCCACTGTGTCTCGATGTCCGTCTCACTGTCTTCTATCAGCTCTTGTAGCGGCTGGAACCTGTTGGAAAGGCTGATCTGGAATGCTGCTTGTGTGTCCCTGTTCCGGAGCAGTCCGACATTGTACCTTGTACGTGTGTTGTTGGTGTTGGTGAATCTCTTGAGGCGAAAGTCTCACTGTTGTTAAAAGAAGGTGGTGGTCTGATGACACGTCAGCACCTCTCATCACTCGTACATCCCGCCATGATCTCCTGAATTTGCGGCTAATGCAGATGTGGTCAATCTGGTTCTCCGTGACATGGTTCGGGGATCTCCATGTGGCCTTGTGGATGCGCTTGTGTGGGAAGATGCTTCCTCCTATCACCAGCTGGTTCAGGGCGCACAGGTCTGCAAAACGCTCACCATTCTCGTTCATCTGTCCCAGTCCATGTGTCCCCATGATGTCCTCGTAGCCTGTGTTGTCCCTTCCGATCTTGGCGTTAAAATCTCCCATCAGTATGGTTATGTCCTTTGCTCCTCTTTTGTCTATCACTGTCTGTAGTTGCTGGTAGAAGTCATCTTTCTTCTCTTCTTCCGCATCATTGGTGGGAGCATAGCACTGGATGATGTTCAGCCTGATGTCATTCTTCTTCGTGGTAAACTTGGCTGTGATGATGCGGGAGTTGACAGGTTCCCATCCGATGAATGCCCCTTGTGCCTCCGGTGCCAGCATCAGGGCCACACCCTCAGTGTGGGGGGCTCCATCCTCTGTGTGTCCTGAGTACAGCAGCTGTTCTCCAGATGAAAGTCCCAGCTGTCCTGATTGTAGCCACCTTGTCTCACTCAGTCCTAGCACTCCGATCTTGTAGTTTTTCATCTCTCTCGCAACTTGGATGGTTTTTCCTGTTTCAAACATCGTCCTGATGTTCCATGTGGCTACTTTCGTTGTTGTCCTGGGTGTTAGAAGGGGAGTCGGCCTTGCAGCTTCCTTTCGGCTTTCACTGCACTGCGTCATAAGTCTCCGGGATGGAGACCCTTCATTGCCCAGGTGAATGCTTTGGTTCATTGTCGTCGATGCTTCTGTAACTCGTCTTTTTTTACAGGCAGGGTTGTTAGCCCTACGCAAACCCCTTTATCCTCGGGGCGAGGTGGTCCTGCCTTAGTCGCCTCTTACGACATGCATGGCAGGGCAGTGGGTCTATTCTATGCCCAACCCACAGGGCATATGAGTAGAACATGACATGGAATACACCACGGAGCCTCTTCACCTTTAAAAAGATAAGAATGGGTATAAAACGAGTGGCCTGTGTGCAAGCGGCACAGGACTATGATAGGAAAAGATGGAACAATAAGAAATGGTAAGCAAAGGAAACGGTATGGGATAGTGTATACGAATGGGAGTGCGGGGGTATGGAAAGGTACAAAAAGATTGGGGGCGGGGGGATTGTCAAGACTCGGGGAAAAGGAGGAAAAAAATGGCTGGTTGGATGAATGGGAGAATGGAAGTTAGGAACATTAAGAAAAGTACGATAACGAGAGGGAGGGGGGAGGGGAAAAGTCAAGAAAAAAAAATGAGAAAAGGAAAGAAAAGTTAAAATAGAAAGAAAAAGGTTGCAGACAATTGGAAATGGAAAGAAAAGTTCGGGAAAAGAGGGAAAATGGTGGTAGTGTACTGTGAAAAGTGTAGGTGATTAGAACGATTGTTGTGTATTTCCAGTCGTTATTAGCTTGGCAGCAATGGATTCATCACTCCCATCCCCTTTCAGTGAGTCCTTGGAGCATCTTTCATTTTGGAATTATTAATAAGCTGGGGGAAGAGAAAGAGCTAGCCCACAGAGCCCTTTAGTCTAATCACTCAGTCTTTCTCAGACATCCCCAGCCGATTCCCCAAGACAATGGTCTCTCCATGTGTGAACAGGAACAAACCCCAGGATAAACAACGACAGTGAAAGGTTTTAAGAGATGTAGTCCTATCCCTACCCTTACTCTATGTAAGTTCTTTCGTCAATAACTCATTGCATTAGAAGATAGCAAAGCCGCATTCAGGTCAAGACTCATTGATGTTTTTTTACTACTACCTTTTGATCATCTTGTTTATAGTTTAACAGACTACAGACCCGGACGAAAAAAATGTTTGGAATTAACAAGAGTACTCATGACATTTAGTTTTAGAAAGAAATATTTCAGTGTTCAGGATGAACAAAAATGGACTATTTGACATATTTTGTTTTTGATTAAGATATCTATGCCTGCTGTAAGAATTATTCATAACACGGGTTGAGAGAAAAACAATGTAAAGTTGGCAGATGTGTCATATTGACAGCAATGGTAAACCATAGCAATCAATATGTTTGTATATGTCAGACCTCAGCAGATATTGTAACTCACATTAACTGGAAAAATTCGTGTCATACAGCATTTTGCTGAACCAAAACGAAGTGTAACCTACCCGCTCATAAAGCAGACTACCAACCAGCTGAAGCCTGTCCTGTCATACAGCAATCTACTGGACAATAGTGACATGTAATCCGGCGTGTCATACGGCAGTCTGCAAGGATTCTAATCCATCTTGTCATGTAGAAACGTATGGCACGGCTGTTAAGTCTGATGTGTTCTGTTAATACAGCAACATACATAGCAGTAATCACGTGTAATGAACACTGTCAAACAGCAATCGATGAACGCCAGTGAAGTGTTATCTCCCCTGTCACGTGGTAATCTGCTTACCGTAGTCAAGCATAATCAATCTGTCACGTCGCAGTCTACTGAGCGACAGCGAAGACCAATCCGTCTTGTCATGTTGGCCCCTCCCTCGGGCCCAAGCAAAGAGAATGACCTTCTCCTAATCTAACACGGAACACAAGCTGTATATGCTTTTGATTTTTGTCAGCATGACTGATGTAGGTAGAGAGAACTATGAGCGTCGGCAGGACATCCATTGTTTGCTATTCAAATTACAAAGAAAACCAGTATGGGCGCTTACTGTTTAACTTTAGAGATTATCAGCGAACAAAGCTCAGAGTGGAGCTGGTACCAAAAGATTTATGTAGCACAGTTGATTCTCACACACACACACACACACACACCACACACACACACACACACACACACACACACAACCAAACAAACAAACAAAAAAAAACAAAAAAACGCACAATGAATTCAGACTGACTGTGAGAAAACAAGTTACTGGCGGCGACGTGCCAGCTGTATTTATTCATTGATTTTTATTTTATTTATTTTGTTTTATTTTATTTTATTTTATATATTATTATTATTTATTTTTTATTTTTTTTTGGGGGGGGGGGTGCCGTTGGGTTCTGTTTGTGTATAGCACAAAAGAGGTGAGGATACCCCAGATTTATAGACGGTAAATCTCCTTTTGACACCAAAGGAGAACCCACAAACTGAGAAATCGGAGGACAGATAATATGAGGTACCCTGCTTCCATGACGGCGTATCATTGACCCCATATGCTGCTAGGATAAGATTTACGTTGAAATATAGCGTTCTCATTTTCATTTACATATCTCACTGCTCTCCTTTAATACGTTTTTCTTTTTTCTTTTTTTTGTTTTTATCGGTTTTTCTTTTTCGTTTTTGTTTTGTAAACAGCATTTCTTCCCTAACCTTAACTGCAAACATCCTGCACCAGATGAAAGTTATGCTTCTCTCTCTCTCTCTCTCTCTCTCTCTCTCTCTCTCTCTCTCTATATTATATATATATATATATATATATATATATATATACTCAGAGGCATAAAAAACGCGAAAACAAACTGTATAGAAATTTTGATGTAATTTGGCTACCGATTCCTTTGAACTGGTAATAGAAAGTGAGAAAAAGCAATCGAACACCGCAAAAGTGTCCTTTCAAAGTTCATTCTGGTAGAAAATAAGGTCACATGAACTTGACCTTGACCCTGTGTTAACAGCAGAATGTCAGTATCTGGTGTGACCACCTCGAGCATTGATCACAGCTGTGCACCTGCGGTACATCGAGCGCACCAGAGTGTTGGTCTGCCTCTGGGGGACTTGCCACCACACCTGGCCCACAGCGACAGCAAGCTGAGCTGCTGTCTGGGGTCTGGGGTTGAGCTGGTTCAACTGCCTCTGAAGGGCATCCCAGAAATGCTCTATTGGGTTAAGGTCGGGAGAACGGGCTGGGTGAGGCAGCAGATTGATGTTGTTCTGCCTCAGGAAGTTCTGCGTAGCACGGGCAGTGTGCGGCCTTGCGTTGTCCTGCTGAAACAGGTTCTGTGGATGCCGCTGGAAATGCGGCAGGATGTGGGGCCTCAGAACTTGGTCGATGTAATGAACAGCAGTGACCCCGTTACCACGTCCTGGACCCACATTCTGGAAGATGACTGGCCCAATACGGCGATTTATGCCGATAGCCCTCCAGATCATGATGCTTTCACCACCCCATGGGTCCCTTTCGGTGATGTTGGCATCAGTGAAGCGTTCCCCCGCTCTTCTCCAGATCCGGATGCGGCCATCGCCTGGGTCGACGCAGAACCGGCTTTCATCACTGAAGAGGACTCGGCCCCAGTCCCGATGGCGCCAATGCACGTGGATCTGTGCCCACTGCAGACGGTTCTGGCGATGCTGGAGTGTCAGGATAGGTCGCCGGGCTGGACGCCTGCATTGGAGACCAACTGTGTTCAGTCGGCGACGCACGGTCCTGTTGCTGATTGGCCTGCCATGGTTGCCTACGGTGTTCCTGGCTGTGTTGGCAGCGGTTTGGTAAGGCTCCCGTCGATGCTGACGAAGAAGATGGCGGTCTTGGGCTGCTGTGGTGACCCTCGGTCTGCCGCTCCTCGGTCTGTCATCAGTGGTGTTTCTTGCTTGAAAGCGGTCCAGAAGGCGATAGACGGTGGAAATGTGGACTCCGAATGCGATAGCGACCTGCCTCATTGGAACCCCGGCCTGCAGTTGCCCCATTGCTATGCAACGATCTTGACGAGAAAGTCTCGGCATTATGTTGGCGCCTCTGGAAGGGATGATTTGAACTTTTTGGGGTTTGGAAATTTATAGCCCCACAATGGGGGCCACATTGAGTTGCAATTCACATTGATGCACGTGGCGTAGGTAGTCCACATGGCAAATGCACTCCTCGTGCCAAAAACGCTGACCCGGCAACATTCACCCACTGTTACGAGGTTACAACCGGCCAAGACACCACGCACTGCTAATGTTGCACGTGCAAACGACATTGCTTACGTCCTGTTCACAATGTGAACAATCGTGCACTGTCTCAATTTTTTCGCGTTTTTTTATGCCTCTGAGTATATATATATATATATATATATATATATATATATATATATATATATATATAATATATATACTCTCTCTCTCTCTCTCTCTCTATATATATATATATATATATATATATATAGATAGAGAGAGAGAGAGAGAGAGAGAGAGAGAGAGAGAAGAGATGAATATTATTAGAATGCCTAAAATGATTTTAAAAGCGCTCGACCCCTTGGGGAGCAACATTTGTTTAATATCAAGTATTCCTTTTAATACTTGATTTTAAACAAACAAATATTATATATATATATATATATATATATATATATTATATATATATATATATATATATATATATATATATATATTATACTGTTTTTTTTTGTAAATTATATATTCTATGTCATAGAATATATAATTTACAAAAACAAACCAACAACAACAACAACAACAAAACAGAAACTAATTCGATGTATACAATCTTGCCCATTTCCACAACATCTCCCATTGGTAATCGAAAGTAGTGAACATAAAAGGGGCTATTCTTGCCTTTATTGTCAAGAATTTCTGACAAAGTATTTCTTATATCATGATTTTAGTTTTTCATAATATTCTTAAATATGACTGACCATGTCTCCGTGCAAAAACTTCATTTTGGTTTATTTTAACGCCCCGTTTGATTTGTTGAATAAAAGACGCAAGACTATATGATTCCTTGCCAACACCCAATTTCTAAACACACTAGGGCACTTTCAAAGCAAGTTTAGAAAATGTTCTTTATCTAGCTGAACATACTGCTTTTATTTCAAGCCACAGGTTCTCTTTTGATCCCGGTAGCCATAGAACCCGTGCTATCTGTCACATGTAGGCGTAACCCCAACAAGAAAATCCAACCTAGACAGGGATGGGTTTTGCAAGGTTCGACTTAACCAGGATGCACCGTATGGAAGAAGAAAATACAGACATCTACCGGATCAGGTTAACAATAACCGCCACCAGGGCGGAGGCAAACAGAGTGCTCTTGAGGGAAGACCAGGGAATATAAGTGGTAGGAACATCATCACATTGAGGGAAGACCAGGGAATATAAGTGGTAGGAACATCATCACATTGAGGGAAGACCAGGGAATATAAGTGGTAGGAACATCATCACATGGAGGGAAGACCAGGAATATAAGTGGTAGGAACATCATCACATTTGGGAAGACCAGGGAATATAAGTGGTAGGAACATCATCACATTGAGGGGAGACCAGGGAATATAAGTGGTAGGAACATCATCACATTGAGGGAAGACCAGGGAATATAAGTGGTAGGAACATCATCACATTGAGGAAGACCAGGGAATATAAGTGGTAGGAACATCATCACATGGAGGGAAGACCAGGGAATATAAGTGGTAGGAACATCATCACATTTGGGAAGACCAGGGAATATAAGTGGTAGGAACATCATCACATTGAGGGAAGACCAGGGAATATAAGTGGTAGGAACATCATCACATGGAGGGAAGACCAGGGAATATAAGTGGTAGGAACATCATCACATGGAGGGAAGACCAGGGAATACAAGTGGTAGGAACATCATCACATGGAGGGAAGACCAGGGAATATAAGTGGTAGGAACATCATCACATTGAGGGAAGACCAGGGAATATAAGTGGGAGGAACATCATCACATTGAGGAAGACCAGGGAATATAAGTGGTAGGAACATCATCACATGGAGGGAAGACCAGGGAATATAAGTGGTAGGAACATCATCACATTGAGGAAGACCAGGGAATATAAGTGGTAGGAACATCATCACATTGAGGGAAGACCAGGGAATATAAGTGGTAGGAACATCATCACATTTGGGAAGACCAGGGAATACAAGTGTAGGAACATCATCACATTTGGGAAGACCAGGAATACAAGTGGTAGGAACATCATCACATTGAGGGAAGACCAGGGAATATAAGTGGTAGGAACATCATCACATTGAGGGAAGACCAGGGGAAAATAAGTGGTAGGAACATCATCACATTGAGGAAGACCAGGGAATACAAGTGGTAGGAACATCATCACATTTGGGAAGACCAGGGAATACAAGTGGTAGGAACATCATCACATTGAGGGAAGACCAGGGAATATAAGTGGTAGGAACATCATCACATTGAGGGAAGACCAGGGAATATAAGTGGTAGGAACATCATCACATTGAGGAAGACCAGGGAATACAAGTGGTAGGAACATCATCACATTTGGGAAGACCAGGGAATACAAGTGGTAGGAACATCATCACATTGAGGGAAGACCAGGGAATATAAGTGGTAGGAACATCATCACATGGAGGGAAGACCAGGGAATATAAGTGGTAGGAACATCATCACATTGAGGGAAGACCAGGGAATATAAGTGGTAGGAACATCATCACATTGAGGGAAGACCAGGGAATATAAGTGGTAGGAACATCATCACATGGGGGGAAGACCAGGGAATATAAGTGGTAGGAACATCATCACATGGAGGGAAGACCAGGGAATATAAGTGGTAGGAACATCATCACATTGAGGGAAGACCAGGGAATATAAGTGGTAGGAACATCATCACATTGAGGAAGACCAGGGAATATAAGTGGTAGGAACATCATCACATTTGCGATCGAAAACGTAAGAACACTCAGATCAGGCAGGTAAGAAAATTAAAAGAACAGATCCATGAGATGGATAGATTCCTCTGGCACATTCTCTGCATTTGTAAAGGTAGATGGAAGAAGGAGCGGAACAGTTCAACAGAAGCAGGGAATGTCCTGTACTACAGTTGAGTAAAACAACAACAACAAAAACAACAGCTGAAAAACATGTACAAAAGTGGGATTTTATTTGCCAGCAAAATCATTGAACATCACAGAAGTGCATAAATACGCTCCCACATCAAACTATGATGATGACCAGATCAAAGAATATTGAGCTCTACGCGGCCTTGAACAAGGTTGACAGGAAAGACATCCTCACTACTCAGGATGACTGGAATGTCAACGTTGATGCCTAATGCGAATTTCAGTGGTTCCCTACTGGAATTGGACCATAGATGACATTCAGGCCTGCTGAAATACGCCGATCATAATGACTGGGTCCTTCCTAGCACTCTCGTTGAGCGTAAAGGATCCGATAACACTTTCTTCGTCTGAAGAAACGTGGTGTATATGGCATCAACAGTGATAAACGATTATTTTTTTAAAGGGCTGACGTTGGTAGTATATATCACCTTGTCATGGTGAGCTTTACGATACGCTTAAAGAACAACACAGGGTGAAAACTGCCGTCTGAAATTGTCTTGACAAATTGAAAGATCCTGATATCGCTGAAAAATACCATCGGAGAAAACTTCCCTCCATTACTACTGCTGAATGAAGGTCTCAAAGCCTCACAAATAACTTCAACTAAGTGACCAAAGGAATAGCTAATAAACCGATGCAAATGAAAGCGATGGATCGCAAGTGATATGCTGAAGATGAGTGACCTCTCAAGAAGACTTTGGGGCGAAATATACTCGTACCACTGTAAACAAGAAAATCAGTGGAGAAATGAAGAATGCAAATGTAAGCTGGATTGAAGAACAGCGTGAGGACGCTGAGAAAAATCTAGACAACAGTGACTCGTAGAAAGAAATCTTTGAAAGTTTTGAAAGACGTGACAATACACAAGAGCGAATTACCGCCAGCACCATCCAGAAATAACGGCCACTGTCACGCAGGAAGAAGACAGCATGGACAGTCTTAGCGCTCTCCCCGTTCCGTCGCGTTTATAGCCGTTAATTGGCTCCTGCGACGTAATGTTCCAGATTCAGATCCAGATCCAGAAGTTGGACTGAATATTGCTCCGAACGCTGCAACAAGCAAAGCAAAAGAGGCCCAAGTGTGCTTAGAGAACAAGATTCGTCAAATGAGGATAACTTACAGGGCCAGAGATTCCCGGATCATTTCTAGTTGTCGTGCAAACAAGCAGATAGAAGAATCTGGTTGTCCTCTCAAATTTCTACTTGCCCTCCTTATGTATAGAGACGCTTTATAATGACAACCATCGAGAGACACGTCAACAGACATAATTCAACATGACATCGATAGACACGTCAACAGACATAATTCAACATGACATCGATAGACACGTCAACAGACATAATTCAACATGACATCGATAGACACGTCAACAGACATAATTCAACATGACATCGATAGACACGTCAACAGACATAATTCAACACGACATCGATAGACACGTCAACAGACATAATTCAACATGACATCGATAGACACGTCAACAGACATAATTAAACATGACATCGATAGACATGTCAACAGACATAATTCAACATGACATGCTCTGCACACACCAGATGAAGATTTGAGAACGAGAATCGATAGACACGTCAACAGACATAATTAAACATGACATGCTCTGCACACACCAGATGAAGACTTGAGAACGAGAATCGATAGACACGTCAACAGACATAATTCAACATGACATGCTCTGCACACACACAGATGAAGACTTGAGAACGAGAATCGATAGACACGTCAACAGACATAATTCAACATGACATGCTCTGCACACACCAGATGAAGACTTGAGAACGAGAATCGATGGGACACGTCAACAGACATAATTCAACATGACATGCTCTGCACACACCAGATGAAGACTTGAGAACGAGAATCAAATAGACACGTCAACAGACATAATTCAACATGACATGCTCTGCACACCCAGATGAGACTTGAGAACGAGAATCGATAGACACGTCAACAGACATAATTCAACATGACATGCTCTGCACACACCAGATGAAGACTTGAGAACGAGAATCGATAGACACGTCAACAGACATAATTCAACATGACATGCTCTGCACACACCAGATGAAGACTTGAGAACGAGAATCGATAGACACGTCAACAGACATAATTCAACATGGACATGCTCTGCACACACCAGATGAAGACTTGAGAACGGAGAAATTAAACATAAGACATAGGAACATTTATTCTTTCAGTACTGATACAGAGTACAAATTAAAAAAATGTTTCCCTCTGAGTATAAGAGTGTATATGATAAAAAAGGGAAACTGTAAACTGTACATGGTTATGCTTCCCCAATTTACTTTCTGGACTGATCTAAATAAAACAAGCTCTAAACTGTTTCCATTCTTCATACACACACTTACTCTCGTTATCATAAAACAAATTCCTAAGAAATCCAGTTTATATCCGGCATATTATCAAAAAAAGAAAAAAGATCAAAGCAAAAAGTTTCCACGTAGCTGAAACATTTAATACGCCCTGTTTCATTGAGATTCCACTCTGCTGGGGGTTGTTCTGAGAAAAAAACCGGGGGTTAGAGAATGGAAAGGTTGGAGATGTGAACGTTGAAAGAAGGGAAGTGCGACTGGTCTGCAATGAAACTGACTGCTCTGTCACTCTATCATCGACACAATCAAAAATTGGCTGCCCCAAAGGACACGCGCTGAGATCATACCTACTTGTCCGCCATTTGTGTTCAGTTGTCCTGGACAATCGGGCAGGTGGATGTTTCAATTTCTGGACTTTCATAACACTCCTGAACAATTCAAAGCTGCAGTTGAATTGCTGAAACGTGGAAAGGATTGAAGCCTCGACAATATCCCAGCAGAACTTATGTAGCACAGCACAGACGCAGTAATTAATATCCCAACTGCCATCTGCAACACATCTGGCACACAGTGGCGTTGACCACGACATGGACTCAATTACTGATCAACATCCTTTGCAAGAACGGAAATCTCCCACATTGCCAGAACTACTTTATTATCGGTTTGACCAGCCATGCCAGCAAAACGATGCCAAACACGAAGACAACACAGAAAAAGCGATGGACTAAAGACACTGCAAAATGGACAGGAAAAACGTTTGCATGGACATCAACTTGGCACGCAGTCCACAGAACTGGAGGAACCTGGATGATTGCTCTTCAATGTGTTGCCTCTCTAAGCCCCACTGAGTCAAATGAGGAGAACAAGAGAAGTAAAAGTCATACTGTTTTCACATACTACAGGAACAAGTTGCCTCCTTGCCAATTTAAATTATTAAGCTATCAAGAAATTAGTTAATGCTGGGCAAGACTTTTGTACCATTCTCTGTCCAGGTGTGTTAAAGTACAAAAGCTGAATAAACTGGGTTTTTAAAAAAAAATCAGATTCCTTACAATCCTTTCCCTTCACATGATTTAACCTGACATGAAAGAGGTCAGTATTCCAGAAGACAATGTTAATAAGCGATGTTCAAGGTGAATTTTCCACTATATTTTCTATTTGTTCTAGAGTCCCGCTTGTGGTGTTGATCAAAATGCGCTATGAGTAGTAAAATGGATAGGTAGTCCTAAAACTGGGCTACAAAAAATAATCCATGTTTTCCGAACGTGCATGATTTACGGCACTCTACAAAAGCAATGATGACCAGAATACACAAAAAACAACAACATGAAAACAAGACCCTTCTCTGATAATAATTGACATATCTTTTTATGCAACAAATAGATCATTTCATTATCATTTACTATTGCTATCAGGCAAAGCAGTGGGCGTGTAGTGATAAAGTCAAGAAAATCAAAACCAGAGTTACAAACAGAATGTGTATTTCCAATATCGTTTTCTTTAAAACATTTCAAAACGTTGAAATTACTTTTTCAGTGTCAATATGTAAGGTATCTGGAACTGACTTTAAAAAAAAAATTGAATATGTCGGTTTATTGATTGACTATTTTACAGCATGAATGAAAAAGTCTCCCAGCTAATGTAATGCTAGATTGTGAATGATATAATCGGATAAAGCCCCCCTAAAAACGTGTGAAATTATTGAGTGTGTGTGTGTGTGTGTGTTGGGTGTGTGTGTGTGTGTGTTTCATTTTATCTATTATCAGTTTAATATCGATCTATGACCCACATTTACGCTGCACCATGAAACACCTGCATGCGTTATACAGCCATTTGCTGCAAAGTCCGAACTGAGGCGTGTGGCCTGAAAGCAAGAGGGACCGGAACGCGCCCCACAGAAAGGGAAGCAACCTATCATGCTCTTCAGCGTGAAAAGAAAAGGCCGTGGTGATCTACTTACGCCACAAATTTGTACTACTATGTCCTGTCATAGAACAACGATCGGTGGAAAAGCAGATGAACTGTGTACGGTGGCTGACATCAATACCACCGTTTTTCTGCCGACAATCGAACTCGGGAAGCATGCGATCATTACGGGCACCCAAATCAGCCATGAATGCACACAGCTGGTCCGCTCACACAACAGAGGTAATGCCAGTCACTAACACACCGCACAAAGAGTCACCACCGTCCACCTCGAAAGGAAAACCAGCATCTCTTATCACCGAGGCAACCGAGGACAAGAAAAGTTTTTTAAAAAGAAAAACGGAATTGTCCACCATCTTAACCAAAACCCAGCGGGTTTCTCATACTCGGCGGGCAGATAAACAGACGAGACCTCAGCCGCTCAGAAGAAGATGGTCTTTCCCTAAAGGGAACGAACCACGAGCAGAGGAGACAGATGGAAATCATATTACTTTTGAACGGATTCCCCTGTCGTGAGGAGTCCTTGTCGTCCCTCCTCCTGTCTGTCTATCTGTCTGGCAGTCAAAGAGGCCCATCAAGGTTTAATTAGTCGCTGATGGGGCAGGACAGCAGCACCTGTCGCTTGCACACCTGATTTCCCCCGGGGGTTGCGTGTGTGTGCCACCTGGTGCCAGTCCGGGACTGTACATATATCATGAATATAAGATGCACAGTAATTCGAGCTCGTGAGATCGCGCGAGAGATTGTGCGTGTGTGCGTGCGCGCGTGTGTGTATATGTGAGAATTAGAGAGAGATAGTGGGGGGGGGGGGGGATTACACACAGAAACACTACAAGTACAAAAACAGTGAGAGCAAGAAGGCTGGTGGAGAGAGTGTAAAGGAGAAGCACAGACAACAATGGAAAACAAACAGAAAGAAAGAGAAATAGAAAAACATTGGTTTTGAGGGCTGGGGGAGCGGGGTGGGTGGGGTGGGGGGATGGGTGGGGGTAATAGATACAGAGAAATAGAGAGCAAATGTGTGTGTGTGTGTGTGTGTGTGTGTGTGTGTGTGTTTTGTGTGTGTGTGTGTGTGTGTGTGGTGGTGTGGAGAGAGAGAGAGAGAGAGAGAGAGGGGACAACCACACACACACAATATATATATATATATATATATATAAATATAAAATATATATATATATATATATATAGTACAATATATAATAATGATGAAAGAATTGTTAACCTCACTTGTTTCCCCACACAACTTAATTATTCAGCATTATATGTATATGTATATGTATATGTATGTATATGTATATATATATATATATATATATATATATATATATATATATATATATATATATATATATATATATATATATATATATATATATATATAACACGAACGAACGAAATTTTTTTTACCAGGGTAATGAGATAAGCAATACAAATGCTTTTTTCCACCCAGCCCTGGAGAGAGAGAGAGAGAGAGAGAGAGAGAGAGAGAAGAGAGAGAGAGAGAGAGAGAGAGAGAGAGAGAGAGAGAGAGAGAGAGAGAGAGAGAGAGAGAGACGGCAGGCAGACAAACAGACACAGAGACACAGACAGACACACAGACGACAAAGGGCAGGGTAATAGTCAACGTATGGAGTCCAACTGCTATTTCGAAACGGCTGAGCTGGATGACTGCAGAATCCAGAAGGCCATGTTAAAGTGATGCTGACGTCAGCAGAGCACGCACGTCAGAACCGTTCAGGTGCAAGGGCCAAAAGAGGTCAACGCCAGTACTGGTTGATCCACACAGGAGAATGGATTCAACCCCCCACCCCACCACCCCCACCCCAAAAATCACAACAACAACAACAACAAAAAAAAACAAAACACTTTCTCATTAGCCTTTGGCGAATGACTGTTATATTAATCTTACGCAGCAGAGTTTTTTTTTTTTCCACCTAACCTTTGTGTAGGATTTTGTTATCATTAACCTTGGATTGTAGCACCATTACAACTAAACCATAGCATCTTGTTGCAATTACCTGCGGAATGTAGCACTCTGTTATCACCACCTTTACGGTGTAGCTCTAAGTTACCATTACGCGCAGAGTGTGGGACTCATCATGAACCTTAGGCTGTAGCACCTCGTCGTCATTAGCCTTAGACTGTTGCACTTGCCATCATTAACCTTAGACTGTTGCTCTTGCCATCATTAACATTAGACTGTTGCACTTGCCATCATTAACCTTATACTGTTGCACTTGCCATCATTAATCTTAGACTGTTGCACTTGCTGTCATTAACCTGAGACAGTGGCACCTGCTGCCATTAACCTTAGACTGTTGCACTTGCTGTCATTAATCTTAGACTGTTGCATTTGCTGTCATTAACCTTATTCTGTTGCACTTGCCATCATTAATCTTAGACTGTTGCACTTGCTGTCATTAACCCGAGACTGTTGCACTTGCCATCATTAATCTTAGACTGTTGCACTTACTGTCATTAACCTTAGACTGTTGCACTTGCTGTCATTAACCTTAGACTGTTGCACTTTTTATCATTAACCTTAGACTGTTGCACTTGCCATCATTAATCTTAGACTGTTGCACTTGCTGTCATTAACCTTAGACTGTTGCACTTGCCATCATTAACCTTAGACTGTCGCACTTGCTGTCATTCACCTTAGACTGTTGCACTTGCTGTCATTAACTTTAGACTGTTGCACTTTCTATCATTAACCTTAGACTGTTGCACTTTCTATCATTAAGTTTAGACTGTTGCACTTTCTATCATTAACCATAGACTGTTGCACTTGCTAACATTAACCTTAGACTGTTGCACTTGCTGTCATTAACCTTAGACTGTTGCACTTGCTGTCATTAACTTTAGACTGTTGCACTTTCTATCATTAGCCTTAGACTGTTGCACTTTCTATCATTAACCTTAGACTATCGCACTTGCTAACATTAACCTTAGACTGTTGCACTTGCTATCATTAACCTTAGACTGTTGAATTTCTATCATTAACCTTAGACTGTTGCACTTGCTATCATTAACCTTAGACTGTTGCACTTGCTATCATTAACCTTAGACTGGTGCAATTTCTATCATTAACCATAGACTGTTGCACTTGCTATCATTAACCTTAGACTGTTGCACTTGCTATCATTAACCTTAGACTGTTGCACTTTCTATCATTAACCTTAGACTGTTGCACTTTCTATCATTAACCTTAGACTATCGCACTTGCTAACATTAACCTTAGACTGTTGCACTTTCTATCATTAACCTTAGACTGTTGCAATTTCTATCATTAACCTTAGACTGTTGCACTTGCTATCATTAACCTTAGACTGTTGCACTTGTTATCATTAACCTTAGACTGTTGCAATTTCTATCATTAACCATAGACTGTTGCACTTGCTATCATTAACCTTAGACTGTTGCACTTGCTAACATTAACCTTAGACTGTTGCACTTGCTAACATTAACCTTAGACTGTTGCACTTTCTATCATTAACCTTAGACTGTCGTACTTGCTATCATTAACTTTAGACTGTTGCACTTGCTATCATTAACCTTAGACTGTTGCAATTTCTATCATTAACCTTAGACTGTTGCATTTGCTATCATTAACTTTAGACTGTTGCACTTGCTATCATTAACCTTAGACTGTTGCACTTGCTATCATTAGCCTTAGACTGTTGCAATTTCTATCATTAACCTTAGACTGTTGCACTTGCTGTCATTAACCTTAGTCTGTTGCACTTGCATCATTAATACATCCGGGAGCCGGAATAGCTCAGTTGGTAGAGCGCCGGACTCGTGATCCTGGGGTCGCGGGTTCGAATCTCCGCTGGGCCGTTTCGGTACAGGGGGATTTTTCCCTCGGAGTTAACATTGGTTCTGACTCCATTTCCCATACAGTCCTTCGAATGAGACTATAAACCGACGTTCCGTGTGTGAACGCACGCATAACATCTTGCACACACGTAAAATCCCAAGACCAACTTTCGGAAGAGAAGGCCAGTTTGCCCGTTGGTATGGATGACACGTTACACATAGCATGCACCCTGCGTATGAAATGGAAAGAATGAAGGAAGCAAGGATATTGAGTGAGCGATATTGGAAGATATTGACTGGATGACACGGGAAACGACTGAATGAAGCGCCAGCTGGCAGCTCTTCAGTCGGCACTACCCAGGTAGGCAGCCCGTTGTGTAAAGGAGTGTGGATTGTAAAGCGCTTAGAGCTTGGTCATTAGCCGAGAATACGCGCTCTATAAGTATTCATTATTATTATTATTATTATTATTATTATTATTATTATTATTATTATTATTATTATTAACCTTAGACTGTTGCACTTGCTAATATTAACCATAGACTGTTGCACTTGCATCATTAACCTTAGACTGTTGCACTTGCTAACATTAACCTTAGACTGTTGCACTTGCTGTCATTAACCTTAGACTTGCACTGTTAATACCAGTCTTAGACCATTACATTCCATCATAATTAAACCTAGACTACAGGGTTCTGCTATCATTAACCTTAGGTGTCGGCATGCTTCTTTTTTTTTTCTCAAGGTAAATCTTGTAGCAAAGTGAGACTACTGCAGGCGGAAATCTAAACAAATCTTAAATATATGTTAGCGAACCGGCAAGAGAAGCGTGGACAAACGAGTCACAAGACAAAACATTGTTTGGTCTTGTGACTCGTTAGTCCGCGTTTCTCTTGCCGGTTCGCTAACATTTATTTAATATTTGCTTTCTCAAGGTAAGCTTAAAGCATCCTGACGACAAACATGGGTGTCACTCTCAAAATGGTCAGTATCACAGACTGATAGACCGTGTTCTTGGAAAAGTTATGAAACAGATCTGGCGTCAACAGGGAGAAAAGAAAGACATTTCCAGCGGCTGACGTTGATTATGACCACGACCTTGTTGTCATGATGAACTTTGAAATACGTTTTTAAGAACTTCAAAAGAGTGAAAAACAGCCGTCTTAAATTTCATTTTGAGAGAAAATAAAGATCCTGAAACCGCTGTACAACTCTGATCATCCGTAGGAAGAAAGTTCGCCCCCCCCCCCCCCCCCCACCCCCTACCCCCGTACCATCGCTGGAAGAAGAACTCGAAGCCCTGAAAAACAGTTTGAACCCTATGATGACTGAACAGCAACAGATGTCCTTGGAATGCGTCAATGGAAATCGAAACCAAGGATCGCAAGGAATATCTTGGAGATGTGTGATACGAAAAGGAGATGAACACTTCTGAAGAAGACTGAGGGGGAGGAGGGGGGACAGGGGGCAGAGAATGCAGCGCTGTGAACAACAGGGTCAGTGAAGAAATACAGAATGTTGAGGAAAGGTGGCTCACACATCAGTGAGACGAAACTGAGAAAAACACAGACAACGTTCACACAAAGCAAACCGTTAAAATCGCAAAAAAGACTTGACCAAGCAGAAGCAAGTCAGCATCATTCAGGGCAAAGACGACAGCTGTCTCAAACAAGAAGAGGATGTCATAAACAGGTGGACTGAATATTGCACTGAACTCTACACAAAACAGAGCATAGGAGATTCAAGCGTACTAACGAGACAGGATTCACCAAATGGGGACGGCTTTCAATTACTCCATGGAGAAGCAATGCTGTCGAAAATTCGCTGAAATGTGGGAAAGGCTGCAGGCACTCATATATTACCTGTAGAACTCTTGAAATATCATGGAGAGGCAATATGTTACATCCTGACTGCCAAATGCAACAAAACTTGACACATTGGGAAGTATCACGCCATGGACGCAATCACTAATCATCACCCATCCCAAGAACGAAAACCTCTCTGACTGCCATAACTACCACACAACCAATTTGATCAGCCACACGTGCAAGGCAATGCTCAAAATCATCGGGAATCCATTATAGGCTTCAGCACGTCTTCATAGATTTGAAGAAGGCATACGACACAGTCTGTAATAGGCCACAACGAAGAAGTTGAACGTCGAGCATCGATTTCTTTCATTCCGGATACACACCTGTTGCGTGCACGGGTGGCTAATGAATGCATGACACGAGTGAGTGAGTGTGTATGTGTGTGTGTGTGTGTGTGTGTGTGTGCGTGCGTGCGTGCGTGCGTGCGTGCGTGCGTGCGTGCGTGTGTGTATGTGTGTGTGTGTGTGTGTGTGTGTGCGTGCGTGCGTGCGTGCGTGCGTGCGTGCGTGCGTGCGTGCGTGCGTGTGTGTGTGTGCGTGCGTGCGCGCGCGTGCGTGCGTGCGTGCGTGCGCGTATGTGTAGTAGTAGTAACAGTACTTTTACGTCTGTTCACATCTGTGATATAAGAGAGAGAGAGAGAGAGAGAGAGAGAGAGAGAGAGAGAGAGAGAGAGAGAGAGAGAGAGAGAGAGAGAGGGAGGGAGGGAGGGAGGGAGAGAGAGAGAGATGCATCAATGTCTGTGACTATGAAAGTGTATGCATAATGTGGTTATCTAAGTGTATATAAATGTCCCTCTTTACATCCCTACAACATACCTGCAAATAATCTTACAATAAATGCTTAACTGGACTACAAATTAAAGAAACAACATTGAAGGCAGATTTTAAATATGACAAGACATCACACAAAGACATGCCTGATAATGATAATGACAAGAGGCCGAAATAGCTCAGTGGTTGAGCGCCGGACATGTAAACTTGGTGATCCTCGGGTTGCGGGTTTGAATCTCCACCAGGCCGTTTCGGTACGGGGGGATTTTTCCCTCGGAGTTATCATTGGTTTTGACTCCATTTTCCATACAGTCTTTCGAATAAGACTGTAAACCGAGATTCCGTGTGTGAACGCACGCACACTTTGCACACACGTTAAATAAGAGAGAGAGAGAGAGAGAGAGAGAGAGAGAGAGAGAGAGAAGAGATCATTAATCAACCTAAGCGTTTTTGTACTGGTCAATTGATCTTTGTTCGAAACAGGTCAGCTAGTGGTGACCACACCGAGCAGACATAAATGGGATTCAAGAAGTGTTTGTAAAGGAGAACGTCAAATAACAAGGAAGGGGATGAGGTGGGGTGGGGGTGGTGGGGATCTCTCGTGGGATCACTTTTTAGGCTGACCCAAGCTTAACGGGAGTAAAAAGCTGTCAACGGGAGGTAACACACTGGTAAGAATCTGTTCGGAAAGGAATGCAGTGGGAAGAGTTATTTCTCCTGTCTTTCAATACCCAGCCAATGACTGCTTTCCTCTGCTCTAAATCTTCATTAACTTTTTGTTTCATCATAAGCTTTCAGAGGAATGGCAAACACGCACACAGACACACACACACACACACACACACACACACACACACACACACACACACACAACACACAGACGCACAAATAGTTTTACAGATAGTTATACCATGCTATTTGGAGGCAGTTAGTTGAGTGAGTGAGTGAGTGAGTGAGTGGTGTGTGTGTGTGTGCGTGCGTGCGTGCGTGCGTGCGTGCGTGCGTGCGTGAGTGCGTGCGTGCGTGCGTGCGTGCGTGCGTGTGTGTGTGTGTGTGTGTGTGTGAGTGTGTGAGTGGTGTGGTGTGAGAGAGAGAGAGAGAGAGAGAGAGAGAGAGAGAGAGAGAGAGAGGAGGACAATTTTTGGAGGAAAAAAATGCATATCCAATCGAATGTCATCACCTTAATTTCCCTCGAGTATTGAACTGATTCGATCACAGAGAAGTGAGAAAAAGTCCGAATGCACTTTTACTTGCCATGCAGATTATTCCTCATCACAAAACGAGCAGGAAGAAAAAAATGGTTGTCTTTCTCTATGCGTTCTTTACACACACACACACACACACACACACACACACACACACACACACACACACACACACACACACACACATTAAACAGCTACCGCCCAATTGCCCTAACGTCGCATACATGCAAACTAATGGAAAGAATTGTCCTAAACAGATTGCTTTATTTTTGTAACAAACATCAAATTATCCCTATAAATCAAGCTGGTTTTCAGAAAGGCAGATCAGCAACAGAACATCTAGTGAAACTCACAACACATGTCAAACAACAATTCGCAAGTCGAAAAAATATCCTGGCAACGTTCTTTGACATAAGGAAAGCATACGAACAAGTATGGCATGAACGACTTTTGTATAAACTGAAAACTATTGGAATAAATGGAACCATGTATAACTATGTCAAAGTTTTTCTTCAAAGTAGAATTATTCAAACAAGAATAGAGCATGCATATTCCAACACTAGAATACTGGAAATGGGTCTTCCACAAGGATCAGTATTATCTCCAATTTTATTTAATATCCTAATTGCAGATATAACAAAAGGCTTATCCAAAGACAAAGTTTTAGTACAGTTTGCTGATGACATATGTCTGTGGATGAAAGTCACTATGAAAAGAAAAACCCCATTAAGATCCTTAAATTACATAAAGATCAAATATCAACATGAATTAAACAAAATCAGTAGTTTCTTACATGAAAATGGATTGACACTATCGACCGAAAAAACAAATCTAATGCTTTTTAACTCTGGATATGACCCAGAGAAACTTCCACAATTTACCCTGAATGGGTCTGTCTTACAATACGTCAAATCTGTTAAATTCCTAAGAGTATATTTAACATCAAAACTATCATGGAACCAACATATTCAATATATATTGAATAAAGCAAGAAAAGGTTTAAACTTTCTAAAGATCATAAGCAAACAAAAATGGGGACAAGATAAAGAGAGTTTAACACTCCTATCTTCTGCTCTTGTGCGGTCTAGATTGATTTATGCTCAAGAAGTCTTCTTCAGTGCTCCACAGCATTTACTTAATAAGTTACAAAGTGTAGATTGCAAAGCATATAAACTTGCTCTTGGAGTTCCCACACATACATGTAACATCGGGACGTATAATGAAATTGGAATCTTACCTTTGAACGAGTTTCGAAAAATTTCCTCCTCTAAATTTGTTTTAAAGAACCTTTTCACTGAAAAGTTTCTGTACAAATGAAGTATCTCTCAATTCAGAGACAGATTTTGCTAAAAGAGCAAAATACATAAAATCAACTAAATCTATTCAATCATACACATCTACTCTTCTTAAAAAAAACCAACATTAACCAAAGTGAAATAGCTGTCAACTCGTCTTTTTCACCTTTTCCCAAATGGAAACAAACCAAAGCAAATTATGACACAAACTATACTGAACTGAACAAAAACGACCCTCCATATCTTTTAAAATATTATGTAAATTCTCATTTGGAAAATCAATATAAGGATCATTTTCAAATTTTTACAGATGGCTCAGTGTTAGATGACAATAGAACAGGAGCAGCTTTTATAATACCAAAATTAAAAGTAGAGAAATTATATCATCTTGGCATACACTTGTCAATTTTTACTGCAGAAGTAGTTGCTATTTTAATGTCCCTAAAGTATGTTTTTTAAAATTTTTCCATAGAAAATTGTCCACTTTTACTGTGCAGTGACTCAAAGTCAGCTCTTTCTGCCTTACAGTCTT
>CM031606.1:44670555-44673055 GCA_018398815.1 Conus ventricosus
ACAAGATACGAAATAATTAAAGAAAGAACAAACAAACAAAAAAATATGGAGGTGCTGACAAGAATGGTGTACCTCAAAATAAAGAAAGCTGATACATACACCATTCTGGAAGGAAACCTCCAAAATAAGCATGTTTGAAATCTCTGTCTCACACACACGCACACACGCACACACACACACACACACACACACACACACACACACACACACACACACCAACACACACACACACACACACACACACACACACACACACACACACACACACACACACACACACACACACACACAACAACAACAACAACAACACAACAACAACGACAACAACACACAACAATCATGTCGTTGGATGGGCAACATTCCCTGTGGCGCCAAAAACTCTCCCCTGTCAGATAATCACCTCCACCCTCGCATCATACATGAACTGCCAGCCAATGTACACGGGTCCGGACCCATCATTTAGCCAGCCGTGTCACGCGAGAGCCGCTGCATACAGGGCACCCCAGCCCTGTCTCTGGAACAAAGCTGACGGAGGATAACGTCTAAATGGACCTTGCCTGCAACAACGTGGGGGCCGGCTGGACGATTCAATTGATGCCTGATCACTGGGTCTGCCATTATGTCTGGATCCCTCTCTGTCTCCGTCTCTGTCTCTCTGTCTCCGTCTCTGTCTCTCTGTCCCCTGTGTGTGTGTGTGTGTTGTGTGTGTGTGTGTGTGTGTGTGTGTGTGTTGTGTGTGTGCTTACATATATTGTTAAAAAGTTAACATTTAAGTTTAAATTCCCACAGCTTATTGGCCATAGGAACAGTGAACGTACCATGTCTTGGGGTTGGTATTACAAAGGACAGTATCCATCACTCTCTCTTCTGCTGCCTTTAAACTTCACTAAGTAAATGAGGTGCCCATTTGCTGGTGGAATGAGAGGTTTTCAAGACGGAAAAAATCGATCCCACGAGTGGTTCGAACTCATGACCATCCGCTCCACATACAAACGCTTTGACCATTTGACCATGGGTTCCTCAATAGGTCATGTAAGCACGACTAACTACGTACTATTGTGGCTATTTTTAAAGATGTAATGCAAGAATGATGAAACTGAGGCTTTACACGTCCTGCTTGTGGTCCTTTCATACATATACAGAGAGTGAGGAAAAACGTGCAGGCACACACACTCCTTTGTCATTATGGGAATGACCACAAATTGTTTTTAGGGAAAAAAGGTGAGGAAGAAAGCTGTCCAGGACGGGGAAATCGTGATGGTATTGCTTAAGTGCTCTCAGTTGATGTATTATAATTAGGCTTAACACACCAAGGTTATCTCTGCACTCATACACGCATATGTGCACTCATGCACCCACCAAGCATTCACCTCTCTCTGGGAATGCGATGTCACGCATTCGTTTCTCTCCTAACACGACTGAGAACACGAAATATAGTTTCTATGCTACTTATAATTATACATGAAAAATCCAGTCACACAAAATGGAATAATCAAAATATAAAAGATCAATACTTCCTAATCCCGGGTTATGATAAAATGGCTTCTTACCTGGCCAGGTTTCCACACACACACAATCACACTTTCACACCACACCACAGTTCTCGAACACGTCACTTTAAGTTCTCTTCAGCACTGGGTGATGGTGATGCCCTTGATTGACTGGCTCCAGGTTTCAGGACTGGGTCTCCGTGGTCGTCTCTGGGAACTCGACGTAGAAATCTTCTTCTTTGTCTTTTTCACCTACCTCTGGGTTTCAAACTTAGTCTTTTATTTTTCAGCTTGTCTTTTACCCTAAGACATTGCTGCCTCTTCTGTCTCCCAGACCACGTGTTTCTCAACCCTACTCTGTCCTGCTCACTCTTCTCTCCTCTCTCTCCTCTCTTCTTCTCTCTCTCTCGTGGTGTTCTTCGCCTCCTCTGTCACGTTGTTCTCCCTCAGTTTATATAGGGATGGACACAAAGGAGTTCCCTTTGGGCCATGCAATTGTCCACGTTGCTTCTCCATCACCTTGTTCACAAGTACACTGAATTCCCCTTTCGCTACATTCTTCCACACGTCAGCATTTACACACATCCCTACCAAATTGCATAGGAAACAGCCACTTGGCACCAAATGGACATCGAAAATTCCCGCCGACTCCGGGAGCCACTTCAACACAGTAATTATCCTAGAGAAAGCTCGACAACAACGTCCACGCGCATTCAACCAGCCTGACAAAGCCTCAACACAGTGCCCTACGGCAATACCATCTGAACGAGCCCAAGACTCCTGCTCTTTAAGGTCTGTTTACAAAGCAACATCAGCTGGCTGAGTATTTAGCGCCCACTCGATGCTCCGAGATCCTAGTAGTTATATTTCCCTCTCTTTCGGGAAGGTTCAAACTCGGGAGTGTCCTCACGACCTCAGGTGCCATCTGTCACGTGACAATTGCCTGACCACTTCAACCTCCTTCATACAGTTCGACTGTATGCGCTAGGTGAGGGAGTAATGCTAATCGG
>CM031606.1:44678055-44685555 GCA_018398815.1 Conus ventricosus
CTGTCGTGAAAACCTCGCTCGTATGGGCGATACTCGCTAGCTGACTGCTAATTAATTAAACAACGACCAAACCCAGCCGTCTGAAAACTTCTACCAAACGCCCGCCTACTTCACACCTTCTTCTTTTGAATGTGTCTTTGTCTGGGACGTTCTGGTTTCACCTACACTTGACTGACCCCTATGAAGTCTTTCACTATCTAAAGACCCAGTTAAAAAATACTGACGGTCCTCCGATAAAAATATGTTCAGCTTTACACACGAGTTTTATCAAGTACATCATTTTCCTCGGCTCTCGAATCGTTTTCTATGTTCCGTTTATTACTTTGCTTTCCGTTTTAAAAACCTTCTCTTCATTGTGGACAGAGTGACTATGTTCCCATTTATCATTACTAATTATCATTGGGGCAAGCCCAGATCGATGAATTAAGTCATCTGCCATGTTTCAAACTGTTATGCAAATACGTCCAGTTTGTCATTGCCCAGCCCATCATGACAGCTGTCTCCACATATCCAAATGGATCATGCCATTGTTTTGTAACGTGTGCTATTTGTGACGTTCTACACCCGTTCAACAACTCTTTCAGCAGAGACCTGCGTCCCTACTGCTACCATAGGTGGGGGTGGGGGCGGAGGTGGGGTGAGGAAATCTAGGCGAACAGGAAAAATGCGGAGGGGGGTACTCAGGGTCTATTGAACTGCCTATGTAAAGAAATCTTAGGCGAAACGCTCTCTCTCTCTCTCTCTCTTCTCTCTCTCTCTCTTCTCTCTCTTTCTTTCGTGTGTGTTGTGTGTGTGTGTGTGTGTGTGGTTGTGTGCGTGGTGTGTGTGTGTGTGTGTGTGTGTGTGTGTGTGTGTGTGTGTGTGTGTGTGTGTGTGTTGTGTGAGTGAAGTTTGTTCGCAGTTTTATTCAATACTCAATTTATGTTCGAAATCGCATGCTTTATCTTTCAAATCTCATACACGATTTTTTTTTCTAACACAGGCGGACGTTTCACCCCCCAGCGGCACCATCCTGGCACTTCTCGTTACCCTCCAGCGGCACCATCCTGACACCTCTCGTTACCCTCCAGCGGCACCACCTGACACCTCTCGTTACCCTCCAGCGGCACCACCCTGACACCTCTCGTTACCCTCCAGCGGCACCACCCTGAAACCTCTCGTTACCCTCCAGCGGCACCACCCTGAACACCTCTCGTTACCCTCCAGCGGCACCATCCTGACACCTCTCGTTACCCTCCAGCGGCACCATCCTGACACCTCTCGTTACCCTCCAGCGGCACCATCCTGACACCTCTCGTTACCCTCCAGCGGCACCATCCTGACACTTCTCTTCTTCATACACAACCACACCGAACCTCGTCCTGCGACAGTCCAAGCGTCAGCCATTCCCTCGGAGCTGTCATGCCAGGTTTCCATGTGGTCACCCACCTGCAAATCCTGCGCTGCTGCTCTGTCAGCTGGGTGGTCAGTCGCCTTTGTTCTGATTCGACGAACACAACATGTCACCCACGACCGCTTAACTGACGACACCATCTGCTCAGTCGTAGAGCCAAACTGAGTGTGTATGTCCCCTCCTCATAGGCCTTTCTCACCCCCAACTACCCTTGATCCCTCTCCACCCTCTTCCTCTCATTTATAGGAATGACTGAACAGGTGAATTTTGATGTCTCTTTCCATCGATTGGAAGCAGATTGAAACAATTCAGCGAACCACGAGGCCCGACGGTAAATCAATATTAATATACATAGGTGAAAAAGACAGTGTAAACAATCTAGTTTCTGATTTTGCCTCTGTGCGTTTAAAATCAACTTCACACAGAAAGATAACAAGAGGAATGGTGGGTTTTTTTAAGCACAGAGGTTAAAACAATTTTTCCCTCACGATGTTCAGCCATTGCCTTCTTTCCAGACACTAACGCACAAACAAGTTCTGTGACTGGTAGGTCGAATGAATTGTGACCCTAGAGGCGACGCTGCGTCTCTGCCATCCCCATCCCGAATGAATCTTGTTGACTTCCCCACTGACTGGACCTCACCACGGGCATGGCTGGGAAGAGAGCAATGTAAAAGATCGCCATGGAACCCCAGTCTGCAGGGCTGCCGAGTCTCATTCGTCGCATTTCTTTCTTCGTGGTGATGGATTAGAATGATGGACGATGATTAACATGACGATGGAGGATTGAGCTTTCCCCTGTGGTTGGGAGAATACGTGATAGAATTGTATTCTTCAATTTCTTTAAAACTATGTTTCCAGCACCGGCCCAGAGCTATATTTACAGTGTCAGAAAATCTGAACATCTCTCTCACAGCTTTATCCGTGAAGACTAGGTAACTCTGCATTGTACCGCTGCATTGCCACGAGTTGGAACTGAACGGTTTCAAGCTAGGAGTTCAAACCAGTCGAGACCAAAGACACACAATGCTTGTGACTGTGAAAGGATTTGATCCCTCAGTACTCCGTGTAACAAATCACTGCCACACGGCTGCTGGTTTCCGTGACATTTGAGTTTCTTTTACTTGAGCAGTGGAGACATTCCAGCGTTTATGAAAGTTTCGCTCCGGCAGGAAAGGCAAAGAGACTAATAACGCTCTTTTAAGGACCAGGCCAAGACACATAATCAATTCCTGCTGCCTCTTTTCGTTCGGGTTTCAGCAGAGCCAAATTGGTCAAAATCAAGTCGCCTAGATACTTTTTCCCCGATCGATCGATTACCCATATTGTTGAGAGATAAACCAAGGGATGATGGTCAAACTGCTCTGTTGATTCTTAAGGCAGTTTCTGAGCAGGTTGTCAACAGGCCTTTGGTTTTAGGGGGAAGCCATCAAGTTCTGACGTCAACGCGTAGTCAAAGGCTCTGACTATATCCGGCGAGCGCAAACATGGCCCGCGTTGGCTCTGTTTGAACTCACTTTCCCTTTAACTTCCCCTAATTACTCTCTCTCTCTCTCTCTCTCTCTCTCTCTCTCTCTCTCTCTCTCTCTCTCTCTCTCTCTCTCTGTGCCTGTGTGTTTCTGTATGTTTCTGTGCGTGCGTGCGTGCGTGCATGTGTATGCACGTACATGCACATGCATGCACGCATGTACACACTGACACACACAGGCGCACACCACACACACACACACACAACACACACACACACACCACACACACACACACACAGAGAGAGAGAGAGAGAGGAGAGAGAGAGGAGAGAGAGAGAGAAGGGAGAAGAGAAAAGATAGAGAGAAGAGAGAGAGGAGAGAGAGGCCAATTTGTTTATATGATTTTTGATACCCACAAAAGGGGTTCACGTTTACATTGAATCAATATTCCCCCCTCTTAAAACTTTTATGAGGAGTAGGACGTCTCCCTGTCAATAAATCTGCGACAGCTGTGAGCTCTCCTCGCATGAACATCGGCAGAGCTTGTATTTTAAATGCCAGCTCATATTTTCCTGGCCTACAGATGTTTGGATGTAATCAATAGGATCCCAAACCGTAACTCCACGCCACCACCTCCACCTCCTTTTCCACTCCAGTCACACAGCGACGACAGTAGCCATCCCTTTCCCTTGTGCAAGTGGGATAACGACTGCAAAATTATGGTTCAGTGTTTTTTTTTTTATTACTTAAGGCCTTGATGATTAATTCCATGTTTTTTTTATTGTACCTAATTCAAATTTGGTCTGGACTGAAACGATAATTTTCAGGATCCCACCTTATGAGAAATGATAAATTGATTCATTTCTTTTTTATTTATTTTTAATTTCTATTTTTTTTAAATTTTTATTGCATTTTTAAGAGTCATAATGCTTATTTCATATCTATAACCATTCGTCGTTTTATTTTATAACTCAGGGTACATATTGAAATCATTGCTAATAGAATGATAGTACAATACTCTTCCCATCCACAGCCCCTACCCATCTCCCTCTCTCAATCTGCCACACAAAAGTCGATTCAAATGCAACAAATTATGTTTAATAACAAAACAAAAACAACGAAACAGACAACCAAAAACCCAACAACAACCAAAACAAATATTAACACTATATAACGCTCTCTTCTCTCTCTCTCTTCTCTCTCTCATCTCTCTCTGCTCTCTCTCTCTCTCTCTCTTCTCTCTCTCTCTCTCTCTCTCTCTCTTCATATGTAAAGTCGTATGGGTACCCCCTTACCATATACTCTGCAGATGGCAAGAATGGGATTTTCATGTCAAGAATAGTGACAGATTTAGTGTATATAAGACTTTTTGCACAATAGGAATAGATAAAATGCATTTAACGTTAAATCTAGACAGACATATCAAGATTATTACAACAAGATTCAGACTGGGTATTTCAGATATTGCTGTACATAGATATCGATACAAACAACATACCCCTGTTGATTTGATTTGTCCATTGTGTAAAAAAGAGAAAGAGGATGAAGTGCATTTTGTTCTGTGCTGTCCTTTACTAAACGAATTAAGAGAACGTTATATACATTTGAAATACTACAGATTTCCAAGTCTTTTCAGATTAAGTTTACTTCTAGCTTCCAATAATGAACGAACAACTAGAAATCTGTCCATTTACCTATACAAAGCATTTAAGTTACGATCTGTTCTGTTCTTAATGTAAAGCATTGAATCAGTTTTTGAACGTGTAAAATATTGAATGATTCCAGATGCACCCCTTCACGAGGGCAATGGCCTATTTGTGAATAAAATATCCGTATCCGTATCCGTATCCGTATCTCTCTCTCTCTCTCTCCCCACACACACACACAACACACACACACACACACACACACACACACCTCTTGGTAACCAACAATAAAATACCAAAGTGTCAAAGTGTCTCCCTCTCTCTCTCGCCTCTCTCTCTCCTCCTCTCTCTTCTCTCTCTCTCTCTCTCTCTCTCTCCCCTCTTCATATTTCTCCTGTCCTCTCCCCTTTCCCTCTCTCTCTTTTTAATCAGTCCGTTATGTTTTAAAATGTATGCCCCCCCCCCACCCCACCCCCACACATTTAAAAGCAATGTGATAAGAAATAAATACCTTCTCATTTTTTCATTTCTTTTTCTTCTTCTTCTTCTTCTTCTTCTTCTTCTTCTTCTTCTTCCTTCTTCTTCCTCCCCCCCCCCCCCCCCCCCCCTATCTGCCTGTTTGTCTGTTCGTGCGTGTGTCTGTCTGTCTGTCTGTCAGTCTGTCAGTCTCTCTGTCTGTCTGTGTCTGTGTCTGTCTGTCTGTCTGTCTGTCTGTCTGTCTGTCTGTCTCTCTCTCTCTCTCTCCCCTCTCTCTCTCTCTCTCTCTCTCTTCTGTCCAGTATGTAAGTTGAATGACAATGAAGACGAGTGCCACTTCTCATTCCACTGCGAAGCTCACAGACAAATCCGCGAAAAATGTAGCTTGTTTCAGTTGCCTGCTGTGAAAAGCCACAATCTAGCCCGTGTGCTGACACTGGAAAATGAGCTGTTAATCAAATCTCTAGCAAAATACATTGCCGAAGCATGCAGAGTTAGAAAAACACGCTGACTTGATTTTCTGTTTTGTAAACTCTTTCCTTATTCAGTGCCCAGCGGTCATTGGTTATAAGATTATGAATGTAACTAACTTGAATGTACGTGTGTGTGTGTGTGTGTGTGTGTGTGTGTGTGTGTGTGTGTGTGTGTGTGTGTGTGTGCATATGATTATGTGCGTAGGCACGTATATGCATGTGTGTATGTATGTATGAAATTGACGTGAAGCTGTTCCTACATATATACAATGGTTATAGTTGTGTTAAAGTTAGTCGCTATACATGCCTTAGATCTTTTCATGGGTGAATACGCCCCATGTCTGATGGCTGTACTGCTATTGACATTAAAATATCAATGAGTCAATGAGTCAATGAGTCTCTCTCTCTCTCTCTCTCTCTCTCTCTTTTCTCTCTCTCTCCCCCCTCCATTTCATCTTATGAACAATCACGAAACAGAAATGTCTGTTTACAAGAAAGGTTTTGAGTGGTGAGGATGATGTAGACAAAGATTCATCTTCTTCCACTGGTCGGTCACAGTGAGAGAAAAATGCCCGCAATTACTTGGACCAATCATAGGACGGCTACTATTCTTATCGTTTCCGCGAAAAGTGTGTGTGTGTGTTGTGTGTGTGTGTGTGTGTGTGTGTGTGTGTGTGTGTGTGTGTGTGTGTGTGTGTGTGCGTGTGTGCGTGCGTGTGTGTGTGTGTGTGTGGGGGGGGTGCGTGCGTGCGTGCGTGCGTGTGTGCGTGCGCGCGCGCGCGCGCGTGTGTGTGCTTGTGCGTGTGTTTGATGTGTTTTTGTGTTGTGTTCATCTGTCCACAAAGTAACTCTAGAATGGTAGGGTTGACCCTCCTTACAGACTGATGGCAGGCAAAGTATTTTGAAAAAGGATAAAAAATTTAAACAAAAAGGGCAGTTCGGGAAGGACAGGTGTTCGTCAGCAGTTAAAAACTGCCCAAAGAAGGCGCGCATTTTCCCCTCGGGGGGGGAGGTGTAGAATGAAAATTGGGTCCCCATTTGAGATCTCTTTTCATTTTGTTTTTTTTTTCCCCCCGAAAAGGGCCTCAACAATGGTTTTAAACGACACTGCGATTGTCATTATGATTAATGCTTCCCAAAGGTACGGGCTTTTTTTTCCTTATCAATGAAAAGGGAGGGCCCCCGAATCTGTAATATGACAAGTCCAACTTCTCCACCCTTCTTTGCAGGACATGCATTATGATTTTCAGCGAAAAGATCAATGTACTGACTAATTCTGCATCTATCAAAACGTCAATGTGCCAGTATGATTATGTGGAGAAAAAGAAACACCCGAAGGTGTGGGGAAAACCCCAGAACACTGCTTCCCTCCCTTTTGAGCACCCGTACCACCCTTGGAGGCCTGCGCTGTGTTGGATGGGTACAGGCACGCCGGACCTCCCTACGAATCAAGGGGCTAATGCTCCTGAAAAAACGAGGTAAAATTAGACTAAGGGTGCAGCTCTAACAGCCTTAAGTGCACCCCCGGGTGTACCAGCCCCTTTTATGACTGCAGAGCCCCCGGCAAAAACACCCCCCCCAGCTGCCGGCACACCCACAGACCAACCACCCTGCCCCCCGGCGATGAAACGTGCCACCCCCCGCCAAACCCCCTACGGGTTTTTGTGCCCCCAAGGAAACCGGTTTTAGCTTTCCCCCGTCAACAGGACTTTCCCTGTGGTCGTGGGTCTTTCCCCACCTCCTGACCCTTTCCAGGGTCAGCCTAGTTAAAAAAAAGGGCCCCCCCCCCAAGGGGCTGGGGAGACCCCGAAAGCACGTCTTCACCGCCTTTTGGCAGTCCGTCCCCCCTTGGGGAAGGCCTGCGCTTGTTGACGATGGGTACAGGCACGCGCGGACCCTTAAGATTCAAGGGGAAAAACTGCTCCCGAACGGGTAAAAATTTGACTACAGGATGCCCCATAACAGCCTTAAAAATCATCCCCCTGGGGGGGTACCAGCCCCTATTTCATGACGCAGACCCACGGGGGAAAAACACCACCCTCC
>CM031606.1:44690555-44698055 GCA_018398815.1 Conus ventricosus
CCCCTCCGCATTTATTGCTGGCACTGGAATACAATAAACGGGAATTGTTTTGTTTGTTTGTTTGCCTGTTGTTGTTTTTTTTTAATGTTTAATGCAGACCTGTCATCACTTTCCCATTTCTCAGCACAAACTGCCTTTCCCTCACTCCGTCTTCTCTGCCATCTTTCTCCCTTCCCCACACGCTCCCTCTGCTCTCCTTCTGTACCCCCACCCCCCTTCACCCCCAGTACCTTCCCCAAGGTCTCCACACCAGAGTTATGATGCCAGAATACTCTGTGTATTGACTGTAGATCCTTCACCCAAGGGACAAGAAGAAAACAGATTTTGCCATTTTGTTTCCAACGTCAAGAAGTTACAGTTATTGATTTACAAAGCAAATGTTACACCAACAACAGAACACGAGCTGTCTGCTACACGCCCTCAGGGCAAAAGAAGACCTCTGAAGCTAAACAATAACTTTCACTTCAGCTCTGGAGGCACGAAACCGAAATAAGGAAAACTAGCCACTTGTTTACTGTTGACAAAATGTTATGCTGCATTGAGAGTATAAGCTAGTAACAAATAAGGCCAAATAGTACAACTTTCAGTGTTACGTGGGCATAATCTTCTTGCCAGCACTGCCATCAACTAATCGTCTCCACACAGAATTACAAATCCACTATTTTCGCAGTTAATCTCCGAGTAGAGGCAGAAATCAGACACTATCACACAACACCGAATATTGCACACATATCCACCATGAACTGGTCGTCCGCTGCCCGTCTCATTTCTTCGCTGTCGTCTGCTGAATATCTGCACGAGCAGTTTACTCCATCAGTGTGCATGCTACCAGACAGAGTAGTGTCCCTTTTTCGGCTCGCTTTCCATTCAAGGAAGACTCTCTCTCTCTCTCTCTCTCTCTCTCTCTCTCTCTCTCTCTCTCTCTCTGTCTGTCTGTCTGTCTCTCTCTCTCTCTTTGTCTGTCTGTCTGTCTCTCTGTCGCTGTCTCTATCTCCCTCTTTCTCTCTCTCTCTGTCTGTTTGTGTGTGTGTGTGTGTGTGTGTGTGTGTGTGTGTGTGTGTGTGTGTGTGTGTGTGTGTGTGTGTGTGTGTCAAAGAGAGGAGAGAGAGAGAGAGAGAGAGAGAGAGAGAGAGAGAGAGAGAGAGAGAGAGAGATGAGAAATGTACAGACGGGTCTAGAGTTAATTATCCCTATGGTTCGGCTTGAACGCGTGATTCAATATCACAGAGAGGGAGGTAGTGGGTGGGGGGAGGTAGGCCCAGGGCCCTTTTCCAATATTAGCGCTGATGTGACGTAATGGTGAATATTTCACGCATGAGAACATTGTAAGCATGCATGAATTCAAACAGTGACGGAAACAAACATCGCTGATTCGGAGAGATTGGAATTCATATGCTGACGGCCAGTTTTCAGACGAACGAAGAGACAGAGACAGAAAAAGAAAGAAGTCAACGAAGACTGAAATGAATTCACATGCAGAAAGAGAGAAAAAAAGGTAAACGTACAGCGGGACTGGAAACAGGGGAGTGTGTGTGTGGGGGGGGGGGGGGGGGGGGGGGGGGGGGGGGGGGGGGGGGGGGGAGGGGGGGAGGGAAAGGGGGGGAGTATTTCCTGATCGTCAATTTAATGAATATGACGTGAAAAAACAGAGATTTACTCGGAACAGCTGCAAGCTATTTAAAGCCTCAGGAACCATTCTAGTTCTCTCCCGTGACTATTGTAAAAATCTGATTTCAAACCTTGGTGTCCACTGTCTACACTGCGAATGGAATTGTAAATCATCTCCCTTTCCGTGCCAAATCTGTGCAGACAAATCATCTCCCTTCCGTGCCAAATCTGTGCAGACAAATCATCTCCCTTTCCGTGCCAAATCTGTAGCAGACAGCGTGGGAATTAAACGCTCATAGCGATGAAAATGGTTTCGATGCTGAGGTTCGTCAAAGGTTTTGAGCGGGTGTTTAATTATTCGGGCCGAACATTCGCAACGTTTTTGTACAATCTGTCAACCTATTGACATCGATGACATAATGATGATGATGACGATGGCAGTATGACTACGACGACGGTGAAAACATTTAGAAAAAGAACGCAGAGAGAGAAGAGAGGAAGAAGAGAGAGAGAGAGAAGAGAGAGTATTGATGGTTATTGTAACTACCATAAATGGACATTTGTGAGAAGCTGGTAGTTCATGATGTAAAATACAGCGAGAGAAAGGAGAAGAAAGAAGAAGAATAAGAATGACTCATTATCTTCTCAGACCAGAGTAAACAAATAACATATACAGGTAGCAAAACAACTAACCCAGCCCAAACGAAAAAAAAGATATCTAACCTTGTATCCTTTTGCAATCCATAGGTTACGAATATCATGCTGAATATGTGCTGAACAATTAATATTAATGATCTAAATCTGTAAATGAAATGAATGAGTAGTACATTGTTATGCACACCATACACAGGTTTGTACATAAAAATATGCTGCATGCACAACAGACTCTATTTCTGTCAGAAAACCATGTCGTGTAACACACACACACACACACACACACACACACACACACACACACACCACACACACACACATACGCACGCACCACACACGCACACACACACACACACACACCACACACACACACACACACACACACACCAGCGCGCGCGCGCGCGCGCGCGCGCGCACGCACGCACGAACGCACGCACGCACGCATATACACACGCATATACACACGCATTACACACACGCGTGCCCCCCCCCCCCCCTCACACACACACACACACACACACACACACACACACACACACACACACACACACACACACACACACACACAAGCACGCACGCACACACGAATCTGAGACCTTCAACATTTGTCAGACGCATTCATTATTGTACCTACGTGAAGGAGGGTGGATATTTATTCACCTCCTGTACAGTAACAAGTAAATCTAGACACCTGCAAGCACAAACAAAGTGTAGCAGAATCAATGGACATTTATGTGAGACAGTTTATATAGATCTACATATGGTAATTTTGGAGATATGATTAAATGTGCACGACAGATTTAAGGTACACATCCACACATGGCCACACATGATGAACTTCGGCAGGCGTATGAACTTTAAGATTAACTCTCGGCCTCTTTGGAGTATGATTATTAGATATTCAGTCATAAAGGGAGTTACAGTGACTATGCTGTTCCAATTCTTTGCATGAACAGCAAGTGTGTGGGGAATTACAGTTATCATCCTGTGTGTGCTGTGCATGAATGGTCAGTGCGGTAGAGAACTAGAGTCACTATGCTGTACCTGTGCTATGCATGAAGTCAGTCTGATAGTGAATTTAAAGTCACTATGCTGAACTTCTGCTCTGCACGAAGGGTCAGTCTGACAGCGAATTATAGCCACTGTGCTGTGCCTGCGCTCTACGTGAGTGGTCAGTTTGATAGAGAACTACAGTCACTATGCTGTGACTGTGCTCTACATGAGTGGTCAGTTTGATAGAGAACTACAGTCACTATGCTGTGCCTTTGCTCTACATGAGTAGTCAGTTTGATAGAGAACTACAGTCACTATGCTGTGCCTTTGCTCTACATGAGTGGTCAGTTTGATAGAGAACTACAGTCACTATGCTGTGCCTGTGCTCTACATAAGTGGTCAGTTTGATAGAGAACTACAGTCACTATGCTGTGCCTGCGCTCTACATGAGTGGTCGGTTTGATAGAGAACTACAGTCACTATGCTGTGACTGTGCTCTACATGAGTGGTCAGTTTGATAGAGAACTACAGTCACTATGCTGTGCCTTTGCTCTACATGAGTAGTCAGTTTGATAGAGAACTACAGTCACTATGCTGTGCCTTTGCTCTACATGAGTGGTCAGTTTGATAGAGAACTACAGTCACTATGCCGTGCCTGTGCTCTACATGAGTGGTCAGTTTGATAGAGAACTACAGTCACTATGCTGTGCCTGCGCTCTACATGAGTGGTCGGTTTGATAGAGAACTACAGTCACTATGCTGTGACTGTGCTCTACATGAGTGGTCAGTTTGATAGAGAACTACAGTCACTATGCTGTGCCTTTGCTCTACATGAGTAGTCAGTTTGATAGAGAACTACAGTCACTATGCTGTGCCTTTGCTCTACATGAGTGGTCAGTTTGATAGAGAACTACAGTCACTATGCCGTGCCTGTGCTCTACATGAGTGGTCAGTTTGATAGAGAACTACAGTCACTATGCGTGCCTGTGCTCTACGTGAGTGGTCAATTTGATAGAGAACTACAGACCCTTTGCTCTGCATGAAAACCAGTCTGACAGGTGACTACGGTTAGTATTGCTTGCTTGTGCCCTCAGGAATAGTAACGTCTGATTGGGAACTACACTTACTATGCTTACGCGTGCTCTGCATGTGTAGTTTGTTTCATGGAGAACAACACGTTCTCATTTGCTGTACCTGTGGTCTGCAGGAACCGTCAGTCTGACAGGAAACCACAGCCATGGTGTACCTGTCCAGTGTGTCAATAGTCAACAACAAAAGGACTGTGATAGGGAACTACAGCCATGGTGTACCTGTCCAGTGCGTCAATAGTGAACAACAAAAGGACTCTGACAGGAAACTACAGCCATGGTGTACCTGGCCAGTGTGTCAATAGTGAACAACAAAAGGACTCTGACAGGAAACTACAGCCATGGTGTACCTGGCCAGTGTGTCAATAGTCAACAACAAAATGACTGTGATAGGGAACTACAGCCATGGTGTACCTGTCCAGTGTGTCAATAGTCAACAACAAAATGACTGTGATAGGGAACTACAGCCATGGTGTACCTGTCCAGTGTGTCAATAGTGAACAACAAAAGGACTCTGACAGGAAACTACAGCCATGGTGTACCTGTCCAGTGTGTCAATAGTGAACAACAAAATGACTCTGACAGGAAACTACAGCCATGGTGTACCTGTCCAGTGTGTCAATAGTCAACAACAAAAGGACTCTGATAGGAAACTACAGCCATGGTGTACCTGTCCAGTGTGTCAATAGTCAACAACAAAATGACTCTGACAGGAAACTACAGTCATGGCGTACCTGTCCAGTGTGTAAATAGTCAACAACAAAATGACTGTGATAGGGAGCTACAGCCATGGTGTACCTGTCCAGTGTGTCAATAGTCAACAACAAAATGACTGTGATAGGGAACTACAGCCATGGTGTACCTGTCCAGTGTGTCAATAGTCAACAACAAAATGACTCAGTGTTTTCTCTAACTGCCCGTTTGGATTCGTGGTACAGCACCGTGTTCGCAAGCTCAGATGTTGCACGTTCGAATCCCGCAGGCTTCCAACATATAAAATGGATACCTGCACTGCCCATCTTCGCGTTATGTGGCTTGGTGGTGAAGTACAGTGTAAGCTATTGGTGCCCTCCTCCTTTCTCCTGAGATGTCACATTACCTCAGGCCTGTGTGGATGTTGAAGTTGAATTTTCCGAATTGTTCCAGTTTTTTTTTTTTGGTCTTCTATTCTTTGTGCCTCGGCTTGAACTCCGATTTTCGCCATTGGTGAGATTTTTCGCTTTTCGGTTTTACAGCCCAGCGTCAAAGTAGTAACATTCCTTTTTCCGAGATAATGTGTAAACACGAAACCCGAGAGCATGTGTTTCATTTTCGCGTCCTTCACCCCACCTGCACGTGATGACATCTCTGTAAGGTGTGACGGGACTTAACTCACCTGCACGTGACGACATCTCTGTAAGGTGTGATGGGACTTAACTCACCTGCACGTGACGACATCTCTGTAAGGTGTGATGGGACGTCACTCACCTGCACGTGACGACATCTCTGTAAGGTGTGATGGGACTTAACTCACCTGCACGTGACGACATCTCTGTAAGGTGTGATGGGACTTAACTCACCTGCACGTGATGACATCTCTGACTAAAAGGGTGTTGAGGTCTACACAGCTGTTCACTCCGAAAAGAACATCTCCAAGCTGGCTGTCTCGAGCGTGAATCGAATCCTGGGCCTTGAAACAAGGGTCTGACGCTGATGATGCCGCTGCATGTGACGCTTGGCATTAAAGAGGTTGTTTATCAGAGGAAAGGGAATGTGTGAATAGCTATATCGCTTGGTATTAAAGAGATTGTTTATCAGGGAAAAAGGAAAGTGTGAATAGCTATACCGCTTGGCTTTAAAGAGGTTGTTTATCAGGGGAAAGGGAATGTGTGAATAGCTATATCGCTTGGCATTAAAGAGGTTGTTTATCAGGGGAAAGGGAATGTGTGAATAGCTATATTGCTTGGCTTTAAAGAGGTTGTTTATCAGGGGAAAGGGAATGTGTGAATAGCTATATCGCTTGGCTTTAAAGAGATTGTTTATCAGGGGAAAGGGAATGTGTGAATAGCTATATCGCTTGGCATTAAAGAGGTTGTTTATCAGGGGAAAGGGAATGTGTGAATAGCTATATCGCTTGGCATTAAAGAGGTTGTTTATCAGGGGAAAGGGAATGTGTGAATAGCTATACTGTTTGGCTTTAAAGAGGTTGTTTATCAGGGGAAAGGGAATGTGTGAACAGCTATACCGTTTGGCTTTAAAGAGGTTGTTTATCAGGGGAAAGGGAATGTGTGAATAGCTATATCGCTTGGCTTTAAAGAGGTTGTTTATCAGGGGAAAGGGTATGCGTAAATAGCTATATCGCTTGGCATTAAAGAGGTTGTTTTATCAGGGGAAAGGGAATGTGTGAATAGCTATATCGTTTGGCTTTAAAGAGGTTGTTTATCAGGGGAAAGGGAATGTGTGAATAGCTATATCGCTTGGCATTAAAGAGATTGTTTATCAGGGGAAAGGGAATGTGTGAATAGCTATATCGCTTGGCTTTAAAGAGGTTATTTATCAGGGGAAAGGGAATATCTGAATAGCTAGACCTTGCAAGTGACACACTTCATGACAAGACATACATTTGATTCTGTTCAGTGTTCTACAAATATTTTCAAGAAGATATGACAGACAAGGACAACGAGAGAGAGAGAGAGAGAGAGAGAGAGAGAGAGAGAGAGAGAGAGAGAGAGAGAGAGAGAGAGAGAGAGAGAGAGAGAGAGAGAGAGCGACAGAGAGAGAGAGAGAGAGAGAGAGAGAGAGAGAGAGAGAGAGAGAGAGAGAGAGACAGACAGACAGACAGACAGACAGACAGACAGAGAGACGCCTTGATGTTTTCATTGCCTTACGCTCAGCAGGTCATTGAGGAAAGAGGAGGAGGGGACACGCAAAACTTGACACATGGCAGCACTGAATCACACACATTGTTACAAAGGCACAGACATGTTACAACATAAACTGACTCTTACGTGAAGGATCTAATTCAGTTAGGAGAGTTCCCTTCAGACCATCCTTTCTCACTCTACCATCCCCGCTCATTCTGTCCCAACACATAACTCCTGTTCCTTCTCACCTCTTCTACGCATAAACGCAAGCAGGAAACACAAGCTCACGTAGAATCATTCACCATCGTCCCGCA
>CM031606.1:44705555-44733055 GCA_018398815.1 Conus ventricosus
TCCCCTTCCTAATCCCCTTCTCCCTTCCCTTCCCTCCACCTTGACAAAGCGAATCGTGCTTCAAGCTGTGCTGAAAGTGAAGAAGCATGAGTGTATTACTGTATGATACTGTGTGCGAACGTCCTGCACAGCAGTTTCACGAACAAGAGATCCTGGTTGGGCTGGGTATATTTCACTGACGGGAGAAAAGCCTGAAAAGAAAACAACAGACTATGGCCCAGTTATCTTCAATCCCATCACTGAGTACAAAACCACCTCAGAGTGCCTTAGGCAGGCAGAGTGTGCTACACAGGAAGTGGGACAAGAATACGTGATTCACCTTTGATCTGGGTGCATGCATGAAGGCTATCCCCTTGTCTGGAGCCAGCCTCAGAGGTACGAAAAACAACATTATTCTCATTGGCAACTTTTACCCCATTTCTGCATATCTCAAAATGATAGGCAAGAAATGAATGGAAGTGGTCTGTCTGACATTCTTGTGGAAACAGAGATCATCAGCTCAGGTTCCTTAAAGGCATGTGACAGGGAAACATTATGCCCGTGCTTTACACTGCCAAAAACAACGTTTAAAAAGTCTAAATTTTTGGTTGGCAAAGTACCTGGCGGAAAATGCAGTAATTTTTCCTTCCTGTCTAAAGAAACAACGTTTCCTCAGTGCATGACTCTGTCAGGCACCCTTAAAGAACAGTGTGGGACTTCTTCAGAACTTGAAAAGTAGAGAAGAGGTGGAAAAGGGAACATAAAAAACCCCAGTTCTGGTGCGACATGGATATTTTGGTTTGTGCGTCCCCTCTTGTTGTGTGGATGAATTTTGAGCTGTTCCCAGGCCTATGGTGAGGCCTGTCTGTTTTCCCAGTTTTGGGAGAATTGCGAGGTATCTCACTTCTTTGGGCTCTTATTCCAACTTGAATCTCACACCCAGGTTTACAGGTGCTAAATGGGGGGCTTTGGGGGCAAACGTTTTCCTGGGAACGATGTGCTGTTGACAAAACGATGGAAGAGACCTTCCTGCGCAATCCCAAGGCAGGGGGGGGCAGTGAGCTGGTGCCGGTCTCACAGGGATTGCAAAAACTACCCAGCCTCCAAAGTGGTGGAACAACTACGAAAGAAAAAATAATGCAATGACTTTCGACATGCAGAAAGTCAAGAGCAATGACGGGACACCAGCACCGTGCCTTGCCCAAACGAATTCACCAGCATGAAAAAGAGGGTGGCAAAGCTTGCAGAAGAAAACTTCACTAACCTTTTGGGGTATAAAAAAGGAAAAGCTGATCAGCTGTCTGGGTGCCCATTTCCGGGTGATATAAAAGGGGTTTCCTAGTGCAAGACAGCAGGCCAAGTCAAAAGAAAACTTTTTCATGAAAACTAGAAGTCAGAGAAACATTTCTTTCAGCCAATCAAGCAGCTCAAGCTGAAAACTAAGGCAGACATGTCGGGGGAAAGTCACACTGAAGTCAACTCAGAAAAAAATGATGAGTACAGGCACCAAGAAAGTTGCCTTCCAGCTCCGGGTCAAGTCTCAGACTGGTGATCTAAACATGGTATCGGAAAGAGCTCATGACCTACAATTTGACCCCTGCTCCTTACAGCCTGCGGACAGCAATGGTTATATGGCAAAGGACTGACAAGGGGCACTGCATTTCACTACCTGACAAAAGAGGCTGAGAATGCACACTTGCTCCCTGTTCATGAAACTTTAATGATCATCGATGGGAAGGGCAACATTCCATGTACGCAGCAAGTCCCTCCAAACTTTCGCCAGATCTGCCAGAAGCTGCACGACAGGGTGCCACCATCTGCTGACTTTGTGTTCGCACAGACATGTACCAAGACTATTCAGGGAAGTCGATGGAATGAAACAGAAGAGGGTGTGGTGACAAGATCTTTCCTGAAAGGAGAAAGCACAAAGCGACCTGCAGATTGGAAAAGATTCCTGGCCAACGTGAGAACAAAGTCAGTTCACTCAACTGCTACGGACTGTTTGGAGAAAGGGACTCTTTTGCTAAAAAGCATCGGGAAAGGAACACAGTCCTTGTCTGTGAAGGAAAGCATTCAAGTGACATCAACTGATGGTGAAAGGGACTGACAAAGGGGAGCTACATTCCTTGTCACCTACCAAGAGGAGACAGACTCACGTGTCATTGTGTGCTCTAAGTATGGCAAGAGCAAGGATACAAGTACATTCGCGTGAAGAGTCCTGACACAGATGTGTTTTTCATCCTGGTGAACGTTGCCTCTCAGCTGGATCGTGTGACACTCCTCTTTGATACAGGCAAAGGCAACAAGAAGTGAGAGACAGACATAAGTGACCTTGCCAGAGGACTCACTCAGCCATTCCGCTCTGCTCTTCTGTCGTTGCATGCTTTCACTGGCTGTGACTCAACTAGTGCCTTTAAAGGGAAGGCAAAGTGAAGACAGTGAAAGTTCTTCAGCAGAAGCCAGCATTCGTGCAGACCCTAGCACAGCATGGGAACACCTGGTAAGTGAAGGAAGAGATGGTTGACAAGCTGGAGTCGTTCACTTGCTGCATCTATGGAAGGGCACGCTTCAGCAAGGTTGATGACTTGAGACACCACATGCTGAAAGAGAAATGTGGTGAGGAGATCATCACTGCCAGTCAGAATGTAGACCTGGCTACTTTGCCACCATGTCGGCGCAGCTTGAACCAACACGTTCACCGCTGCAATTACCAGGTTGCCATCTGGAAACATGGAGACCAGCCTGTGCCAGACATTCCCAGTCCCACAGTGTCAACCTCGGGGTATGTCAGTGGAGGAAGGACTAGCACACAGCCAAAACACACTCACAGCTTGCTTACGATCTCATTCATATATCATGCATTCGTCACATCAAACCACTAGTAAAGTCTATAGCTTTACTACACATGATCATAGAACGAAACATCAATGCATATGGAATCAAACAAAATAAAACATTCTCTCTTTCCTGAACTTCGCAAAATCATTTATCTAAAACATCATTAACTAACCCGGGTATAAATAGATTTCTACTTTACCTGGCCAGGTGATCTTAACTATTCACGAATCACTGTCTTTTTCTTTTCCTTTTTTTCTGTTCACTGTCACTTTCACAAGCACGACACAACTGCTGGCACTGGTGTTGGTCTGCTTGCACTGGTCAGGTTAGACTGCTGGCACTGGCGTTGGTCTGTGGTTCTGCTTGACGAAGTGACGCTGCCAGGTATGAGGTCGAACCCCCGGTTCAGATGGAACAGTGACTATCAACATCAATCTGTTCTCCTTTCTTTCTTCCTGCATTAACGCATTGCACTCTCTCTCTCTCTCTCTTCTAGTCTGCTCTATCAAATGGACATGGTTGCTTTTCTTTTCCTTTTCTTTTCTTTCCTTTTCTCTTCATTAGTTAGCAACTCTCTCTCTCCACATCTCTCTTTAGTCCCTCCTCTGCAGACTATCTCTGGTGCTAAATGCTACAACTTGGTTCTCTCCTCTCTCCTCATCTCTCTCTCTGCCCCTCTCTCCTGCAGAGCTTACACTCAGAACCTCTCTCTCTCTCTCTGTCTGTTCGTTCTTCCTCCTCTCTTCATCTCTCTGCCTTTTTCTCTCATGCAGAGACTACACCCAGAACCTCCTCATCTCGCTCTCCCTGTTCGTTCTTTTCCTCTCTCTCACTCACGCATTACTTTATCCCCCACCTACGTGTCCAAGGGTGAGAACCATTGGTCAGTATTTTTACCGCCTCGTACCCGAAGTTATCTCCCTCTAATTCCATTGGATATTCAAATCATGATAGTCACGCCTACACGCCTTACTCTCTGTGGTGGTCAATTGTCATTTAATTGATTAGCTTGATTTCACCACCACCACACACTACCTTCTCCCTCTCCTTTCCGGCGACGTCGACCTAATTGTGGGCACTGGTCGTAAATTGGCTAGATCAGTCTGGCCCAGACCTATCGAGACGTTGGTCAGCCACTCCGACTGTCTACGGGGCCGATGCTGTCTCCGTGGAAGATTAGGATTAGCCTCTCGCTGTGCTCAAATTGGCCGGATGAGTCTGATCCGGGCGTCGAGACTCGTTTGACCAGACATCGAGGCGTCGGTCAGCTACTTAGTCTGTCTGGCTGGACAGACCGTCTCCGTGGAGCCTCTCCGCTATGCTTAATTGGCTGGACCCGACACATGGGGCCGTCTGCTTGGCGCCAGAATATTTGAGTTAGAGCTTATGTCCGAACAACCTGGCTGCCGACGGACCACGACTTTGGTTGTGTTTATTTTTGACCGTGACACACAGAAGGCCATGGATGGAAAATGAACAATGGGGTGCTGGAGCCTCTGTGGACAGAGGAGGAAGAAGAAGCTGACTCTACCTCAGGCTGTCATTGATTACCTGAATGATGTCAGTGACGCGGATGATCAAGATGAAGAAAATGGAAAGTGCATCTTGCAAAACGGCCTGGACGATTCACTGGACTCCAGTTCTGTCTTCCCGTTACAGGCAAAGCAGCTATTCTGGGCATTTCCTATCTTCTCGTTGCAGGCAAAGCAGCTATTCTGGGCATTTCCTATCTTCTCGTTGCAGGCAAAGCAGCTATTCTGGGCATTTCCTATCTTCTCGTTCCAGGCAGAGCAGCTATTCTGGGCATTTCCTATCTTCTCGTTCCAGGCAGAGCAGCTATTCTGGGCATTTCCTATCTTCTCGTTCCAGGCAGAGCAGCTATTCTGGGCATTTCCTATCTTCTCGTTCCAGGCAGAGCAGCTATTCTGGGCATTTCCTATCTTCTCGTTCCAGGCAGAGCAGCTATTCTGGGCATTTCCTATCTTCTCGTTCCAGGCAGAGCAGCTATTCTGGGCATTTCCTTCTTCTCGTTTAGGCAGAGCAGCTATTCTGGGCATTTCCTATCTTCTCGTTCCAGGCAGAGCAGCTATTCTGGGCATTTCCTTCTTCTCGTTTAGGCAGGCAGCTATTCTGGGCATTTCCTATCTTCCGTTCCAGGCAGAGCAGCTATTCTGGGCATTTCCTATCTTCTCGTTCCAGGCAGAGCAGCTATTCTGGGCATTTCCTGTCTTCTCGTTCAGGCAGAGCAGCTATTCTGGGCATTTCCTATCTTCCGTTCCAGGCAGAGCAGCTATTCTGGGCATTTCCTATCTTCTCGTTCCAGGCAGAGCAGCTATTCTGGGCATTTCCTGTCTTCTCGTTTAGGCAGAGCAGCTATTGCTGGGCATTCTCCTGTCTTCTCGTTGTAGGCAGAGACAGCTATTCTCGGGCATATTCTCCTGTCTTCTCGTTGTAGGCAGAGCAGCCATTCTGGGCATTCTCCTCTTGCCACAGCTCGGTGTGGAACATTCTTTAATGCCTCAAGATGACAAAAACCACTACACGATTCCCGCCACTGATTGAGAGCTTTCTTGTAACCGTCAGAATCGTGGCGCCTCATTTTTCATCTTTTCTACTCACATCACACACACACACACACACACACACACACACACACACACACACACACACACACACACACCACACACAACACACACACAACAAACAGACAGACACCAGACACAGCACACAAACACACTAACACACACCACACACACACACACACACACACACACACACATACACACACACCACACACACACACACACACACACACCACCACACACACACACACACACACACACACACTCACACTGTACACACAACACACACACACCCCACACACACACACACACACACACACACACACACACACACACACACACACATCCGCACGCGCGCGCGCGCAAGCAAACAAGCATGCACACACGCACGCATGGCACACATATACTCAGACACATACACGGGGGTATTTTTGCTTGACGCCCCCCCCCCTTCCACTATCCCCCCAAAAAAAAAAAAATGAATGATGAAGAATTCTAACGTGTTAAAAGACAGTTTTTGTTTTAAGTATAATTCTCGTTCCATTAAAGGGTAGAAAAATAAGTTGCACTGGCTCCGGTATTTTGCATTGGACAATTATTCGCGCACAGTTATTTTCCTGAAGTTCACTACCTTGCTACAGAACCTACACCGAAGTCAGAATGTGGATACTGAATCAGTTCATTTTTGCTTAACTCATCTTGAACAGTTTATGAGTCTAAAATGCTCGTATCTACAAAGGGAAGTAGGACACCAAATTAAAAGAAAAGAATGATCAGTTGAAATCGCCTGGTATAGGCTGTGCGGGTGTGGCCTCAGTAGGCTGTTGGTATATAAACAACGCTGAAGAAAACTTTGATCCGAAGTCGAAAGTGGACAACGCTGGACAGCAAAACGGAAGGAACATAGCAGTCACTGGAACCACCAGAGTCCTGTAACGCTCAGGTGAAAGAACACAGGGCAGACTCCTTGATTTGCTGGCTTCACACTGTCCGAATCAAGAACAACGTGATGTCACAATAAGCCAGCCTGGGAAAAAAATATCAGCTCAGACCCAGCTCATTCAACGAATAGTTCATCAGTACATCCCTACGCTTGGTGGCCAACGTATTCAAGTTCCGGTAACAGCGCCCTCCTATTGCCAGCCTTCTTCTGAAACACTGGTACCACCAAACTACAACTCGATGAGATAGCCAGTGAGGCTGGCAGTCTTTATTCTGGGCTCCCAAAGGATTGGAAATTGTCATGTGTGATGAACAGGTCCATTTCTACCTCACATTCCAGCAGTCACAAGGAAGTTGACAGATTTTGGCGATTTACGTTGTCTAATACATATTTTGATATTTGTAAATGAAAGAGATGGAGAGAAAAACACAGACGAAATTTAAAACAATCCAGTTCCAAATTCATCTGCTTTCTGAATTAAATCTACAGCATCTGTACGAACAGATGAATGTTGTTTCTAAGGGGTAGAGATCAAGCTGGAAACCTTTTCTTATCACAAGTCATTATCCCCCATCCGCACCCCTTTGCACCAAATATGATAACGCCGTGTGAATGCTGAAAAGAGATGTGGGAACTTCTATTCTCTGACACTGAGTTTGGTGTCTGTATCGCTTAGGCCACCCATGCTTCCCACGTCACCCCATTTTTTATCGGTCCTTTGCCAGACGAGACTGTCTCTGACGACATACTCCTTCCTTTTTTTACAGTCTGCTTTGACCTCCTTTGCACGACACTCAGACGGCGATTTATCAACTGTGTTCTTTACGTAGTGCTATTCTCCGTCGTCTACAGAGCCCCCTTTCCCATGCACCCAGTAGAGAAACACTGCTTAAGACATCCGCGCGTCTTTTTGCAAATGACAAAAAGCCTTCACGCAAAAACTTCATGTAAGGAAGAACGTGTTTTAGCTTGAATAGTGTGGCTGTCTCTTGTCTATAAGCACGTGTATTGTGGCCTAAAAGAGCCTGTCTTTTTCCGGGATAAAAATCCATGGACCGGGTTTGAAAATCGAGGACTAAAGCAGTAGTTCGAGACGCATAAATCTGTCTCCAGGAGTTTAGTCTCCAAATCTACTTTAATACCAGACACCACGCACACTACGTCATACAACCGACTAACATGAATTTGAACTGCACTGACATGAATTAAATCTGTGCTCTTCTAGACAGCGAAAGGTCGCACTTATTTACAGTCAATGTGCGTGCTGAGAATGCAAACATGGGCATGTGCGCTTTCTGTCGTGAAATTCTCGCGGGTATTGGCAATTTGCGGTAAATGACAGCTCTCCACACAACAACGATCAAAGTCAATATACTGAAAAATCCCAATAAACGCCCACCGACCAAACACTCTGCCCTTTTAGATTCCTATTTGAAACATTGTTGCCTTTGCCTATACTTGACTGACCTCCTGACGAAGACTTTCTCTCTGTTAACAATAAAGAATAATGAAGAAATAAACATAGAGATATACACATAAGTAAATAAATAAATGAAATAAATAAATAAATGAACAAATAAGTAAATTGATAATTAGTAAATCGAAAAAAAAACCTCCGGCAGTCTTCTAATGAAAACATGTCCAACTTTACACACGAACCGCATCAAGTTTTGAGCACTTACTTTTCCCCGATCTGGATTCCTTTCCTATGTTCCGCTTGTTACTTTGCTTTCTCCATTTTCAATCTTCTTTTCATGCCAGTTAGTGTGACCATGTTTTATCTATCACCACCGATTGCTATTACAGCATTCCCAAATCGATGAATCGAATTATCTTCCATGTTCCAAATCATTATGCAAATGAATCCAGGTTGTCATTGCCCGGCCCATCACTGATAGCAATCTCCACACAGCAAGTGGAAAATGCAATTGTTGTGTAAAACGTGACATAAGTGACCTTCTACGCCGTTCACCAACTCTTTACAACAGACACTGCCGTCTCCGGGGATGTGATGGGTGAACGCTGAAGGAGAAAGGGGAGAGAAAAAAAAGGGGGGGGGGGGGCAGGGAAGGGATGATATGTCCGCGCGCGCGCGCGCGGCGCGTGTGTGTGTGTGTGTGTGTGTGTGTGTGTGTGTGTGTGTGTGTGTGTGTGTGTGTGTGTGTGTGTGCGCGCTCGTGTGTGTGTGTGTGTGTGTGTGTGTGTGTGTGTGTGTGTGTGGTGTGGTGTGTGTGTGTCTGTCAGTCAGAGAGAGAGAGAGAGAGAGAGAGAGAGAGAGAGAGAGAGAGAGAGAGAGAGAGAGAGAGAGAGAGAGAGAGAGAGAGAGAGTTTAATATGATTATAACATTTGGTTTTATTCTCGTCATTGCCTGTTTGTTTAAATATTAAGCCGTTCGTGAATAGTTTTTGTTGCTTTTTCCATAATGTATAAATAGTGTTCATAAATTATATAGGATCGTAAGGTGTTCAGTTGTATGGGAATGTAAATCTTTTCTCCAACTTCATCGTTTTTTCTCAGATGCAGGCGATTTTTCCCTCTCTGGTGGTTGTGTCTTGACGCCTCTCATCTCCAGACACAGCACGTTTTGACTCGTCTCTTAACAGTCTAAGAAACAGTCCTTCCCGTGGAGTTATCGCTCCGGGTCGTCGTGAGGTCACCCATCAGCAGACCCTGCACGATCGTTACCCCAGCTGGGGGGTCAGCCGTCTCTGTTCTGATCTAACCACAGTATTCCAAGCTGGGTGGTCAGCCGTCTCTTTTTTTTATTTAAGCACAGCATTTTCACCAACCCGCCAGCCCAACACACGGCGTTATAGTTAGATAATTGACCTAATAGCGGTATTCAAAGATTGGATAGCATTGATTCGCTTTCGCCTGGCTACAGCGTTCGAGAGTGTCGCATCCCCAACCTCAACGTTGCGCGTCCGAATCACTTTCGTTGCGGTTTTTTGTTGTTGTTGTTTTCAGTCCTGCGTTTTCATTTTGATGTCATACAATATGATTTATTATTAAAACAAATCTGTTGCTCTGTTTTGATCCATGATTCATAATGCAGTCTATCTGTCGGGAATTCCCGCAGCGATGACATCACTCACAGCTAACGGCATGACGCGGAGCTGGCCAGTCGGCGAGTGTGCTACGCCACCCATTAACTCCATTACCGATAACACCCATGAGTCATTTCTGAACAGAAACGAAGAACGATGTATAAGCAGTCTGGTGTTCCAATTAGCCTTTTTCCATTAAATTCATTTTAGTATATAAGTTTAAATGTCGTCTTTAAGGCAAGAGGTAAAAAGGTATGTCGCCCATCATGTCTACTTCCTAGACGATGGTACGTCTCTACTCTCCACATCTCCATGAATCTTGTCAGTCTCCCATACTGCCTGGACCTCACAACGGGCAAGGCTGGGAGGAGATCAATGGAAAAGATCGCCATGGAGGCCCAGCCCAAGGGACCGCCGAGGCTCACACATTGCAATCTTTTTCATCGCGGTGATGGATGAGAATGATTGAAGACGAGGGTGGTAAGGAGGTCCCTTGCGATCGGCTAATGCGTTCCCGAACTGTACTGTATAATGCCAATGCTGGCTAAACTAGGATTTACACAATCGGGAAATTTTAACAGCTGTTTGTCAGAGACAGCTGTGAAGTATAACACATATCAACATCAAACTGTACTGCTTTAACTGCAAGATGTCTTTTATTTCATGTCCTGAACGAGAGACTGTGCGGTACTGAAAATATAGCTTATGAAATCTCTAAGGAGACTGAACATCGTTCATCACTCGTCTTGCAGAAAAAAAAAATCGGCTACAAATTATTTTGAATTTTAGCTAACAATGGGCTCGCGAAATCTGAATTTGTAACTTAATATATCTCTATTTTTGATATATCATGAGATTTAAAAAAAAGAAAACAAAGCACCATAAATGCGTATCTGTTATTGTAATACAGAATGATAAATCAACTGCGTCGTTGGGGTTAGAATCTCCTTTAAGAACGTTATTCATTATGATAAAAACACGAATTGTCTTCGCTGCAAAGCCTCCTTCTTCCCTGTGGTTCATTTTCAAGCCAGCTGCCGGGGAGGCCCTTTGTCCTTTAACATGCTTTCAGCTTCTAAGACTTCGTAATTTGGGTCCATTTTATGTGCTGATCTTTTACTCCCTCAATCACTTTGTAATTTTGACAACGAAATCAAACTGAGCTGAGCACACGATGTCAAGCAGTCGTAAATCTACGATGAGCTGCGTGTCGTACTCATTTGGGAAAATGCCTCCGATAATTCACAACAGTTTCGGTTTTCTGAAAACAAACCAAGCTTCCTCGACATGCTATGGACTGCTCAGCGTCAGAAGGACTGCAGCTTGCTGACAGCGCGTGTTGATCGGAAGAATAAATGGGTTGCTGCCGGAAGTGGATTGTCTGTCGGAAGTGGATTGCCTGCCTGAAGTGGGTTACCTGCCTGAAGTGGGTTGCCTGCCTGAAGTGGGTTGCCTGCCTGAAGTGGGTTACCTGCCTGAAGTGGGTTACCTGCCTGAAGTGGGTTGCCTGCCTGAAGTGGGTTGCCTGCCTGAAGTGGGTTGCCTGCCTCAAGTGGGTTGCCTGCTTGAAGTGGGTTGTCTGCTTGAAGTGGGTTGTCTGCCTGAAGGGGGTTTGTCTGCTGAAGTGGGTTTTTCTGCCTCAAGTGGGTTGTCTGCCGGAAGTGGGTTGTCTGCCTGAAGTGGGGGGTCTGCCTAAAGGGGGTTTTGTCCTCCCGGGAGTAGGTTGTCTGCCGGAAGTGGGTTGTCTGTCGAAGTGGGTTGCCTGCCTAAAAGTGGGTTGCCTGCCCTGAAGTGGGTTGTCTGCTTGAAGTGGGTTGTCTGCTTGAAGTGGGTTGTCTGCTTGAAGGGGTTGTCTGTCCTAAAGTGGGTTGTCTGCTTGAAGTGGGTTGTCTGCCTGAAGTGGGTTGTCTGCTTGAAGTGGGTTGCTGCCTGAAGTGGGTTGTCTGCTTGAAGTGGGTTGTCTGTCGGAAGTGGGTTGCCTGCCGAAGTGGGTTGCCTCCCTGAAGTGGGTTGTCTGTTTTGAAGTGGGTTGTCTGTCGGAAGTGGGTTGCCTGCCTCAAGTGGGTTGCCTGCCTGAAGTGGGTTGTTGCTTGAAGTGGTGTGTCTGCCTGAAGTGGGTTGCCCCTCAAGTGGGTTGTCTGCTTGAAGTGGGTTGTCTGCCTTAAGTGGGTTGCCTGCCTGAAGTGGGTTGCCTGAAGTGGGTTGTCTGCCCGAAGTGGGATTGCCTGCCTCAAGTGGGTTGTTCCTGCCTCAAGGGGGTTTGCTGCCTGAAGGGGGGGTTGCTGCCTGAAGGGGGTTTGCCTGCCTGAAGTGGGTTTCCCTGCCTCAAGTGGGTTGCCTGCTGAAGTGGGTTGCCTGCCTGAAGTGGTTCCCTGCCTCAAGTGGGTTGCCTGCCTCAAGTGGGTTCCCTGCCTGAAGTGGGTTGCCTGCCTGAAGTGGGTTGCCTGCCTCAAGTGGGTTGCCTGCCTCAAGTGGGTTCCCTTTGCCTCAAGTGGGTTGCCTGCCTCAAGTGGGTTGTCTGCTGAAGTGGGTTGCCTGCCTCAAGTGGGTTGCTGCCTGAAGTGGGTTGTCTGCTTGAAGTGGGTTCCCTGCCTCAAGTGGGTTGCCTGCCTGAAGGGGTGTTTCTGCCTGAAGTGGGTTTTCTGAAGTGGGTTGTCTGCTTGAAGTGGGTTGTCTGCCTGAAGGGGGTTGTCTGCTTGAAGTGGGTTGTCTGTCGGAAGTGGGTTGCCTGCCGGAAGTGGGTGCCTGCCTGAAGTGGGTTGTCTGCTTGAAGTGGGTTGTCTGTCGGAAGGGGGTTTTGCCTGCCTCAAGGGGGTTGCCTGCCTGAAGTGGGTTGTCTGCTTGAAGTGGTTGTCTGCCTGAAGTGGGTTGCCTGCCTCAAGTGGGTTGTCTGCTTGAAGTGGGTTGTTGCCTTAAGTGGGTTGCCTGCCTGAAGTGGTTGCCTGAAGTGGGTTGTCTTGCCGAAGTGGATTGCCTGCCTCAAGTGGGTTGTCTGCCTCAAGTGGGTTGTCTGCCTGAGTGGTTGTCTGCCTGAAGGGGGTTTGCCTGCCTGAAGTGGGTGCCTGCTCAAGTGGGTTGCCTGCCTGAAGTGGGTTGCCTGCCTGAAGTGGATTGCCTGCTCAAGTGGGTTGCCTGCCTCAAGTGGGTTGCCTGCCTGAGTGGGTTGCCTGCCTGAAGTGGGTTGCCGCCTCAAGTGGGTTGCCTGCCTCAAGTGGGTTGCCTGCCTCAGTGGGTTGCCTGCCTCAAGTGGGTTGTCTGCCTGAAGTTGGGTTGCCAGCCTCAAGTGGGTTGCCTGCCTGAATGGGTTGTCTGCTTAAAAGTGGGTTGCCTCCCTCAAGTGGGTGCCTCCCCTGAAGGGGGTTTGTTGCCTGAAGGGGGTTTGTTGAGTGGGTTGTCTGCTTGAAGTGGGTTTGCCTGCCTCAAGTGGGTTTCTGCCTCAAGTGGGTTGTCTCCCTGAAGGGGGTTGTTGCTAAAGGGGGTTGTCTCCCCAAGTGGGTTACCTCCTCAAGGGGGTTGTTGTGAAGGGGTTGTCTGCTGAAGTGGGTTGCCTGCGTAAAGGGGTTGCCTCCCCTCAAGAGGGTTGTCTGCGTAAAGGGGGTTGCTGCCTGAAGGGGTTCCCGCCTCAAGTTGGTTGTAGGGCTGAAGTGGGTTGTTGCCTGAAGTGGGTTCCCTGCTTTAAAGGGGGTTTGCCTGCCTGAAGTGGATTCCCTGTAAAGCGGGTTGTCCCTAAAAGGGGTTTTCCCTGCCTAAAGGGGGGTTGCCGCCTAAAGTGGGTTGCCTAAAGTGGGTTCCCGCCTCAAGTGGATTGTCTGCCGAAGGGATGTCGCCTGAAGGGGGTTGCCTGCCTAAAGGGGGTTCCCTGCCTCAAGTGGATTGTCTCCTGAAGGGGGGTTCCCTCCCTAAATGGGTTCCTGCCTGAAGTGGGTTGCCTCAAGGGTTGCCTCCTCAAGGGGTTTTGTCTCCCTGAAGTGGGTTGCGTGCCTGAAGGGTTGCCTGCCTAAAGTGGGTTCCCTAAAAGGGGGGTTGCCTCCCCTCAAGGGATTTCTCCTGAAGTGGGTTGCCTGCCTGAAGTGGGTTGCCTCAAGGGGGGGCCTCCTCAAGGGTTTGCCCTGCCTCAAGTGGTGCCTGCCTCAGGGGGTTGCCTCCCTCGGGGGTTTGCTCCCCAAGTGGGTTCCCTGCCTGAAGGGGTTGCCTGCCCTGAAGGGGGTGCCTGCCTAAGTGGGTTGCCTGCCTGAAGTGAGTTCCCTGCCTAAAAGGGGTTCCCTCAAGTGCGTTGCCTCCCGAAGGGGGTTGCCTCCCTCGGTGGGTTGCCTGCCTCAAGTGGGTTCCCGCCTGAAGTGGGTTGTTGCCTAAGGGGTTCCCTGTGAAGGGGTTGCCTGCCTCAAGGGGTTTGCTCCCGAAGTGGGTTCCCTGCATAAAGGGGGCTCCCTAAGTGGGTTCCCTGCCTGAAGTGGATTGCTCCCAAGTGGGTTGCCTGCCTGAAGTGGGTTCCCTCCCCTCAAGGGGGTTGCCTGCCTAAAGTGGGTTGCCTCCCTAAAGTGGTGCCTGCCTAAAGTGGTTGTCTCCCAAAGGGGGTTCCCGCCTAAAAGTGGGTTGCCTGAAGGGGGGTTGCCTGCCTGATGTGGATTGCCTGTGAAGTGGATTGCCCCCTGAAGGGGATGCCGCCTAAGTGGTTTGCCTCCCAAAATGGGTGCCTGCCTGAATTGGGGTCGCCTGCCGAATTTTTTACAAGCCGTCCTGCCGTATTTCAACTCCCCTGCAAAACTAAAAGGGAAAGAAATTAGGACCGAAGACTCTTGGGTTTTATGAGGTTTGAACCCACGATTTTCTGTGAGAGAAACCAGTGGGCCATGAAGGATGGTTTCTTATTTGTATGAGCAGCGGAGACTTGCCATGTTTGTGCATGCCTGGCTCAGGCAGGAAAGGCTGAGAGCCTAATAAAGCTCTTTTGAGGACCAGGCAAGACATGAAATCAATTCCGTCTGCCTATTTTGAAAGGCTTCAGCAGAGCTAAATTGGTCAGAAAATCAAATCGCCTGGACTTTTTTTTCTCTCTCTCGATCTATCGATTGCCATTTGCTTGAGAGGAGAGCCCGGGAGATGATGGCAACACAGCTCTGTATGTTCTTAGGACAGTTTCGGAGCAGGTCGTTAACGGTTTACTGGTCTTACGGGGGAAACCATAAAACCCTGACTTCAACACATAGTTTGAAAAAAAAAAAAAAAGAAACTCCAGCTATCTCCAAGCGCAGACCTGACCCGTGCTGACAAGGCCTGGAGTACTTGACGATTTATTTTCTATCCTTCTATTTATTACAATCCTCCTCTCTCTCTCTCTCTCTCTCTCTCTCTCTCTCTCTCTCTCTCTCTCTCTCTCTCTCTAAAGCGGACTTGTTATCAGCCTGATATGCATCCCTCCCCTTCCCTTGGTTTGCTGGGCTGTCAACGATGAAATTAACTGCTTCCGTGTGTGTGTGTGTGTGTGTGTGTGTGTGTGTGTGTGTGTGTGTGTGTGTGTGTGTGTGTATGTGTGTGTGTGTGTGTGTGTGTGTGTGTGTGTGTGTGTGTGTGTGTGTGTGTGTGTGTGTGCGCGCGCGCGCGCGCGCGTGCGTGCGTGCGTGTGTGTGTGTGTGTGTGTGTGTGTGTGTGTGTGTGTGTGTGTGTGTGTGTGTGTGTGTGTGTGTGCACGCGCGCGCGCTCGCCCCCAATCTCCTCTCTCTTCTCTCTCTCTCTCTCTCTCTCTCTCTCTCTCTCTTCCCTAGCTCTCATTTTCAACTGAACTTTCATCGTGCGTGATTCTACGTATATTGCCTTATTTTATTCTGTATCCTTGTGACTATGCTATATTGTTGCCACTACGCCGGGCAAGGGCTGGGTGTAAACAAACATGTTAGTGCTTATCTGTTCTCCTCGTAGATAAACAATTTTGTCTGGTCTTCTCTCTCTCTCTCTCTCTCTCTCTCTCTCTCTCTCTCTCTCTCTCTCTCTCTCTCTCTCTCTCTCCCCTCTCTCTCTGTCTGTCTGTCTGTCTGTCTGTCTCTCCTCCCCTCTCTCTCTCTCTCTCTCTCTCTCTCTCTCTCTCTCTCTCTCTCTCTCTCTCTCTCTCGTATTTGACTCTGCCAATTACAAATTCATATCTTTCATCAGTATCTCTCCAGCTTCACTTCTAGCGTTTCTTCTAAAATCTTCAGGTCCTACACAAAGAATTAACCAGAGTGTATTTTTGTTTTGCTTTAAAGGACATATCTTTTATTAATAAAGAAATGTGGTATGTGGATGTGTCGATACCTATTCAGTTTTAATTTACCACGGATCTTATATATCTTATGAAAACTCTAGTTCCCGGACATAGAATTTACCTGCGTTAAAACAACTCTTTGTTCTTCTGATCCTGTGCTTTGGAACTCACTTCTAACAGAAACGAATAGTGACATGGACGCAGAATTTTGCAGATATGGTCACTCAGTATTAATGACTGCATAGTGACTAATTAAACTTTATTTCCATTGTTGAAATATACAGACATTGTCTAAAAAATACACTGTATAACATTTCATATCATTGGCAATGTGCATCTCTACTTACGATTTCCGTGTGACTACTTTCATGTTCTCGTTTTTATTACCAGAAGTGTTTTTTTTTCTTTCTTAAATGATTCACTACTGTTAGTTGTGGTTAGTGATGCTCTCTCAACGCACTTTGTTCAGTGTGCCCACAAAATGCACGTGTGTCAACAAACTTTCTGCTCGCGTGACTTTTTCTGCATGCATTGACGGAAACTGTTTCTCTCCACTCAATTTACACTGTCCCTATTACCCCAGACCTGTCCCATGCCCCCCTCACTTTTAATCTCTTTCACTCAGCGTCTGTTATGAATACTAAACGTCAAGCGGCAACTCTCTGCTACTGATTTTTTTTTTTTTTTTTTTTTTACATTCTCGCCGCGACTGTGTCTGTTTCTCTACCACACTCTTCGAAAATAGTGGTACACCTTGTTCGCTCTCGGAGTGGAATTTTTTGCTCCAATCTTTTATTTCTAGAGGGGGGGGGGGGGGGGGGGAGTGGAGGTGGGGAGAAAGCGGAAGGTGGGAGGAGGTAGCAGTGTGATGGGTAATTTTTGCTGTTTTCCAACCGTTTCCTTTACGGCATATAATGCACAATCAACCAGACATATTCATCAGATATATCATTTCATGATATTTAGAGAAAAATGGTTTATGTTTTCTAAACCATGTGTTAAACCAATAGCTCTTACCATTAGCCATGGTCCGGGATAATGTTGCATAAAGCACTATTATTACAGTTAATTCTGTTGATGCTATCGCTTCTTTTTTTTCCGGAGAGGTGTTAGTGAGTGATTTGGGGGAACTTTCAAGCTTTAACTCCATCTACTCATGCCTATAACGACACGGTACATCTATTATACACAGTTCCTATCTAACAGGTGCGCTAATCCATTTTATGTACACTAGAAATCTACACAGTTCCTATCTAACAGGTGCGCTAATCCATTTTATGTACACTAGAAATCTACACAGTTCCTATCTAACAGGTGCGCTAATCCATTTTATGTACACTAGAAATCTACACAGTTCCTATCTAACAGGTGCGCTAATCCATTTTATGTACACTAGAAATCTACACAGTTCCTATCTAACAGGTGCGCTAATCCATTTTATGTACACTAGAAATCAGAGGGAAAGCCGAATGCTCTAACTCTTTTCTGCTTTCAAAGGACCCGTTATCAGTGTTCATATTGAAGACTGTCACGTGAATGAGAAAAGTGTTATGTGAATGGAAAAGTTTCATGTCAAAGAAAAGAGTGTTAAGAGATTTTGTAATTTTTGCGATTGTGGAATGGAACCTACGGTTTTGATACTTTTTTGTATTCATGGAGTGCAACCGCCAGTGATGTGGAAGAGTAGGACGCTGAGTGGATTGTGAAGTGTGTTCACCCAATGTGAGGAAGGGTGGAAGATTACTGTTACTTCAGAGGAACTCTGGACATAGACATAGGAGGATGTCTAATTGTAACCCTCGTTGGGTTTTAACATAGTTAGGACTAGGATTGTCCTATGCAACCCTAGGTTGGGTGCGCTATATGATTGGACTGGTTTGTCCGATGCAACCCTGGTTTGGGTGTGCTTAACCCTTTGTGGGTGTAATAAGCCTGGCGTGGCAAGTTTCACTCAAGTATAGAGTGTAGATGTAGACTGGAAGTCTACTAGGGTAGGCTTGTCACTTATTCCCTAGAAAGTGAGTACCAGTTGGGGTTGTAAACTGGTTAAAGCAATCACAGTAAAGGTGTAATTGTAATGATAACAGAAGTTTGATAATTATAAAGATTTGATGATATTGCGCTATTTGGGAAAAAGAGAAAGATGAACGTTGAGCGCGAAAAGAAAAGAAGAATTGAAAAATAGATAAATAAAATATTGTTGTTTAAAGATTTCTTTCTGTACCCCAACTGTAGGTAGGAATAGGTTGGCGGAACAAGACTCATGTGAGTATTCTATATTGATTTTGGAGTGAATGTGAAAGGAGTTAAAAAGGAGCTATGAATAATAAGAGAGAAAGAGAAAAAAAATCATTTTTAGAGGTTAACCCTGGACCTAGGGTTTCGTTACAGAATCCCTCAGCGTCCAGTGGTGTTCCAGACTTGAGGTGTACCAGCCTAGTGAGGGTCCAGACTGTGGTGGTCCAGAGGTGGTACATCCAAGTGCACGAAAGCTCCTCGACAAGTCAAGAAGATGACTTGTCTTTACTGCCACTATTTAATATAAAAAGAACTGATAGTGTAACATGTGTGTGAGTGTGTTTGATTTTTGATAAAACTTTGAATATTGTATTATTGTTTGTATGTGGGGAATTATCTTGTAAAGAGAAGAAATAATTGTTGGAAAACGCAGTGAAGTGAAAAGAAGAATTAAGACCCTTTTCTTTATTGAGTAAAGGGAGCGTTTTATAGAAAACTTACTTCCATTGTGATAGTGCTCCTTTGGGTGAATGGAGTGATTGCGTGTTGCGTACGAAGTAAGCATACTGTGTTTGTGAATGCAACTGTGTATGTGCACAAACATGGGTGTGTGACAAAGACTTAACAAGAAGCAGTAAAACACAAACAAGAACATGATATCATAGAATAGGTTACATACCTTTTGTTCTTTTTTGCATGATGTCCACACGAGATGTGAAGATAATGCAACATTTTGAGACACGAGAGACCATGGAAACAGCACTGCACGAGTTGTTCGTTCGTTTCGGGGCAGTGCTAGGTTCATTAACTTTGTTATTTGTGAAGTCTGAAGAACATAGTTTCGTCGAATATTATGTCTTATTTACTACCGTGCAGTTCGCGTTGCTTTCCAGTGGTGGGGTTATTTCTACTTTGAAAAAACACTATGGTCTGTTTCAGTCTTCTTAAGCAAATGCTCTCTCTCTCTCTCTCTCTCTCTCTCTCTCTCTCTCTCTCTCTCCTTTGCGGGGAGTATGTGGTGAACTTCCGGTTTGGAAAATGTAAACGGTGTGTGACAGAGGCTCCCGTTTATAAGTGAAATCCTGTGGTCTGTGCAGACTACTTCGATTATCATCGTGTGTAATCTTTATCATACCAGCATTGCCTTTATTGTTTCGCTCAGTGTGTGGACGTTTATTATCGTGTGTAATCTTTATCACACCAGCATTGCCTTTATTGTTTCGCTCAGAGTGTAAACGTTTTGTGAGTGTTTTTATTTCTTTAAATGTGTGCCCGCACTGTGAGAAAGGCAGGATTATTCTGTCGGACATTAAAACTTTGGAAGTGGCAGGACGGTGCTGCAATAGGTTTGCTCCTCTCTCTGTTTTTCCACGGACTATTATTACAAAGATGTGGTGATATTGAATTGAATCCTAGACCTACTCCCAGCACCAAGGCGGACGCTCTGCGACAAACGAGGCTGAAGAGTGCCAGCGAAGCATCAACCGCCTCAACCCCTTCCCTGGTCGGAGCTGAGCTGAACCAGCTCTGAAAGACTTGATGTCATGTATGTGAGATCTAACCAGGAAGTTCGATGGATTAAAAACTGACTGTGATGGAATGAAAGAGGACATGAAAGAACTGAAAGGTGCAAGCCTGCGTGATGATGTGTCGTCCTTAAGGCGTGAAATGTCTGAACTCAAACGATAAAACGTAAAGTTTAAAGAACAAAATGACATACTGAGTGAGGTCTTAAAGTTAGAACTGAAGACTGATGACTTAGAGGGACGGTCCAAGGGGAATAATATAATAATTCATGGCATACCTAGAAGGGACAACGACACTAGGCAGATTGTGAGGGGCTGGTTCAGGATCTCATCACTGACCAACTCAAGTTGGGCACTGACATTCAGTTTGACAGGCCTCACTGGCTGAACAGAAAACCAGACTCCCCCATCATTGGTTGCTGTACCTTCTACACGGACACAGAGCGACTACTGGGTGCCAGACTCCCCCATCATTGCTTGCTGTACCTTCTACACGGACAAAGAGCGACTGCTGGGTGCCAGACTCCCCATCATTGCTGCTGTACCTTCTGCACGGACAAAGAGCGACTACTGGGTGCCAGACGCAAGTTGCAGGGATCACGCGTCTGCACTGGTGAGGACTTTACCCAGCGTGTCAAGGAGATCAGGAAAAGAACTCGCAAAAGAATTAAAGTACTATTTGGATCAGGTAGACAAACTTAAACATATTATCAGTTAGGGACACGGCCGGCCTCATAATAAATATGACTCCATTGAAAATATCAAAATATAATGTCCTTGAAATTGTGAACGTAGGAGAGGGAACGCAAGGTAGTCTGACACCGGCAGTGTGCGAATCGCCTGAGAAAAGCTCACGTGCAGGTCGATGGCAGGTGATACAGAGGTGTCGATGGCAGGTGCTTGTGACAGTGTTTACACGGGTAATGCTGGCATCAGTAAGCACGTGATGGAAGCACAGGCAGATGAAATGAGTCCTTTTGATAACGTTGACAATGGTTACATAGTCCGTTCTGATAACACTTTAACGGCCGCTTTTTCTCGCAGAGTAAATGTTTTGATAATGAATGACAGCTCTTCGTCTGTTCACATGTTTGTGCAGAAACTTCTGGGGGCAATTCTCACTGTCTTTATAACTATTGAGAAAGGTCAAGATCGTGTGAGAGGTCATGACTATGTAAACAGTCCATGTGTGAACCCATACTGTTTCGACAATGGAACGTTAGTGGTTCGCTTTCAAAGATTGTTGACGCAAATTTTGTGTCCTACACCGTTTCTTTTGATTTGATTTGTTTGTTGAGACATTTGTGGTTGATTTTCAATGTAGTGTGTATAGAAACTTTAAAGTATTCTGTAGAATGCTTCTCGTTTTACAAAGCGAGGAAGGCGATCTGGTGGGGTTATATGTCTAGTCAAAAAGGATTTTTTGCCATATATTCAAGAGGTGTATACTGATGATAAAAACGTCATTATGGTCCTTATTCGTAAGAGTCTTTTTGGCTTATCAAAGGATATTTTGTATGTTTGTGCTATGTGCCACCAGAGAGTTCACCATATTATTCTTTTTGCAATATTGACAATGGCATTACTGTATTGTTGATGCTTTACTAGTTCTGCCTAACGCGCTTTTACTTCTTTCTGGGGATCTAAGCAATAGAACATCTGATTTTCCACAAAATTTGAATGCACATGAAATTGTCAACAATTTTCAATTAAACTACAGACCCGAGATGAGTAACAGATATTTCTGAAGATAAATGCTTAAACAGATATGGTAAGTTGTTGTCAGATACATGTACATCACTGGGTGTATGTATTTTAAATGGTGTGTGTAATGGTGACTGTCAAGTTCATTCACACACATATTAGAAACTGGAAGTAGTGTGAATGATTGTTTTTCGTAGCATCCTGTGGTTTGTTTGCAGTCATCCATCTGTTTTGCAAACTTTATGTAGGTGAACGAATTGGTTCTGACCATTTACCTTTGGAAGTTAGCATTTGGTTCTGTTCAAAACAATAAAGATAAGACATGCGAAATAAAGAAGCCCAATTTATTGACAAATCCGAGTGCAAGATAAACATGCTGATTTATTTGATGAGCATATGAATAGCAAAGATACACTGTCATCGACTGGACGGGCTATTGGTCTTATTGACGAGGATGTTAATGCCGCTCTTGATACTTTCAATGAGTGTATTATAGAACAAGGTGATTACGTGAAAAGACGAATTAGAGTGGACGGTAGGAACAAAGACAATGATTAGCATGATACAGAATGACACTAGTACCAAATAAAAGGCAAGAAGACTTTCGCGGATATGCACGAAAACACTAAATATAGAAGATAACAAAACATAATTATTGTCTTGCATGAAGAGAATACAAACAATTGATCGAGAGGAAGAAAAAAAAAGAAAATAACAGTTCTCTGCTGTGTAACCTCGTATATTCGGTGAATGACCAGCAAGAATTTTGGAAGCACCTACCTAGAATATCTGTGAAAAGAGTGCATACATCCCAATTGTATAACTATTGATGGCTGGTTTTCTCATTTTCATATACTTCTTAAAGATGGTAAAACTGGATGTTATTAATGTGATTAACGAAGTAAATCTGTCTGAAAATAACACCGAGTGTTCCTATTTTGATCGTCCAGTTTCAAGAGAGCAGATTTCAGTTACGATGAAAAGGCTTAAAACAGAAAATATGCAGGGCCAGACAGCATTATTGGAGAGTTACTGAAATTTGGTGGTGCTGTTACTATTGATTTCTTTGTCAAGTTCTTCAATATACTTTTCGATAATGGGATATTTCCAGAACGGTGGACAGAGTCAATAATCGAACCACTGTTTAAAAAGGGTGCAACTGATGTCCCTGGTATACAGAGGCATATCGTTGCAGTAGTAAGGTATTTAGTTCAATAATCAATTGCAGTCTACAAGAGTGGGTACAACAAAATGACATGACAGGTGAGCATCAAGCATGGTTTAAGAAAGGCTACTCAACTGTTGATCAGATGTTCACACTGTTTGCGTTAATACAGAAACAATTTTCGCAGAACCGTAAATCATATGTTGCCTTTATTAATTTCGAAAAAGCTTTCGACTCTATATCGAGATCATTACTCTGGCCAGTACTCCAAGAGAATGGAATTCAAGGAAAACTCTACAAGTGTATTAATGGTATGCATTGTAGTGCAAGAGCAAGTAAGATCTGGTGCTAGTTGTACCGACTATATCATGTGTACAAGAGGGTTAAACAGGGCGATGCATCAAGTCCTGTACTTTTCTCTTTGTTTATAAACGAGCTAGCTCTGGAAATAACAGAAAGGAATGCACGGTGCAACACTGACTTCTGATTTTATTGAATTGTTGAGATTGTTTTTATTAGTGGATGACGTTGCCTTGCTTTCCGAAACACCAGTTGGTCTTCAAACACAACTGAATAGTTTATGGAGTACATCTTCAAGACTTCAGCTCAAGGTAAAATGGAAAAGAGAACTGTTGTTGTATTCATGATAGGTGGTTATCTGGTAGCGAGAGAAAGGGGGGTTTCTTAATGGAGAGGAAGTGAAGATTGTCAACTGTTATTAGTATTTTGGTATATATTTTTCCACTAGACTTAGTTTTGCATTTGCTTGTGAAGACCTTGCAAGCCGAGCAAAAAAGGCTTTGCGTGCATCATGCATAAGTTGTGCATGGTTAAGAATAATCCGTTTGCAGTATTTCGAAATATTTTGATAATCACGTTTTACCTATTGCTATGTACGGTACTGAAATATGGGGATTAGATAAAGCAGTTGCTCGTATTGAAAAGTCCATTATTTGCATTAAAGATTTTTAGGGGTACAGCTTAAAACGCCGAATGATTTAGTGTACGGAGAGACAGGACGCCACCCTGTTTATGTCAATACGTCTGTTCGGTGTATTAGTTATTGGCTTAAGATATTACGTATGGATGGAAACAGCCTGCCAGTGAAAGCTTACGAGATGCTGATGTGGCTAAACTCACATGGTCAGCATACATGGGTTTTAAGGATTCAAGATACATCATGTCAGAATGGATTTGGAGTGGCATGGTTAAATCAAAGGGTGGAAAATGTCAACGCATTTCTGCATGAATTTCACCACAGGCTTATTGATTGCCGGTGGCAAAACTGGAATGAACATATCAAGAAAGTGACCGTTTTTTTTATATAGAACTTTCAAATCATCTAGACGTGAAAGCTATCTTTTAATTGACATCGACAGACATATTACGTGTTATTTAACAAAATTTAGATTCGGAATAACAGACATTTCAAAACATCAGGACCAATATAGTCAGGTATCAACTAATTCTGCAACGTGCGCTTTGTGCAGAGATGCAAAAGAAGATGAAGTACGTGTTTTGTTTTGCTGTACTATCTCTGTGAGCTTCGGTAAGAATAATATTCCACAAAGATTTTATGCAAATCCGTGTCTATTTAATGTAGCCTTACTGATTGATGGCTAACAGTAACAAAACTATACTGAAGAATGTATGCATGTATCTATATAAGGCATTTAAAAGGCGTGCGACTGCTGTTAAAGGATGCGAATGTTAATATTGAAGCATGTATCTGTTGTACTCTATGGTCAAATGATGCTGGAATTGTCATTATTATGTTGATGTATCCTTACTTTCCTTTATTGTTAAGGTGCCATTATAAATAGTTCCCCCTTCAGTAGGGGCTGTGGCCTAACCTGAATATACCATTTTCCATTTCCATTTCCATCTCTCTCTCTCTCTCTCTCTCTCTCTTCTCTCTCTCTCTCTCTCTCTCTCTCTCTCAGATTGTATGTACACGCGTTTACATACCCCTTTACACACACACACACACACACACACACACACACACACACACACACACACACACACACACCACTCTCTCTCTCTCTCTCTCTCTCTCTCTCTCTCTCTCTCTCTCTCTCTCTCAGATTGTATGTACACGCGTTTACATGCCCCTTCATACACACACGCGCGCGCCCGTGCGCGCGCGCACACACGCATGCACGCAGTTAAGGAAACACACATGCATATGTCATTCTGTTTATACGGTTTCAAGTATACAAAAAAGGTTCACATTTTCATTCAATCAATACTTTAGCCGTTAAAGGTTTTATGAGCGGTGTGATGTCTCCGTATCAATAAAACATGTGCCAGCTGTGTGTTCCCTCCCATTAACATCAGCCGACGAGTCTTTACTTTAAAACCCAACTCCTATATCCCTAGCCGCCGTATTTTTTTTTCAAGGGAATCAATATGAACCAAACTGTACAGCCCTACCGCCATCTCCATCTACTTCTCCACACTATACCGACAGTGACGACTACACCAGTCTCTCCCCATGTGCAGTCAGTGAAATGATGATTTAATGTCAATTTCAGTGTAACCTTACCATTTAGAATTAAATAGTCATCATGTACATATAATGGATTCTGTTCCTAGCCTTACAGACACTTAAGTGATTCATGATTAGTATGTAATGTATACTGTACCTAAATTAATGATAATGGATAAAAAGTGCGATGAATTTCTGACTAGTCGTGATATAGAGATTGTTTACACGCCATGCATGACACAGCTCACATAAATCAGTTTTAGAAGTCACGATTTTGTTCTGAAAAAGTAGTTTACCTACTTGTTCATAAAGTTTACTTGTCATAGATATAAGATGTTAACAAAGAAATTAATAATAGGCTGTAATGATTTTCTCTCATCACTGTCTTCACTGTTTTAACGGGAGTTATCAAACTCGTACGCCGAGAACGGTGAGGACCAGCAACTAATCTCATAGCCAACTTTCTCGCTGCTCGTCACTCCAAGCCGATTATACCATGGATTCTGCTTAAAACTGAACACTCTTCTTTCATCACGTGCAACATCGTCACTGCTGTCTATTTTGTGATGAGCTCAGCTATGATGGTGTTGATAGCAAACTAATGTTTTTTAATGACCATTTTTAATATCAAATCATTTTTCAAACACACATACATTACAAACAAATTACGTAACAGTTGATTACAAACAAAACAAAAAAAACGAACAAAAAAAACCCGCACACACACACAACAAAAAAGGCAATCAAACAAACATCCTTAAACACAAAACAAAAGGGGGACCAGGGGCCTTGGAGTAGGTGGGGGGTGAGGGTGGGGGGCAAGGGTAAGGGATGGGGTGGGGTCCATTAGCATTCTCATAATTATCAAATACATGTTAAACATGATTATATACATTATTCAACCGTGTTCAAAAACACGCAATTGAAGTAGATCTTGATGAATGTGATAGTTTACAGGTGAAATACATATGTTCTATTTTGAATTCTAACGTTCAAACTAATCGAGAATCGAATTGTACAAAGGCCAAGTTTGTTAAAATTGTGCACAATTTCCATTTATAATTGCCATGTAAAGTTCTACGTAATATCTATCTCTCAATAACGTAACAAAGCTTTGCACATGTGGTCGTGCATTTAGCAATTTACATTCGTAGGTGAAAAATTTGGCAAATAAAATGATGAAATCAAAAACAGTGTCTGTCCGTATATTCTGCTTTACACCGAACAATACAAGTTCTTTGTCAATCACAAAATCATGACAGTGAACATTTCCGAGTCAGCAACTTCTGAAAATTCATCCAAACTTGGTGTGTTATATGACAATCAAACAGCATATGAGACATTGCCTGCTCTTCTTACTCACAAAGATAGCAAACTAATGTTGAACCATGTCACTGTCACTGGTCACTGACCTGGAGTCAGCCCGGGCATTGGGGAAAATGCCATGATGACCTCTGCACCACTGCAGTTGTTTCCACCTTTGACCGCTGTTGGCGATGGCACTTTTATCGCAAACTCTTCCCGGTCCACCAGACTTCATTCTTTGCCAACCACTTTCTGTGCCTCCTCTTTCCCTGCACTGTGCCTTGGAGGATGATCTCGGAGAGTCCCCATGGTCTTGTCCCACGTCTACACCACCTCTACATTTCTTTTCTTCACCGTCGTCAGCTGACTCGTGGTGTGGTGTGGTTCAGTGGACTCTGCCGTTGTCTTATGTTAAGTATAGGAGAAGCCAAGTGTTCTTCTGGAGCCTCTCGTCTGCACTGCTCTCTCTCTCTCTCTCTCTCTCTCTCTCTCTCTCTCTCTCTCTCTCTCTCTCTCTCTTCTCTCTCTCTCTTTTCTCTCTCTTTTGTTGTGTGTGGGGTTGTGTGTGTGTGTGTGCTCAGTACAGAACTTAAACGCCTGTTTGCCGTACGGATGGTAAATAACGAGGATGATGTAGAAATAAATTCATCTCCATCCACCTGCACCTCACAGTCTGACTGAAAAATCCCATCGTTTTTCAACCTGTCGTAGGACATTACTATTTATACTGCTTTGAGGACAAATCGCATATGCGTGAATGCGTGTGTAAATGTGAAAGACTGGTGTGTACATGTGTGTGTGTGTGTGTGTGTGTGTGTGTGTGTGTGTGTGTGTGTGTGTGTGTGTGTGTGTGTGCGCGCGAGCGTTTGCATGTATGTATGTATCTAAGTATATTTTTTATTATGTGTGTATGCATGAATGTATGTATGTATGTACGAATGGATGGATGGGTACCTGTATGAACGAATGTGCGTACGCATAACTGCCTGTATGTATATATGCGACCATGATGTGATTTGCCCATCGACTGTACTTTCTGTTCCAATGCAGTCCATGTGTATTGATTAACATAGTATTGTCTATATACTGAGTTTAGTCTCATTCCATCAATGCAGTTCATAACTGCTGATTTCCGTGATATAATTAACAAACCGGTTTTATTTCCATTTTATCAATTCAGTCGATGTGTATATATTACCGTGATAAGGTCAATGTACTGATTTTATTTCGGTTCCATAAATCGGTCTATGCATTTTGATTATGGTAACCCTGGAAAAAGAAACAATTTCTAGTTTCACAGTTCAATAAACAAATTTTTTGCATACGTTTATTCATACCCATTGTCAAATGGACTAGGCAGACGGGTACAGTTGATGTGGTCACTGAAAAATTTGTAAACCGTTTTGGAACACTTTGATATGCAATAACAGACAACCAGCCCAC
>CM031606.1:44738055-44745555 GCA_018398815.1 Conus ventricosus
AGTCCAAAGTCGGCATATGGTACTGGGGGAGACATTCAAAGCATGGGCTACATCAGTTGCACTCTGACCAACTTGCAAACGACCCAGGGCGTTTTCTCTCTCTGCTGGGCTCAAACGTGGCATGCTGTTTTTTGGTACGGTGTGCCTGCCGGTTGCCAAAATGACCCGGCTTTTATACTGCACTATGACCATGGTGTGTGTGTGTTCACCACTGAGTTGGGCATGCTTTGCAGGCGAAACAACAGAAGCACAACCCAATGTTTGCACTGTCGCACCTGGCCCACAACACGCACGTGCACACAGTGACAACCTGAATCAATGTTATACTAGCACGTCGACGTTCAAGACATACATCAGGGCCGGTTTTTGGCGTGTTCTCAACTGTATGGTCCACCCCAGGTGGCAAAATTTCATTTTGCGTTTCTTTTTTTGAACAGTATATTTAGGACAGGGAAAACGAAGAACGAGAAACCGCCTATCTTCTCCTGCTCGCCTCACGAAAAAAAAAAAGCTTTTTTTTATTTAAATGTTTTGATCGTGAGACATACAGGAGAAGATAAGTGGTTTCTCATCTTGAAACTAAACCAACAAAGCATTTGCCTTGGAAGAGGGGCCAATGATCCCCAGAGCAGGCCAACACGTGACGCAGAGCCATCTTGGGAGGTAATACAGACGGACACTTTACCCGTAATGCCAGTGGACAGGCATGACATTCAAGCCAAGTGATCTCACGTTCTTCACAATACAGCCGACTATGATGGCCAGCTCAGAATGGAACAAACAAACAAACAAAAATGCAAACATGATAGACACAGAAATTGAATTTCATGAAACCACTTCGAAAGTGTGTGTGTGTGTGTGTGTGTGTGTGCACCCGCGCGTGCTTGCATGGGTGCAAATGTACGTGTGTGCGGTGTGTGTGTGTGTGTGTGTGTGTGTGTGTGTGTGGCGCCTTGTGTGTGTGTGTGTGTGTATGTAAATACCAGCTTATTCAATTTGACAGATTGACCGAAGAGCCTGTCACACACACACACAGAGACAGAGAGAGGGACAGATATTGAGAGTGTCTTTGTTTGAGAGAGAGAGAGAGAGAGAGAGAGAAAGGCAGACGGATACGGATGTTATATTCACAGAGCCTATGGACGCTAATGAAGGTGGTGTTTTGGACAAATCCTTTTCAATGAACACAAAAACAAAGTAATTCAATATTGAGCAACGTTCTACAGGTAATCGAGAAACTGCATAGTAAATAGTGTACAACGATTAACACCTAACTATATACTGCACTTTTAATTTTAAATGCCTTGTACAAAAAAAAGAGCAAAACGTTTTCTGGTAGTTTCGTTTGTGGATGCGACAAGTAGGCCTAATGAAAGTCAAATGAAGAAAGAAGACTACACTGTTTGTTGATGAACTAAACTAGCTGTAAAACGTGAGCGTACTCAGGGGAGAGAACTCCACTGCGGAACAGCTGCAGCTACACTGCCAATGTCCCTAACTGGAATTCGGCCAAATCGGGACGGCAAGGACAGTGCGGTATCTCCAGACTGTTCAACGTGACTGTACCGAAAGAGAGGGATGATCGAACCAAAACAGTTCGCCAAGGTTGTAAATGCTGTCAAGTTGCGAATGTTTGTTTCTTTCTTTTGTTTCTGTATGTGCACAACTAGACAGAGTCTCGGAATGTTGTTCTTTCCCAGATATTCAAAAATGTTATTGATGCCCGTTACATTTGTGAGGGCTGGATGTCAGTGACGGAGTGTGTGTGCCTATGCGAGAGCACAATTTGTTTGTGGAGAATGTGAATGAATGCTTCTGTCTTTATCCCCATGGATTCCTGTATGCAGTAATTATGTACTGTTAAGGAGGGAAAACGTTGGGACACCTGTCACACTGTCCTTGTTTATTCTTTGTTGTACCTTCTCAAACAAGACTTCTTTTCACCTGCCTTCTACAAATTTGTGCAGGTACCAGTAAGTTCCAGTACTATGATTGCTTCCACCGGGACCTAAGCCTGGCTGCTCTTGAATTCTTCTGTGAATTTTTTCATTCTTTGAGTATTTCTCGAAATCTGGAAGAAACATTTTTTTGAGAAGCAAGCTTTGATCGAATGAACACACAAAAATAACCGTCTTTATGTTCTTTTGAACGGTTTGATGTATCGCATAAAGCCAGGTTGAAATTAATCGTTTGACAGCATCAACGTTATTAATACATAATATAGTATTTACCCTCAACCCCTCCCTACTCATATAAGAAGTGTTCTGCATCTCCAAATCTATCATTTTAGGGATTATATACACCCATCGAAATATTGAAGAGTTTTATATGTTTTATAAGAACAACTACAGTTTAAAGCCTAAAAGTTGTTCAGAGACCACCAGTCAACACTTTGGTCTGACAAGCAGTAGCCTATGTAAGGTCTTTGGTAGTTTGTTATGTATAAACCCTTTCTGACTCTGAACAACGGGGGAGTTAAACTGAAACCCCTTTTTACTTGTTTTGTAGACCGTCAGCGCAAAGCCAAAGTGTCCATTACTTCTTTTCTTGTCTGAGATAAGATAAACTGTTTTCTGACAAAGCTAGTTTGTATAGCAATAACCGTCTGATGCAACGAACACCATTTACCGACAGAGACCAGCACAAAGAACGACACACTTACCGGTTGTCCAGGGAACGTCTCCGATAATCGGCTATCACTCTCAGGTTCTCCAACAGCATGGTGTGAGCTCTGTCTGGGTGTTTCGTCATCATGACCGCTAACTCCCTCCCTCCTCCACCATCCGCAGGTCCCACTCAGCCCTGGCTGGTGCAGCCCCGGGATCCGAACCCCGGGGAGTTCTGGTGGAACCCTATCTTCCTTATCGCCGGGGCCACTTCACCACTGTACCGAAAATCATAGGACCCAGGCACAGGTTGGACTGAACTGAGGAGTAGGTTGACATTGTTGTCTCTTTGTTCTTGATCTGGACCGGAGCTAAACATATGTGATCACACGATGACGTCGGTAAGACAAACGGAAAGATGTCATAGCCAGCATATTCTTTCACCATTCTGTTCTTTTGACTAGGTTGTAATGTCTTTTAAGCTAAACCAGTAAAAAGTCTTGTCCTCATGGATGAATAACCCGCAAAACGTTTAAGCCCCTTTCCCTTTCTTTTCTTTGTTTAGTAAGCTTTAGCGCCTTTGAGGCAATTCCACTATGTTTCACATCGTTTATTCAATATTAGAAGACAGAGTGAGGGTATCATAAATTAAAGTCTTTTTTATGTTTAAGATATCCCGTGAATTCTTAGAAGCGTTATATAGAGTACAAGATGAAAGTACTATTAAAGACACAGCATAGATTATTTCAGTCCTTTGCTACTCTGAGTCAAGAAGTAACTCTGAATCACACGAACCGCTAGACTCCATCTGATCAGCCCCGAACCTCTGCCCACCCAACTCCAACCTCAATCCCAACCCTTAACTTTAAAAATATTAAACAAATAAATCTCATCCAAAATACAGTGCATTTCATTTTGAGAGAGTAAAATACTAATATGCCGAGACAATGCCGACAAAATGTGAGAATCGCCAAAGAGATGTTTTTATCCCCTGTTTTCGATAAGAAAGTAAAGATACTGCAACTGTATTGACCACAGTGGCTAAACGCCAGATCAACTAGAGCGATATCACTTTCACAATTTTAATTGCCTATAGCGTGATTATAACGGCAGTCACACGGTTCGTAATTTCCTCACAATGACCATTGATTAGCGAAAGTAATAGACTGATCGCATGGCGTTATGTTTAGAATAGACTGATCGCATGACGTTATGTTTAGAATTCTAAAGTTATCTGACGCGCTACCATTCCCTGTTGGGTGTAACATTAAAAAGTGTATCCTGACATTTTCATTTACGCTAGAGCTCTCATCGGTTTATCTCTCAGTATGAACCACCTTACAATCGCTCCCTCCTCCCGACCCACTCCTCTCCCTCCCTTGCCTGAACACCCCTATACTCTCACCCTCCCATACTCCCCACCCTCACCCCGACCCCTGTCCCTTTCTTTCTCCAACTCTCCCCTCCAAAGTTTATGGATGTATTGATTGCGGGTTCTTCACCTGAAGAGCAAGAAAGAAAAAGATTGTGTCATTTCGTTTCTGACGTCAAGGACCGAAAGTTATTGATCTGTGAACCAACGCCAACAACAACAACACTCTAGCAGTGTTGTGAAGCAGGGCTATGACATCACGGCAACTTGAAGTTCAACGCACGTACAAAGCAGAACTAACAATATTCAGTCATATTTGTTTCGCTTTTGACTAGATGCTACACTGCATTCAGAGTATATAAGTAAATAATAACCAGGCCTAGTTTACAAATCTTTCAACATTATAGTCATGCTGCAACTGTGTAACTTGCCTCACGATCCAAATATCTTTCACCATACAAGATTATGAATCCACCATGTTCACCTTCAGTTTCTGAGCAAAGGCAGAAATCAGACACCATCACACAAGACCGAATGTTGCACACATATCCACCGTCAGTTGGTCGGCTACTGCCCGTCCCCTTTCTCTCTCTCAGCTGTCGTCTGCGCGAGCACTTTGCGTCATCAGTGCGCATGCCACCAAAGCGAGCGTCCTTCTTCGGCTGGCTTTGCATTCAAGACTCTCTCTCTCTCTCCTCTCTCTCTCTCTCTCTCTCTCTCTCTTGTGTGTGTGTGTGTGTGTGTGTGTGTGTGTGTGTGTGTGTGTGCGCGCGCTTTCAGTTTTATCTATGGGCGCATGTATTAAGAGAGAGAGAGAGAGAGAGGAGAGAGAGAGGAGAGAGAGAGAGAAATTTTGCTTTTACAGATGCTTCTACGATTATTTATCCTTAAATGCATGCTTTGTCCTAACTACTTGATTAACATCTCCAAAGCAAAAGACCAGGCTTTTTGCCCTTTTCCAAATTTAGCGCCAGTGTGACGCAATGGTTAATATTTCACGCACTAGCACACATACAAACATGCATGAATTCAAACGTGACAGAAGCAAAGAACAGACTCGAAAGTAGTGAAGCAATGAATGGACAAACATAGATAAATCTACACAGAGACGGCGGACCGACAGACAAACACAAAGAGGTAGACAGAAAAAAAGAGGCAAATACAGACAGAGAGGCAAAGAAAGAAATAGGTTCACAAGCGGCAGGAAAGAGAGAGAGAGAGAGAGAGAGAGAGAGAGAGAGAGAGAGAGGAGAGAGAGAGAGAGAGAGAGAGAGAGAGAGAGAGAGAGAGAGAGAGTGGACGGAAGAAAGTAGCATTCCCGGACCATCGATCCCTAAAGATGGGAGTGAAAAATGCAGATGCGGAAGGGCTGGCTGGAACAGCTTGAAAGCCACAGAAAGCACCAAAGAGGATTCTAGGTCTCCCAGGATGGAATCAGATTTCAACCCCGTTGCCCAGCACTGTCCAATAAAGGCCAACGGGAGCTGTAACTCATCGGGTTTTCCCCACCAAATCTGTGCAGAGACCCGGAGCGCTGGAAAGAGGTTTCGATGCCTGAGCGTTTCGTCAGAAGCCATGATCATCGAGCGGATTGTTAGCATGTCAGCTGAACACTGGATTGAAGTTTGACAAGAATCCTGTTGATTGCCCACTGACATTAATGTCAATGATTATGATGATGCTAATGATGATGATGATGATGATGTTGAGATAAGTAAAAGAATAACCACTGGTTATTGTTACTACGACAACGACGGTTGCAATGATAGTGGGGGTAATCTATGACGTGAAACACAGGGAGAGAAAAGGGAGAAAGAAAGAGGGAAAGGTATGATCCATTATTGTCATAGGCCAATGTGAACAGTCAATAGATAAAGAGCATTAGTTGTAAGAAATATATGTCTCTACGTCTGATGTTATGGTAGTTTGTAATTCACAAAGTTATGACAATAGGCTACTAAATACGATACTGTATGGGCAGTGTAGAAAAATAAATAATGAAACAGATAAATGAATGGCGCGCGCGCGCCACACACACACACACACACACACACACACACACACACACACACACACACACACACACACACACACACACACACAAATCTGAGAGCTTCCATGTTTAGCGGAGCCATCTCTCAATGTACCTGTGCTCATGCAGTTACCGGGGGATCACTTACCTACTTAACCAGAAACCAGCCAAACATCGTTCTGAAGTCCCAGCCTCTTCGGGGCAAGGCTGTTAGGACTCAGTTCGATAGCGAAACACAGGCGCTTTGTTGCACCTGCGCACTGTATGAAGATATGGTCACAAGAATGGCTGACCTTTTTAACTGGGCGCCAGACTGGGTGCCAGACTGGCTGCTAGTCTGAGGGTACCTGGCTGGGTCAGCTGGTTAGAAAACATAGCTGGCTGTCAAGTGTTCTGAATGCGAATCCCGTTGGTACCCGACACAAATATTGTCATTTGCTTGTTACCCATCTTAGCGCGTGGTCATTGTGGTAGTGTTGACGCAGTGGTAGGTGCAGGGAGAGAGTGATGGCGGGAAGGGAACCTTTACCCAGCCCTAACCCCGTTTGCCCCATAACCCTTCCTCATCCATTCTCGTGGGCTACCACATCATCTACGGGAGTGTGCTGACGATGAAACTGCATCTATCGAGCGGTGCCTACCATTGTCATGGTCGTCACGAGCTCCCTTGACGAGTGTCTTGGCAGTGAGGGATAACAGCAGCTCGCTGGCGTGGTTCTTGAGTTTTCGTTTTGCACTTGGCCTCTTTCCTAACTGTCATGTCAGGTCTTCTTTCTGTGTCTGCATCGCATTTCGATATCCGTCTCAGTATATTCATACAGTTCCTGTTGCACTCGAAACAGTTCTGACCAGCGACAATTCTTGAGAGAAAACGTAAAGAAACTGGAGCTGCATCCTTTGTTCCAAAAAATGAGCATATGCTTGTTACGATTCTTTTTAAGAAACAGTTTTGCGGGTAAGTAATTTTAGATGTTTAAATGTTGCCATGTTCACGTATGTTGATAGGGAAACCAGACATTATCAATTCTTTTGTTTTACATTACCCCCGCCCGCACTCTCTCTCCCCCCCCCCCCCCCCCCCTCTCTCTCTTTTCTCTCTCTCTCTCAACGATTTTTTTTCAACAAGAAGTCTTAGGGAGTCCAACGTTTTAGCGTGGAACAGTTTACAGTTCGCCTTTTTTTAAATACCATTATACTGCTAAAGATATCAGAATTTCGAGGGGAAAATAAAGAGGGCAAATATTTATACTGCTAAAGATATCAGAAATTCGAGGGGAAAATAAAGAGGGCAAATATGAATTTTGTTAGCAATTCAAAGAAGGAATGTTAATAATATAACACATATTGTGTACCCTCCAGTCCACTGAGGCCTTGTCAGGGGGTATGAAGATAAGTCCGATAGTTATGGGTACATTTATACGGAATACCTGACAATTGGCATATGTATCCAAGATTTTACCTCCCCCGAAAAAGAAATCTTATAAAAAATT
>CM031606.1:44750555-44758055 GCA_018398815.1 Conus ventricosus
GAGAGAGAGGAGAGAGAGAGAGAGAGAGAGAGAGAGAGAGAGAGAGAGAGAGAGAGAGAGAGAGAGAAGAGACAGAGACAGAGAAAGACAGAGACAGGCAGACAGATCAGTCTGTTGAGAAAGCAAGCAAAGACGGGAAAGAGAAAAGGAAAATCGAATCACTCTGACCCAAATGGAAACGTAAAAGAGGACAGCTATCGACTTTCTTCCACCAGGATTTTAATGAACCCCATAGAATTCTGTCCACGAAAATTAAACGGCTCCCAATGGAAGGTAGTTCTTATTTCAGTGTCTCAGCGGCTTATTTTCTGAACCGGAGAGCTCTCCGTACTTTGACATAAAAATGGAAAACGTGGGTAGGAAATGAAACTGTCTGCCATTGACCTAGTAACTGTCAGTCTGTAGTTTCAGGAGAACATGTTTGACGTCTCGGTCTCCATTGTGTTTCTTTTTCCTTTGAAGATACAGGCTTTTCAACCTAGCTGATATACCTTATTTCATTAAGACGGTTACTCTTGCTGCCATGGCAAGACAAATACATGGTAAATCACTCGATTTGCTTGTTCTTGCTGCATGCAATATCAGGCGCAGGGTATAACTCGGATAAGCTTGGAAAATCTTTGTGTCTGCATTTGTGCTAGGCAATGGGATGTAGAAAGCACTTTCGTTTCTAGTTTTGGGCGCACAATTGTCTCACCATAGGAGCATCAGTTATCCTTCTTGTTTGTTACTTACTGGCCCGTTCCTTGACTATTTCAACGTTTGTTTTCATAACGATCATATCAATAGAGCTGAGGTTTCCTGTACTTATTTCCATTCTACCGTATGTTCAGTTTTAAGATTCAAGGTTACGCCAATATTGAATGAATGTTAAGGTGTTTGTTTATTGGTTCGGGTCTTGATGCTGTGTGTACGTATCACGCACAGGGTATATAGGCAAGTTTGGAATACCCTCTTTTCTGATATCCCCTAGTTTGTTCCGAGTGCTTTGAGTCTGCATTTGGCCTAGGAAGACGGGTGCCGTTAACATCTTTTGTTAAGAACTATGGCTATGTAATTCTCCTACCATTCAATCAGGAGTTGCCTTTTTATTTGCTATTTATTGTTTACTGTTCCCTGCCTCACTTGAGACATTCTTTGTAATTTTCAATTTTTCTCCGTGGAAATCAGCAATAATTGATATAGATAAAACTGATATATTAGCGCTTTTTCTTTCAATACAGATACAAACATATTTATTCGGTTCACTTGTGTCTAGCAACTAAACCTTTGGCTGGTTTCTTGGGCGCAAAATGGATGTGCGCCCAACTTAAGGAGACAAGTAATTGTTTGTTCTTCCTTTTCATTGTCTTAATTGTTGCTTGCCTTGCCTGAAGAAGACCAAAGAGGTCGACACGCGTGTGTGTTTTGTCTTGTCATTTGTTTGTCTTTTGTGTTCAGAGGAATAGGAATTTTTCTTTAAAGTTTGCTTCCATTTCCGCCTGCAGACACCTCCATTTGAAACTAAGAGGTGTTGACCTGAAATGGCTCCATTTGACAATGAAAGAGATGTTTGGGTAAAAATGCTATTAAAAATTGTCAACAACAACAATTAAATGCAGCATTTGTTGTTTTACATAAAGACAATTTTGACCACATGTTATGGAAATAGACGTACATTCAAAACTTTTGGAGTATCTTTGCTGATTTGGTTAAAGAAAACTGTCTAAACGCCGAGAGCCTGCACCTAACAGTCATCTGTTCTTCTTGGTTTTCATTTGACAATGGATCTTGATTGTACTTTGTTTACTTTCATTATAATTTTAGCAAATCATTATCTGTATAAATGCAAACTGGAACGCAGGCTTCCACAAGCTGCAGATTTCTTGAATGTATTGAACTTTCGATGCAAAATCGAAAACATAATCCTCATTTAAACTTGAATCATGCTAATTTCAATGTCAAATTGTTGGCATATGAGTCATTGCTTTTTGTCTTGAATGACTGTTTTATGTAACTTGTAGCACTTCACAGTCATAGGCGTGAATACATTAACACAGTGAATTGCACGAGATGCTGTTATACCCAGATGAAAGACTTTCTTGTTCACAACTTCTGTTCATTATGTTCATGTAACTTCTGTGGTGTCTTTTTCATTCATTTTTTGTTTGTTTGTTTTAAAATACTGTTTAAAAGCAAATAAAACCTATCAAAGAGAGAGAGAGAGAGAGAGAGGAGAGAGAGAGAGAGAGAGAGAGAGAGAGAGAGAGAGAGAGAGAGAGAGAGAGAAATCTTAATTGGATGGGAGGATCTTCACCAGGAAAGACAAATCATTTACAAATTCTTTCAAATTCCCTTTAGCGATCTCCCTGCTTCCATTTTCTGAGTGACGCATTCATTCTCAAAACACGGACATTTTGGGAAACGAACTTCTTTTGAACGAACAAAACATGTTTCATGTAACTGGCTCTTTTGGCTTTATTTCAGTATTTTCAACCGCGGTTCAACCTGATTTAAGTTAATGAGTAACACATTTTGATACACTGGTGGGCTTAATTTTGATATCCATTGTCATCACCGTTTTTAAAACAATACTCAAATTTTGAGACTGAAAGAAGTAATAATATCAACATCGGGCATACCAACGGCCAAACTGGCCTACTCTTCCGAAAGTTGGTGATGGGATTTTACACGGAACCTCGGTTTATAGTCTCATCCCACTTTCTTTGTCGCATTGTTCATTCACTACAAAAAAAAAAAAAAAAGGAGGATGAAAAAGAGTCAGTTTTCATCCTCCTTTTTTTTTTTTTTTTGTAGTGAATGAACAATGCGACAAAGAAAGTGGGATGAGACTATAAACCGAGGTTCCGTGTGTGAACGCATGCATAACATCTTGCACACACGTAAAATCCCATCACCAACTTTCGGAAGAGTAGGCCAGTTTGGCCGTTGGTATGGATGACACGCTACACATAGCATGCACCCTGCGTGAGAAATGGAAAGAATGAAGGAAGTAAGGAAAATGAGTGATCGATATTGAACAATACTGACTGGATGACACGGAAAACGACTGAATGAAGCGCCGGCTGGCAGCTCTTCAGTCGGCACTACCCAGGTAGGCAACCCGTTGTGTAAACGAGTGTTGATTGTAAAGCACTTAGAGCTTGGCCTCTAGCCGAGAATAGGCGCTATATAAGTATTCATTATTATTATCATTATTATTATTATTATTTTATTATTTATTATTATTATATGTACAAATGGAGTGAGCCATGCTATTTTCAAGTATGACATTGTATTTGCCTCTCTCCGGTCTCTGTTAGCATAAATATCCAAATACAATAACCAAGGTAATACCTGCAAATCCCCTTTTCCAAAAATCATTTAGCGTTTAAAGTCAAGAGAGAGAGAGGGGAGGGGAGGAAGAGAGGGACACAGACACAAGAGAGAGAGAGAGAGGAGAGAGAGAGAGAGGAGAGAGAGAGAGAGAGAGAGAGAGAGAGAGAGAGAGAGAGAGAGAGAGAGACAGACAGACAGACAGACAGACAGACAGATCATTGCCTTCCCTTACAAAATAACAAAAAGAAGAAAGAGCGAGGAGGAAAAATGATTAGCAAGTCAAATGGCTGTACGGTCTTCATGGATACGAACGATAACTCCAGAATATGGCCGAGAGAGTTCCGGGTCTTTGTGTTCAAAACAAACAAATCATGCTCATTCGTGGAATTAGAATGGTCAAATCATGCTAATTTCAGGAGCTGTTTTCCAGACCACGGCGATGTCTGGGTCAGTCAGCCGCAATATGAATTTGTCATCAATTATCCTGCCGGCTAAACGTTGCTGTAATCGCCTGTGCTTGTAGGTATTTTTGTTTGAAAGAAAACTATTTCGTCGATTGATGGCTCATAACATTTTTTTTTTTTGGCGTACCGAGCGGGGGGGGGGGGGGGGGGGGGGGGGGGGGGGGGGGGGGGGGGGGAGAAGGAGGGGTGTGGCTGTGGATGACGTAATTTTTCTTTCTTTCTTACTTTTTTCTTTCTTTCTTCTGTCTTTTTCAATGAATGCAACAGTCTTCCATTTGGCAACTATGTATGTCTGACGGTCTGCCTTGCCCTGTGATCAGCAATTCAGCTAGGTTGTATTGTGACATTGAGTTGACATAGCAAAGCAATTCACAGTAAAAGTGAGAGAGAGAGAGAGAGAGGAGAGAGAGAGAGAGAGAGAGAGAGAGAGAGAGAGAGAGAGAGAGAGAAAGAGAGAGAGAGAGAGGTAGACAGACAGACAGACAGACCGACCGATAAATAGATAGACAGATGAACAGATAGATAGATAAAGAGATAGATCAATACATAGATAAATGGATAGACAGACAGACAGACAGACAGATAGACAGATAGATAGATAGATAGATAGATAGATAGATAGACAGAGAGACAGATAGATGGATAGATGGATACATAAATACACACACACGCACACGCGCATGCGCGCGCGCGCACACACACACACACACACACACGCACGCACGCACGCACGCACGCACGCACGCACGCACATACACGAGTGCGCGCGCCTGTTGTCGTGCACGCGACGTGCACGCGTATGCGCGAGGGCGTTTATGTATGACTCTCGTCTATGGATCGCTCTCCCCCAAGTCTTTATGTACGTATGTATGTCTTTTGTTTTAATTCATTTTTTATTTATTCATTTATTTATTTGTTCATTTATTTATTTATCTATCGTTATTTCAACCATTCATCTTATGCATTTACTTCTTTATTGAAATGTTACACTTGAGCACTATGGCTTCACGGCCTTGCGGAGGAGGTGAAGTGTGTTAGGACTAGTCCCCATATTTTGACACCTCGGATTAACAATAAACAAGTACGGTAACTCTTGCTCACACAAGAAAACATGTTCAGTTCTCCAAAGGAATGCTGCTAGCGACACCGAATCGTCTAGCAGACAGTTACCGTACTTGTTTATTGTTTGTTATTCACTGTTCCCTGCCTCACTTCGTAATCACCTCTGATTAAACTGTATCTGGATTTCACCGGCCGCAGAAGGAATATGGGGCCTATCAGGATGTCAGTGCTGACACTATTACGTGTCAGAACGTATTCCTACAAATTTTGAGAGCAACGGGAGCACGCCCTCTCCCACACCAATGTGCACCTCAATTCACGTCTTTGTGGCGTAAACTACGCGACAACACGTAGTCCTGAAAGCAATCATTTTACGATTCTTTATATGTCATCAAGTAATAAACTGATGTCTTTGATAATAGCAAGAATGATTTTCTGTTCACTAGATCTACACATCCGAAGATCTAGTCATGACAAGGAATAATGTTGTGTGTTCTAATCCGTTTCCACGTTAAGGGAAAACATAGGCTGCGATGAAACTTGCGTCCTTCATTTCAAACCTTGAGCACGAACTCTCAGCGCCTGACTACTGTTCAGTGTCATCTAAAACCTTGCTACAGACGTGCTGTTAAACCACAGGTGCACATGTGGTTCATCAACTCTGCAAAGGAAGTTGATGAACCACAAAGTCAACATGTTGACGCTCCGCTTCAAAACTGTTGTCGTGTGTACTCCACGCTTTAGCCAGATCGGGACGTAAAAAATCTGAACTGTTAGCCATCTCAAAACGAGGCCAATTGCCGTCTGCGACTCAACCGTCTTGTAGCTGTTATTTATCCCTGTACTCTTCCCCCAGTTAATTCTCTCCCGTCTCTCTTTTGACGTCCTCATCTATCTAGTTTCGTGTAGTATCCACAGAATTTACCCACGTTGTAACAAGCTCTACGTTAGATGGCCCATCGAATCTTTTGCACAAAGGTTAAAGTGTCTTTGTTCAAATCATGACCTACCTACCTCTTCGTCTTACCGTCCTCCATAGCGCGCGCGTGCACACACACACACACACACACACACACACACACCACACACACACACACACCAGAGAGAGAGAGAGAGAGAGAGAGGAAGAGAGAAGAGAGGAGAGAGAGAGAGAGAGAAGGATAATTGAGGAAAGCGCCGAGTAGTCTTGTTTAAACCAAACATTTAAATCCACCAGCTTCATCGGTAAAGGTTTCCTCTTTCTTCACAAGACGTTGCAAACATAGCTGAGCAAAAATGGAAAATTACAAGAAACATAGCTCTATAGATTCACCTTCCCCCTCGTTCTAGCAGTGTATTCCAGAGGTTTGTTTCGTTCTCTGTCTAATGCATCATCGGGGTTTTCATGGGGGTTTCCCTATCCTAAAGTCCTGAATGGGTAATTGTCTTAGTCATCACCAGAAAATAAACCAAGTATGTTGTTTAGTGCCCGGCCGACAGCAATGGTCACAATAGGGCTGATGAAGGGAAGTCACGCTGGGGTTACCCTGCAGTAGTTTCTAAAGACAAATCCGGGTCAAAATGTGACCATTCTATGATACACTGATGAATGTGTTCTTACAAATTCAGTGCTTTTTTTTTTAACACACTTCGAAAGATCACATAATGATCGATTTTTTTCTTATTTTTTTTTCTTTTTTTCTTTTCTTTTCTTTTTTTTTTTTTTTTTTGGGGGGAGGGGGCAGATGTCCTATATTGCAAGAATATGGACACAATTGTGACGTGACATTCTCTATATTTTTTACAAGGATCTTTCGAAGTGTGTTTGAAAAAAAAGAAAAAGCACTGAATTTGGAAGAACCAAATTCATCTGTGTATCATAGAATGGTAACATTTTGACCCTAAATGGGAGAAAAGGGAGGTGTGTGTGTGTGTGTGTGGGGTGGGGTGGTGGGTGCAGTTTAAGAAAAAAGAACTTTGAGATGCAAATTTCAATCATCCCATTGAGACCACACGGGGACCATCGGATTCTGTTTTGTGAACAGAACCATGTGTCAGCCATGTCTACAGTGACTTCTCCTGAGTGAAATCCATCAGTAGAACTCAAGCTGGTTGTATCAGTCCATCCACAGCATTTGACAGAAATGTTCCATCCATAATTCTGTTGTATTCTCTCCACTTTGGGTAGAAAATGTAAATTCAAAGGCCTCCCAAGACAGACGAAAAAGGGCAGAACAGAGAAACGGGAAGAAAGCGCTGTGCTGACAGTTATAAAACCAAACGTAAGGTAGATAGGGAGTAATCATAAGAAAATCTTTGAAACTGTGCTTGAGGATCCAAATGGGGTGCAAAGGAGGTCGGTTTGTGCAAACGTCTGGATAGTCACATTTAACATCCTAAACATCGTCACCTTTAACAACCTTAAACATCCTGAACATTGTCATTTACACCAGTGCTGACCGCAGCTACGAAATGTAAGAAATGGCCCATGTAAAGACTTCTAAAGAGATTAAACCCTATAACTAAATGACCCCACAATTCTATACTCTAGAAATAATTAGTGAAGTAAAAACAAACATCTTGTGGGCAGACCCGAATAATGCGTGTTTTCGGATATTCAGTGCACATAGGCTTAGATATATTTTCTTTTTATACTTTTTCACGTAATTAGGCCGAC
>CM031606.1:44765555-44770555 GCA_018398815.1 Conus ventricosus
AAGCGTTAGTGACCGGCAACAATTTTTGAGAGAAAACGTCTACACATTGGAGTTTCATCCTTAGTTCCAAAAATACACAAACGCTTGTAAAGATTGTTCGTTTTATTATTTTTTTAAAATTTGAATTAAGGTAAATATCTGATAATGCACGTTACAAATATAACCAGGCATTTTCACTTCTTTTGCTCGGAGCTCTCTCTCTCTCTCTCTCTCTCTCTCTCTCTCTCTCTCTCTCTCTCTCTCTCTCTCAACAATGACTTCAACAATTAGTCTTCGCCGATCCAGCGTTTTAACATGGAATAGTTTACTTTTATATATTTATTCTGCTTCAGATCTGGTCAAAAAGGAAATTCGAGGAGGAAAAAGAGGTCTTTTTTTTAACTGGACGAATTTTGATTTTGTTAACATTGCAAAGCAGCAAAAAAAAAAAAAAAAAAAAAAAAAAAACATTGCAAAGCAGCAATGTCAATGACATGGCATTTGTTGTGTACTACCCAGTCCACTGGGGCCTCTTCAGGGGTAGGAAAATGTGTCTGATACCTGTCGATACAATATGGGTAATACTTGGATACAGCAAATGTATCCAAGATCCCCCCCCCCCCCCCCCCCAAGTTAATATAGACATCCTGTTGTATATGTTGCTGATGGATAAACTTCTGTCTTCTCCATTTCCATTTGTTTCACCGTACATAACAAATTCAACAAATGAATCATCATTTGCGATTTTTGTCGTGACAAACGGAGATTAATTGTTTAAAAGACGAAAGGAATGAAACCAGCAAACCGATTCATTCTTATGTTCAATAACAAAATTAAAAAAAAGAAAAACGTGACTGAAAGAAAGAAGGCCAGGTATGGCTTGACCATGGAATTAACCTTCTCGTTGTGGCCTGGTCTCAACAGCGGTGAACAACCCGGCCAATACTGTCAGTCTCCCTGGGACCACACATCACTGGGAAACTGGAGTAGACAACACACACACACACACACACACCGCGCGCGCGCGCGCGCGCGTTTCAGCATTTCTGTTTGTCTCTTCCCTGTCAGTAGCAGTGATTACAAGCAGTTCGTCCCTGTTCGTGCCACGCACCAAAACATCTACGTTCATCCTCTCCCAGTCCTACCACCAGCAGTCCACAACAAAATTAAAGTTCAGGTCGCCAATCGGCCACCCGCGAGAGGAAGCCTGCGGTATCGCCGATTCACAGCAGCGCCCACTGTGATTGATCACTGGCAGAACACTGTGTGCCGGCCTCTCCATTGACGACAATAACTACCTCGTCACGGAGCCAGACTGATCTACGGTCTAGAGGTAAACATAGTGAAGACTCTCTCTACCAATTAGAGACCATTGCTATGTTGGGGTGAAATTAATGGCTGGATGTACTGATATTCTCACGGATTTACTTATGTCCTTTCTAACTACCCCTTTATAAACAGCGCTGAGCTTGTTTGTATTAAAGGTGAAGAGAAGTTTTAAACTGAAAAAAAGCTGAACTGGAAATTTGATTGTTTGAACTTTGTTTTTCACGCTTGGGTTGTTATACTTACACATTTTAATATATGCTGTCTCTACGATTCGCCGAAATTTATTCACTTCCTTACGATTGGTAGGGAGAACTCTTGTTGTTCAAGTTGTGTGGACATTGTCACCGCGTGCCCCACCTGTAGTGTCCAGTCATCTGCCAGCATCTGAGACTGACGTCAAGTGGCCATAGACCAGGTCTTGTATTTGTGTAAGAGTAAACAAAACATGATGTGATGAGAGCAGAGTACAAACCACAGAACTGGACAGTTTGCTTCATTATTTCATGTTGAACGACTGATCGCATACTGATCTAACAATGATGATGATGATGATGATGATGATGATGATGATGATGATGATGATGATGATGATGATGGAAGCACGACGACGACGCCGACAAATTGAAGATGCTCTTTGATTTCAAATAATGTACCGATCCTGTAGTCTGTGCTTTTTTCTATTATAAATATTGTCACTAATCACACCTATGAGAAACAAATATCTCCAGCTTGGGCACTAACATTCAACAATAGCTTCCAAATATACGCATGTTTTAACTTCGAAATGCTGACAACACTCATGTCCTATGTCTTCTGCTGTGGCACGGACTCCTTTTGATCTCCTGGTCTAAATCGTGTGCATTTACTGGCAGAGAGGAGCCTCCAGAACTGTTACGAATATCACTGCCAGTAGCATCCCATGATTGTTGAAACTGTGCTTCAGACGCAGGGAAAGCTACAAAAACTCCGTCCTATTTCTCCCCACATACAAACAGACAAATGACGTCATGAATATTCATGGCAGCCCAGCGCCAGCTCGAGCAGTGGAACGTGGAGATTACTGATGGAGGCAAACCGTCTTTCCTACGTCACAGCGAGGCTTCCGCTCTTGTGTTTTCGCCCTCTGCGTAATGGTGGTGCTCATTGTGAAGCAGGGTATTGTTCCCTGTCTGAGTCTGTTTGTCTGTCTGTCTGTCTGTCTCTGCTTAATATATGGAAATCTGTTGAGCAGATGATCCAGCATCACAGGATTATGTCCAGGCCCAGTATTCAACTGTAAGTAGATTTTTTTTTAAAATATTGTTTTCAGTATAAAATAATCGAGGCATAAGCAGTTAGACCTGGAATGACGTCATGTTATTGATGACATAACTGACCATGGAGGCCATCCCTTCAGCTAACTACTAATACTGCATAGCTTCTCTCTCTCTCCCTCCATCCCTCCTCTCTCTCTCTCTCTCTCTCTCTCTCTCCCTCTCTCCTCTCTCTCTCTCTCCTCTCTCTCTCTCTCTCTCTCTCTCTCTCTCTCTCTCTCTAGTCTATACGCTTGCTTTTACGAGCTATGTGCGCTTTTGAATTGGAGTTTGATTCTAAACCAGATTGTTTTTCTCTTGAAGTAGAACACACACACACACACACACACACACACACACACACACACACACACACACACACACACACACACACACACACGGCGCGCGCATGCACGCACACACACAGGCGCACATGCATTATATGTATTACATTATATCTTAATATCATACTCTATTATATTCTATTCCACTCTGTTATGTTATGTTATTCTATATTACATTATATTAAATCATAGTTACTATATTAAACCATATTATACTATATTGTACTATATTGTATTGTATTTCATTATTATATGAAATGATATTTTTATTATATGATATTATATTACATCACACACTCACACAATCATACACGTGCGTGAACACATACATACATGCTACAGACAGAATCAGAGTTCTGTGGTGACCAGATCCCTCTCTGTCGATGGTCAATCCGACAGCTGACCTAGATGTCCCGTCTGGCGGATCACTGCCACAACCAACACTTCCCTCACTTGATGTCTGTCTGTCTGTCTGTGTCTGTCTGTCTCTGTCTATGTCTGGCTAGCCATTTGGCTGGTTGTCTCTCTCTCTCTCTCTCTCTCTCTACTCTCTCTCTCTCTCTCTCTCTCTCTCTCTCTCTCTCTTTCTCTCTCATGGGCAGATACCCTCTTTATATAAGATCTTATGTGAAATGTGTTAGGTACTGGTTAAAAATGTTTGAAGCTCCCACAGTCACGTTTATGCAGACAAGCTTATGATATGATGCTGATACAAATGGAACGAGGTAAAGAAAATTGGGCTTATAATATAAAGAAAGTGCTATCAGAACAGGGCTTTGGAGTAGTGTGGATGTCTCAAGGAGTAGGAAACGAACAGCAGTTTATTGCGGAATTTAGGGATAGACTCATTTGTTCTTTTAAACAGGACTGGCATTCTGATATGGAAACCAAAGAAAAGTATCATTGGTTCTTCTCCTTTAAAAACATATTCCATTCGGAAAAGTTTCTTAAGGTTATTAAGGATAAATGGCAAAGAAGTTGTTACGCAAGATTCAGGTTACGAACCGTAGGTTTCAATGCAAACAAAAGATGGTTCGAGTGTGGACATCCACAGAATCACCATGCCCTTCATGTGGATATACTATTGATAATGAAAAGCACTTCTTATTTCAATGTACTGCATACAGTGATGTGCGTGTAAAATATTCCTTTTTTACTATGGATGCTTGTGAAAGGCAAAATGTTGCTTTTTTGTTATCGTCTGATGACGACTGTATAATTAAGTCAGTCGCTAAGTTCATTACAGAAGCAATGAAAATAAGACAAAAGCATTTGTAATATTGTATGAAAAAAGGACTTAAACTAAAAAATAAGACTAAAAGCATGTGGAATAGTTTAGTAACATAGTCATCGCCTAAAAGAGTGGATGGTCGGATCAATCCGTAATATTATATTCTCCTCGTGTGTGTGTATGTGTGTGTGCGTGCGTACGTGCGTGCGTGTGTTGTTGTTGTTGTTGTTGTTGTCGTCATTTTTTGTTGTCTTTGTCGTTGTGGTTGTTATTGTTGTTGCTATTGTAATGTTAAAATGGTACTCGTGTCTGAGAGGATATTCGAAGATTCGTGTCTTAATGTTTTGCTTGTTTTGATTTGACTGACCATTGGGAATAACTGTGTAATATTGCTTTAGTGTAAGGAAGAGGAATGAGTTATTGCCCTGTTAACCCCCTTGTCATAAGACCTTTTGGTAATGACAATAAAATATCAAAGTGTCAAAGTGTCAAAGTGTCTCTTTCTCTCTCTCTCTCTCTCTCTCTCTCTCTGTCTGTCTGTCTGTCTGTTTGTCTTTCTCTCTGTCTGTCCTGTCTCTCTGTATCTCTGTCTGTCTGTCTGTCTGTCTAGAATAAAAATCCATGGTCCTGATAACATACCCGCATTTCTTCTCAAACTCGCTCTACCTTACATTGTTGAGTCTCTTACATACACATATAATTTATCCATTGAAACTAATGTTTTCCCTCAGGCGTTCAAAAACGCCAAAGTAATCCCCCTTCCAAAATCAAATGATTTGTCGGATCCAAATAATTTTAGACCTATATCCTTACTATCTATTCTAT
>CM031606.1:44778055-44780555 GCA_018398815.1 Conus ventricosus
AAATAGACAGGTTTCCTCCTACAGACATTTTAATGAAAATATAGTCTGAATTTGGTTTTTTCACCTTTGCGGATTATAAGCTTGTGATACCTGATGACATAATTAAGTGTATTTTCACTGCTAACAACAACAAATATATCAATTCTACGCTCTGTTAACAGATTTTGTTTGCCACGTACGAGGGTTCCACGTCATATTATGATACTTTTATTAGAAATAATCTAAGGCCTCCATGCTGTGACAAATGGAACTTGACACTGTCAAAACGTCATGACTGGAAATCTGTTTGTTTGCTTTTTTCATACGTACACAAATTAACTGACGTAAACCTAAAATGGTTCCAGCTGAGATATATAGAGAAATGCTTGGTTATAACTGGCATTTCAAAAGAAATAGGAATTATGAATAACGACCAATATAGCTCTTGTGGTTTACATAAAGACAACTTTGACCACATGTTATGGAAATCCTTATGCATTCAAAACTGTCAGAGTATTTTTGCCGGCATGGTTGAAGAGACAAGTCTCAACGCCCAGAATACACGCCTCGTACTTGGTTTTCACTTCACAACTGATATTGATTGTATTATTGTTTTTTACTCCATCATAATTCTAGCAAAGCATTATTTGTATAAATGGAAAGTAGAACGTAGGCTTCCTTAAGATGCTGATTTCTTGAAAGTACTGAATTTTCAAAACAAAACTGAAAACGTTTATTCACATTTATTTAAACTTGAATCATGCTGATTTGAGTGTTGAATGTTTGGCATGTGAGTCATCACTTTTATCTTAAATGGTTGTTTCAATTAACATGTGGTATGTTACTGTTATAGATTTAAATACTAACAGAGTAAGACACATGACGTACTGTTATGCCCAGATGAAAAACTTTCTTGGTCAGCCCTTCTGTTCATTATGCATGAAGTCATCGTATGCTGTTGGGATCTTTTTATCTTTACAGTCGCAAACCAGTGTACAAATCATGTATTCTAGAGCTACCAAACATCCGACCCACTCTACCTGTCTGTCTGTCTGTCTGTTCTTAGTATAATAGAGTATGTATATCTTCTGTTTCTGTCTCTCTTCAATTTCTCGACAGACAGACAGACAGACAGACAGATAGACAGACAGACTGACAGACGGGCGGATGGACGCACGGACGGACAGACAGACAGACAGACAGACAAGACAGGCAGACAGATCGTTGCCTTCCAATAACAAACAAAGAAAAAGAAAGAAAGAAAGAAAGAAAGAAAGAAGAAAGAAAAAGAAAGAAAGGAAAAAACAAAGAAGAAGAAAGGTGGCGAGGAAAAATGATTAGCAAGTCAATTAGCTATACGGTCTTCATGGATGAGAACGATAATTCCAGAATATGGCTGAGACAGTTCCGGGTCTGTCTCTTGTGAAGACAAAAACCGTGCTTATTCGTGGGGTTAGAATGGTCAAATCATGCTAATTTCAGGAGCTTTTTCACCGACCACGGGCCTGTCTGGGTCAGTCAACAGCAATATGAATTTGTCATCGATTATCCTGCCAGCTAAATGTTGCTGTTGTTGCTTGTGGGTAGTTTTGTTTGAAGGAGCACTAATACGTCGATTGTAGGGGAGAGAGGGGGAAGGAGATGGAAAAAGAGGAAGGAAGGCGGGGGGAGGCCGTGATTTTGTTTGTTTGTTTGTTTGTATCTTTTATTTCTTAAATAAAAGCCAACAGTCTTCAGTTAAGCTAACCAGTAAAAGCAAGCAGTCTTCAGTTAAACTAACCAGTAAAAGCCAACAGTCGTCAGTTAAGCTAACTAGTAAAAGCCAACAGTATTCAGTTAAGCTAACTAGTAAAAGCCAACAGTCTTCAGTAACCAGTAAAAGCCAACAGTCTTCAGTAACCAGTAAAAGCCAACAGTCTTCAGTAACCAGTAAAAGCCAACAGTCTTCAGTTAAGCTAACTAGTAAAAGCCAACAGTCTTCAGTTAAGCTAACTAGTAAAAGCCAACAGTCTTCAGTTAAGCTAACCAGTAAAAGCCAACAGTCTTCAGTTAAACTAACCAGTAAAATGTGAGCAAAAAATATCCCACTTGTTTACTGTTGATCGTTTACTGTTCCCTACCTCATTTCATTTCCGATTTTGTTTTGATTAAATTGAGGTTATTTGTATTTGCTTCTGTCCGTCTGTGTGTTTGTCTTTTGATCTCCCTTGCATCTTTGGACTGTGGTGTGTCTCTATTTGACGCCAGGAGCGCAGACACAACCAGCCGTGTCTCCCTGATGAGTTCCGACCCAGCGGACGAAAGGCCTCGGAGCAGGCAATACAAATATATCTGCCTTCAAAAGGGATTGCGATGGTTCCCTTATGCAGCTAGTGAAGAGTTTTCATATCTGTAACATATTTTCTTAATTTCATGTTCCCAGTTTCTCCATCTTCAAACTCCCCCCCCCCCCCCCTCCTCCTTAAGTCCAAATCTTTGCCAAGTCATTACTATGAAGACAGTTCAGTTGTTGGCCTGCGCT
>CM031606.1:44783055-44798055 GCA_018398815.1 Conus ventricosus
TGGAGGTGAAGTGTATTAGGACTGGTCCACACTTGTTGATGTCTCCTTGTGCCCATGGCCTGTCAGTGGAGGGAAGTGTAACAGGACTGGTCCCACTTGTTAATGTTCCTTGTCCTCCATGGCCTGCCCAGTGGAGGTGTATTAGGACTGGTCCACACTTGTTGATGTCTCCTTGTGCTCCATGGCCTGTCAGTGGGGGTGAAGTGTATTAGGACCTGGTCCACATTTGATGTCTCCTTGTGCTCCATGGTCTGTCAGTGGAGGTGAAGTGTATTAGGACTGGTCCACACTTGTTGATGTTCCTTGTGCTCCATGGCCTGTCATGGATTTAAAGTGTGTTAGGACTGGTCCACACTTGTTGATGTCTCCTTGTGCTCCATGGTCTGTCAGTGGGGGTGAAGTGTATTAGGACTGGTCCACACTTTTGAGTCTCCTTGTGCTCCATGGTCTGTCAGTGGAGGTGAAGTGTGTTAGGACTGGTCCACCTTGATGTCTCCTTGTGCTCCATGGTCTGTCATGGAGGTGAAGTGTATTGGAAATGGTCCCACTTGTTGATGTCTCCTTGTGCATCCATGGCCTGCAGTGGAGGTGTATCAAAAAACTGGTCCACACTTGTTGATACCTCTTGTGCCCAGGGTCTGTCAGTGGGGGTGTATTAGGACTGGTCCACACTTGTTGATGCCTCCTTATGCTCCGTGGCCTGTCAGTGGAGGTGAAGTGTATTAGGATGCCCACACTTGTTGATGTCTCCTTGTGCTCCATGGTCTGTCAGTGGGGGTGAAGTGTAACAGGACTGGTCCCCACTTGTTGATGTCTCCTTGTGCTCATGGCCTGTCAGTGGAGGTGAAGTGTATTAGACTGGTCCACACTTGTTGATGTTCCTTGTGCTCCAGGGGCCTGTCAGTGGGGTGGTTTAGGAGGTCCACACTTGTTGATGTCTCCTTGTGCTCCATGGCCTGTCATGGAGTGTATTAGGATGGCTACCTTGTTGATGCCCTCCTTGTGCTCCATGGCCTGTCAGTGGAGGTGTATTAGGACTGGTCCACCTTGTGATGTCTCCTTGTGCTCCATGGCCTGTCAGTGGGGGGGAAGTGTATTAGGACGGGCCACTTGATGCTTTGTTCTCCATGGTCTGTCAGTGGTGTGAAGTGTGTTAGGACTGGTCCACACTTGTTGATGTCTCCTTGTGCTCCATGGTCTGTCAGTGGAGGTGAAGTTAACAGGATGGTCCACACTTGATGTCTCCTTGTGCTCCAGGGGCCTGTCAGTGGAGATGAAGTGTGTTTGGACTGGTCCACACTTGTTGATGTCCCCCTTGTGCATCCATGGCCTGTCAGTGGAGGTGTATCAGAACTGGTCCACACTTGTTGAACCCCTTGTGCTCCATGGTCTGTCAGTGGAGGTGTATTAGGACTGGTCCACACTTTTGATGCTCCTTATGCTCCGTGGCCTGTCAGTGGGGTGAAGTGTATTAGGACTGGTCCACACTTGTTGATGTCTCCTTATGCGTCCAGGCCTGTCGTGGAGGTGTATTAGGATGGTCCACACTGTTGATGTCTCCTTGTGCACCCATGGCCTGTCAGTGGAGGTGTATTAGGCTGGTCCACACTTTTTAAATGTCTCCTTGTGCTCCATGGCCTGTCAGTGGAGGTGAAGTGTAACAGGACGGTCCACACTGTTTATGTTCCTTGTGCTCCATGGTCTGTCAGTGGAGGTGAAGTGAACAGGACTGGTCCACACTTTTTTGATGCCCCCTTTGTGCTCCGTGGCTGTCAATGGAGGTGAAGGATTGCCCTGACCCACATTGCAAGATGCACACTTGGCACATGCCTGTCAGTGGAGGTGATTAGACGTCACACTTGTAGATGCTCTGTGCTATGTTGTAGTAGTAAAGTGTAATCAATAGATAAACTTGGTTGACCACTTAGCTCATGGCGTCAGGGAGAGTGAGGGAAGGAGGAAGAGTAGAGCTCGTGCCCAGGTGGGGAGATGAGTCTCTGAGCAGAGCGTAGTGGAGTGAGGTGTATTAGGACTGGTACCACACTGATGCACGTGATGGCTGTCAGAGGGAGAATGCGCCTGGCCCGACACTGATGTTCCGTGCCCATCTTCATTGAAGTTTTTGGACGTCCACATGTATGTCTTTGTCTATGGCCATCTGCCCAGAATGTAGTGTTTACGGTATTCATTTATTCTCTTTCTTTGGGTTTATGAGTGAGTTATTAGACATTCACATTTGTTGATGTCTCTTTCTCATGTTTAATGATGAAGTGATTAGACTCTCTTTATTTGAGTCTCCTTTCTCCTTTCATAATAATAAATTTGGGAACTGTCTACATTTATGCCTCCTTTCTCCATTCAGTATATTATTTAACTTCTTCTATTTACTTTTTCAGTAGGTAAATTTATTTACGGGGTTTCACTTATTCATTGCTCCATGGTTCAGTGGAGGTTGATTTCATGTGGTCCATACTTTTCCCCCTTGTCGCCCCTGGCCTGCATTGTGAGCTCCCATGGCCCTGTCAGTGGCGATGAATTTGTTAGGACTGGTCCACACTTTGATGTCTCCATTGGTCCCTCCATGGCCTGTCAGTGGAGGTGAAGTGTTTAGGACTGGTCCACACTTGTATGTCTCCTTGTGCTCCATGGCCTGTCAGTGGATGAGTGTATTAGGACTGGTCCACATTTTGATGTCCCCTTGTGCTCCATGGCTGTCAGTGGAGGTGAGTGTGTTTTAGGACTGGTCCACACTTGATGTCTCCTTGTCCTCCATGGCTGTCAGTGGAGGTAAAGGTGTATTAGGACTGGTCCACACTTGATGTCTCCTTGTGCTCCATGGTCTGTCAGTGGAGGTGAAGTGTATTAGGACTGGTCCACACTTGATGTCTCCTTGTGCTCCATGGTCTGTCAGTGGAGATGAAGTGTATTAGGACTGGTCCAACTTTTATGTCTCCTTGTGCTCCATGGTCTGTCAGTGAGTGAAGTGTATTTGGCCCCTGGTCGACATTGTTGATTACCCTCCTTGTGCTCCATGGTCTGTCAGTGGAGGTGAAGTGTATTAGGACTGGTCCACACTTGATGTCTCCTTGTGCTCCATGGCTGTCAGTGGAGGTGAAGTGTATTAGGACTGGTCCACACTTGATGTTCTCCTTGTGCTCCATGGTCTGTCAGTGGAGGTGAAGTGTGTTAGGACTGGTCCACACTTGTTGATGTCTCCTTGTGCTCCATGGCTGTCAGTGGAGGTGAAGTGTAAGGACTGGTCCACACTTGGGATGTCTCCTTGTCCTCCATGGCCTGTCAATGGAGGTGTATTAGGACTGGTCCACACTTGTTGTTCTCCTTGTGCTCCATGGCTGTCAGTGGAGGTGAGGTGTATTAGGACTGGTCCACACTTGATGTCTCCTTGTGCTCCATGGCTGTCAGTGGAGGTGAAGTGTATTAGGACTGGTCCACACTTTTATGTCTCCTTGTGCTCCATGGCCTGTCAGTGGAGATGAAGTGTGTTAGGACTGGTCCACACTTGTTGATGCTCCTTGTGCTCCATGGTCTGTCAGTGGAGTGGTGTATTAGGACTGGTCCACATTGATGTCTCCTTGTGCTCCATGGCCTTCAGTGGAGGTGAAGTGTTTAGGACTGGTCCACACTTGATGTCTCCTTGTGCTCCATGGCCTGTCAGTGGAGGTGAAGTGTAGTAGGACTGGTCCATACTTTGATGTCTCCTTGTCCCCTTTCCATGATGCCTTGTCCATGGTTGCAGTGGTATGTATCTAGAACTGGTCCACACTTGTTGATGTCCTCCTTGTGCTCCATGGTCCTGTCAGTGGAGGTGTATTAGAACTGGTCCACACTTGTTGATGCCTCCTTGATGCTCCGTGCCTGGTCTGTCAGGTGGAGTGTATTAAGGACTGGTCCACACTTGTTGATGCCTCCTTGTGCTCCGTGGTCTGTCAGTGGAGGTGAAGTGTAAAGGACTGGTCCACACTTGTTGATGTCTCCTTGTGCTCCATGGCTGTCAGTGGAGGTGAAGTGTAAAGGACTGGTCCACACTTGTTGATGTCTCCTTGTGCTCCATGGCCTGTCAGTAGGTGGATGTATTAGGACTGGTCCACACTTGTTGATGTCTCCTTGTGCTCCATGGCCTGTCGGGGGTGGAGTGTATTAGGACTGGTCCAGACTTTGATGTCTCCTTGTGCTCCATGGCTGTCAGTGTGAGTGTGTTAGGACTGGTCCACACTTGTTGATGTCTCCTTGTGCTCCATGGCCCTGTCAGTGGAGAAGTGTACTAGGACTGGTCCACACGTTGATGTCTCCTTGTGCTCCATGGCCTGTCAGTAGAGTGAAGTGTTTGGACTGGTCCACACTTGTTGATGTCTCCTTGCGCTCCATGGCTGTCTGTGGAGGTGTTGTATCAGAACTGGTCCACACTTGTTGATGTCTCCTTGTGCTCCATGGTCTGTCAGTGGAGGTGTATTAGGACTGGTCCACACTTGATGCCTCCTTGTGCTCCTGGCCTGTCAGTGGAGTGAAGTGTTTTGGACTGGTCCACACTTGTTGATGTCTCCTTGTGCATCCATGGCCTGTCAGTGGAGGTGTATCAGGACTGGTCCACACTTGTTGATGTCTCCTTGTGCTCCATGGCCTGTCAGTGGAGGTGTATAAGGACTGGTCCACACTTGTTGATGTCTCCTTGTGCTCCATGGCCTGTCATTGGAGGTGAAGTGTAACGGACTGGTCCACACTTGTTGATGTCTCCTTGTGCATCCATGGTCTGTCAGTGGAGGTGGTTAACAGGACTGGTCCACACTTGTTGATGTCTCCTTGTGCTCCTGGCCTGTCAATGGAGGTGGTATTAGGACTGGTCCACACTTGTTGATGCCCTTGTGCTCCATGGCCTGTCAGTGGAGGTAAATGTACAGGATGGTCCACACTTGTTGATGCTCCTTGTGCTCCATGGTCTGTCAGTGGAGGTAAAGTGTAACAGGACTGGCCCAAACACTTGTTGATGCCTCCTTGTGCTCCGTGGCTGTCAGTGGAGGTGAGGTGTATTAGGACTGGTCCAAACTTGTTGATGCTCCTTGTGCTCCATGGCCTGTCAGTGATGATGTCACCTTTTTGAGCTTTTCCATGGTCTGTCAGTGGAGGAAAAAGGTGTAACAGGACTGGTCCACACTTGTTGTCCTCCTTGTGCTCCATGGCCTGTCAGTGGAGTGAGTGTATTACGACTGGTCCAAACTTTTGATGTCTCCTTGTGCTCCATGGCCGTGTTCAGTTGGAGGTGAGGTGTATTAGGACTGGTCCACACTTTGATGTCTCCTTGTGCTCCATGGCCTGTCAGTGGAGATGAAGTGTAGTTAGGACTGGCCCACACTTGTTGGTCTCCTTGTGCTCCATGGCTGTCAGTGGAGGTGAGGGTGTATTAGGACTGGTCCACACTTGTTGATGTCTCCTTGTGCTCCATGGCCTGTCAGTGGAGATGAAGTGTTTAGGACTGGTCCACACTTGATGTCTCCTTGTGCTCCATGGCTGTCAGTGGAGTGAAGTGTATTAGGACTGGTCCACACTTGTTGATGCCTCCTTGTGCTCCATGGCCTTTCAATGGAGGTGAGTGTATTAGGATTGGTCCACACTTGATGTCTCCTTGTGCTCCATGGCCTGTCAGTGGGGGTGAAGTGTATTAGGACTGGTCCACACTTGTATATCTCCTTGTGCTCCATGGCCTGTCAGTGGAGGTGAGTGTTAGGATTGGTCCACACTTGATGTCTCCTTGTGCTCCATGGCCTGTCAGTGGATAAATGTTGGCCTCCCTTGTACGTCCATGGCCTGTCAGTGGGCGATGAAGTGTGTTAGGACTGGTCCATACTTGGATGTCTCCTTGTGCTCCATGGCCTGTCAGTGATGATGTCTCCTTGTGCTCCATGGCTGTCAGTGGCGATGAAGTGTGTTAGGACTGGTCCACACTTGTTGTGCTCCTTGTGCTCCATGGCCTGTCAGTGGAGCATGTGTATAGTGTGTTTAGGACTGGTCCACACTTGATGTCCCCTTTGTGCTCCATGGCCTGTCAGTGGAGATGAAGTGTGTTAGGACTGGTCCACACTTGATGTCTCCTTGTCTCCATGGCCTGTCAGTGGAGATGAAGGTGTATTAGGACTGGTCCACACTTGATGTCTCCTTGGCCTCCATGGTCTGTCAGTGGAGGTGAGGTGTATTAGGACTGGTCCACACTTGGATGTCTCCTTGTGCTCCATGGTCTGTCAGTGGAGTGAAGTGTATTAGGACTGGTCCACACTTGTTGATGTCTCCTTGTGCTCCATGGTCTGTCAGTGGAGATGAAGTGTATTAGGACTGGTCCACACTTGTTGATGTCTCCTTGTGCTCCATGGCCTGTCAGTGATGATGTCTCCTTGTGCTCCATGGTCTGTCAGTGGAGGTGAGGTGTATTAGAACTGGGTCCACACTTGATGTCCCTTGTGCTCCATGGCCTGTCAGTGGAGATGAAGTGTATTAGGACTGGTCCACACTTGATGTCTCCTTGTGCTCCATGGCCTGTCAGTGGAGGTGAAGTGTATTAGGACTGGTCCACACTTGTTGATGTCTCCTTGTGCTCCATGGCCTGTCAGTGGAGATGAAGTGTGTTAGGACTGGTCCACACTTGTTGATGTCTCCTTGTGCTCCATGGTCTGTCAGTGGAGGTGAAGTGTATTAGGTCTGGTCCACACTTGATGTCTCCTTGTCCTCCATGGCCTGTCAATGGAGGTGAAGTGTATTAGGACTGGTCCACACTTGATGTCTCCTTGTGCTCCATGGTCTGTCAGTGGAGGTGAGGTGTATTAGGACTGGTCCACACTTTTTGGATGTCTCCTTGTGCTCCATGGCCTGTCAATGGAGGTGAAGTGTATTAGGACTGGTCCACACTTTATGTCTCCTTGTGCTCCATGGCCTGTCAGTGGAGATGAAGTGTATTAGGACTGGTCCACACTTGTTGATGCCTCCTTGTCCTCCATGGCCTGTCAGTGGAGGTGTATTAGGACTGGTCCACACTTGATGTCTCCTTGTGCTCCATGGCCTTTCAGTGGAGGTGAAGTGTATTAGGACTGGTCCACACTTGATGTCTCCTTGTGCTCCATGGCCTGTCAGTGGAGGTGAAGTGTGTCAGGACTGATCCATACTTGATGTCTCCTTGTGCTCCATGGCTGTCAGTGATGATGTCTCCTTGTGCTCCATGGTCTGTCAGTGGAGGTGAAGTGTATTAGGACTGGTCCACACTTGTTGATGTCTCTTGTCCTCCATGGTCTGTCAATGGAGGTGAAGTGTGTTAGGACTGGTCCACACTTGTTGATGCCTCCTTGTGCTCCATGGCCTGTCAGTGATGATGTCTCCTTGTGCTCCATGGCCTGTCAGTGATGATGTCTCCTTGTGCTCCATGGCCCGTCAGTGATGATGTCTCCTTGTGCTCCATGGCCTGTCAATGGAGGTGAAGTGTATTAGGACTGGTCCACACTTGTTGATGCCTCCTTGTGCTCCATGGTCTGTCAGTGGAGGTGTATCAGAACTGGTCCACACTTGTTGATACCTCCTTGTGCTCCATGGTCTGTCAGTGGAGGTGTATTAGGACTGGTCCACACTTGTTGATGCCTCCTTATGCTCCGTGGCCTGTCAATGGAGGTGAAGTGTATTAGGATTGGTCCACACTTGTTGATGCCTCCTTGTGCATCCGTGGCCTGTCAGTGGAGATGTATTAGGACTGGTCCACACTTGATGTCTCCTTGTGCTCCAGGGCCCTTGTCAGTGGAGGTGAAGTGGTGTTAGGACTGGTCCACACTTGTTGATGCCTCCTTGTGCTCCATGGCCTGTCAGTGGAGGTGAAGTGTAACAGGACTGGTCCAAACTTGTTGATGTCTCCTTGTGCTCCATGGCCTGTCAGTGGAGTTGAAGTGTGTTAGGACTGGTCCACACTTGATGTCTCCTTGTCCTCCATGGCCTGTCAGTGGAGGTGAAGTGTATTAGGACTGGTCCACACTTGATGTCTCCTTGTGCTCCATGGCCTGTCAGTGGAGATGAAGTGTATTAGGACTGGTCCACACTTGATGTCTCCTTGTCCTCCATGGCCTGTCAGTGGGATGAAGTGTTTAGGACTGGTCCACACTTGTTGATGTCTCCTTGTGCATCCACGGCCTGTCAGTGGAGGTGTATTAGGACTGGTCCACACTTGATGTCTCCTTGTGCTCCATGGCCTGTCAGTGGAGATGAAGTGTATTAGGACTGGTCCACACTTGTTGATGCCTCCTTGTGCATCCACGGCCTGTCAGTGGAGGTGTATTAGGACTGGTCCACACTTGATGTCTCCTTGTGCTCCATGGCCTGTCAGTGGAGGTGAAGTGTATTAGGACTGGTCCACACTTGTTGATGCCTCCTTGATTAAACTGAAATGAATTGGATTTCACCGGCCACTGCGGAAACATCGGCTAGGACCAATCAGTGCGTCAGTATGGAAACCATTACGTTCAGTATTAGTACGCATTACTACAAATTCTGATAGCAACAGGAACACGCCCTCTCGCATCAAGCCATCAATGCGCATCTTAGTTCTCTTCTTGATGGCATAAACTGCGAGACAATGTGTACTCCTAAAAGCCATCAATGTACGATTCTTGTAATATTATCAAGTAATAAACTTATGTGTTTGATATAAGCAAGAACTATTTTCTGCTGTTCAATAGATCTACAGACACACGGCAAAGAATTAGTGTTGCGTGTTCTATTTCCACGTTGAGGGAAGACATAAACTGCGATGAAACTTGCATCCTTCATTTCAAACCTTGCGCACGAACTCTCATCGCCCGACTACAGTTCAGTGTTATCTAAAACCTTGCTACAGACGTGCTGTTAAAACACAGTTTTACATGTGGTTCATCAACTCTGCAAAGGAGAGTTGACGAACCACAAGGTCAGAATTGTGAGACTCCGCTTCAAAACTGTAGCACTGTGGACAGCACGTTTTAGCAAAGCGGGGACCGAAAATCTTCACTGTTAACCATCTCCAAACGAAGCCAATTTCCGTCTGTCATGCAATCGCCTTTGCGGCCGTTATTTATCCCTGTTTCCTTTCCCCGTTAATGTCTCTCCCTGTCTGACTTTTGACGTCCTCTTCAATTCAGTTTCAGTGTAGGATCCAGACGTATTTACCCTTGTTGATTTAGTCTCTATGTCAGATGGTCTGGTCAAATCTTTTGCACAATAGATATAGTGTATCCTTGTTCAGATGATAATCTGCCTTCTGCTTCCTTCTACTCTCTTCCACCTTTCTCGATCACTTTTCCTCCCTCCCCCATAGCAAACAACACACACACACACACACACACACACACACACACACACACACATCACACACACACAACACACACACACACACACACACACACACACACACACACACACACACACACACGTGGACCGTGCGCGCGCTTGCTTTGATCCGCAGGATGATTGAGGAACGTGGAAAGTAGTCTTGTTCAACCAAACATTCAAATCAATCGACTTTATCGATACACGTTTTCTTCCTTCTCACAAGCCAGTGTAAAACATAGCTGAGCTGAAAAGGAAGGATTACAGGAAATATGACTCTTGCAGATTCACTTTTCTCCCGATATAACGTTGTAATCAAGAGGTTTCTTCCATTTTCTATCAAACGCATCGTGGAACATTTACATCAGGGTTCCAATTCCGTGTCCCTAGGTCCTGAATGGATGACCGCCTTATTTCATTACTGAAAATAAACTAACCCTGTTGTATAGTGTCCAGCCGATAGGAACGGCCACAATGGGACTGATCAAGGTACCTTGAAGTACTCTACAGTAGCTTCTGACAGATAAATCGGGGGCAAATGGTACCATTCTGGGATACACACATGAATTTGGTTCTTACGAAAATTCAGTACTTTTCTTTTATTTTGATATAGTTGCACAGATTCTTTTAAAATATAGAAATCATCAAAGCTGTATCGGTATACTTGTAATGCAGGACATAAATCAACCCTCCCCCCAAAAAAACAAAAAAACAAAAACAAAAAAAAAGGAAGAAAGAAAAGAAAAAGAAAAGGAAAACATGCCACATAAAAATAAGTCCAAAATTAAAGTTTGTCCAGCCAATCCTCACAATTTTGTACGGTAACAAGGAAGTAAAACCAAAGAAGGTAGTGTTCCATGTTAATGGTATGATAATTACCTATACGTCACGTGAGCTGTAGAAGTCCTATGTGTTTCCCTCGTCGGGGATTTTCATCTCCTGTCAGATTCATTCGGGTGTGTGAATACATGCCTGTTCAGGTCTATTCTGTATGAGCACCATTCAGTCAAAAAGAGGAGGACAACTATTTCCCATATTTATTTCGTGGTTTCAAATCGTGAATTTTTTAAAACGTATGTTGTTGTCTTTCTGAGAAAGAAGTGGGGCAAAAGGAAAACTGTTCCATGTCAGGGTTAAATCAAGATAGCCAGAGATTCAGATTTGTAATTTGAATAGTCTGTATTATAAAAATGATGAAATAGAAATGGAACATTCAGTATTGTTATAGTGCTTTTCGACATCTCAAAGCCCATTACAATATCAATGGAATATCAACTCCACAATTATATTGGATCAGACAACAAAAATGTCTCTCTTTATGCATCTCTCTCTCTCTCTCTCTCTCTCTCTCTCTCTCTCTCTCTCTCTCTCTCTCTCTCTCTCTGTGTGTGTGTGTGTGTGTGTGTGTGTGTGTGTGTGTGTGTGTGTGTGTGCCTCGGCCAGAACTCAGAGGTATAAAACTGGCCAGACCTTCGACCGGGCCACTATTTTTATCCCCCCATTAAGGGAGTCGTATTCTGTCTTCAGGAGGTGACGTCTGAAGACGACACCACCGTGCATGGATTTTTTTCCACTATCATCTCTTCCATCCCACCAGCATAATATGATAATCCATTTTTCTCCAAAAGGCGAACTAGGATAAAACGTGCGTTATTTTTTTTAGGCAAGCATTCACACTGAGGACCTGGGTTTAGTTTCATCTAAAGTACTAGGAGAGGTTTAGAGTCTGCACATTAGTTAAGTCAAAAGAGAAACAAAATCTTCCCCTCTCGAGTGGGAATGCCACTCCTAGATCTTGATACAAGAGTCTTTACACATTAGGCCAAACAGATACCCCGAATTATCTTATATTCCTAGGGCTGCTTTTTTAAGTCATCACATAACCCTTGAACAACATTTGCAATGGTCAATCTTGACGGTGTGAACCGTTTTATATCTGTTTCATTCTTGCATCAAATGTTGCTTTTTGGCCCTCGTGGACGGGTGTATCATAATTCTATTTGGCTCACACATTCTACTGTAGCTTGTCTTTCATGAAAAGCTCTGTGTGCAGGCCTGTCTGAATTTGGCGCTGTGAAGGAATAAAGGGAATGCCTTCTGATGTTACATTTACTGGGAAAACCTCACAAATGGCTTGTGCACTTGTGCAACATACTTTTATTTGCTACGGTTTCACATACAACAAAACGGAAAAGATCGGCCCAAGTAACTGCAGTAGTTCGATTTCAAAATATTGACTGATGCCTGAACATAATTCAAAAAGGGTGTTTTTTGCGTCATAACGCGCAAAATACGCGTCAGCGGTAGCCTTGTCTCCCGGGACACAAACCGGAGTAGGAGGTACAGTCCCAGTTGGCTAACACCGGCCCGTGGTATCGTCTGACAGGAAGCTGTCAGAGAGCAATGTAAGGAACAGGGGCAGCTGGAGTCATCCTGTCTGCCGTGGATTGCACTGTTTCTTCGGCAACCAACCTCTTCCTACCTTCTACCCCTTCATAAGAACTCCGCTCACCTCCACATCCCATGCCATCCTCTCATGTTCACCCCTCCCCCCCCCCCCTCCTGATCACTCCAGCCACTCTTCTCTTCTTTATTTTCCTTGATATTTCTCTCTCTCTCTCAGTCCTTGCATGTTCTTTTGTTTGATAACATAGTTATGTTAGATCTAACTGAAAAGTGAGACGACTGCAGGCGGAAATCTAAACAAATCTTAAATAAATGTTAGCGAACCGCCCAGAGAAACGTGGACAAACGAGTCTCAAGACAAAACACAACGCGTTTCGACCTCTTAGGTCTTCTTCAGGTGAGTCACAAACGAATAAAATAACGAAAATTCACTTAGCTTTGATCGCTTCAGATCGCTTCAGCGCGCAAGGAAGAAGGCGTTGAATGAGAACGAGGTTGTTGGATGGGAAATAATGTGCGAGTCAAAGTCGTAATGATGATAATAATATTACTGATAGGAATACTAATAATGGTCAAAATATTTGGGGAAAAAAAAGAAAAAGAAAATTAAGCCAAGATTACTACCAATCTTGGTGTCAATAAGTATGGGTGTGGGAGAAAGGAGAGTGGGTTAGAGGATTCTTAAACAGCAGGGTTGCCGTGGCAACAGTCCCAGAGGCGAAGGCGATGGTGATGTCAATGTTAGTGGTGGTAGTATCAATACTAGCAATGGTATTACTGAATGATAATGCTAACAACGATAGTGATACAACCAATATCAAATTGTCATGAGGCATCACGCCGGAGAAGACACTGCTGAGTCATTTCGGGTGATGTTCAGTGGACCTTCTGATCCAACATTCTCATTCACTGAGCCCCCTACTAATGACTGTATACTAATGACTATGTACTAATGACAGTAATTGCTTAGTCGCAATGGCAATGTAGTGTTTGAAGATGCCCTCTTCCTCCTCTCCCCCTCTCCATCCCTTCCCCCTCCCCCCCCCTCTCCCCCCACCCCCCTTCACTGAAGAAATAATGACAGAAAAACAAACAAACAAAACTCCTACTGTATAGTACATCATCATACGCACAGGGTTGACATTAATGAGCTGGACTTTAGTGGGCTGGATGTTGTTCTGCTCGCAGGTGCTTTTAACAAAGGTAATCAAAGTACATCTAAAATCGATATTTTGTTCTGAATTGGACATGTTCCATAAAATCTATATGGGGCTAAACATGTCCTGTTTTTTGTGTGATTGTTACACAGTGTTAACGGGTTTAATACATTCTGTTCTTGCCGTTATTCATGCAATGAATCCACGTTTAAATATGCCCTGTGTTTTGCAATTTCCCATGCAATTAAAGTGCACCTAAATATATGTCCTGTCTGTGTTATTATCACTTGCGACCCCTCTGTCCCATTCTCTCTCTCTCTTCTCATTTTTTTTTAATTTTTACTGTTTTCATACGTGTTATGTCAGTAGGGCTTACTGTAATACTAACGGTGGTGATGGTAGTAGAAGTAGTAGTAGTGGTAGTAGTAGTAGTAGTAGTAGTAGTAGTAGTAGTAGTAGTAGTATGTAGTAGTAGTAGTCCTCCTCCTGCTCCTCCTTCTTCTTCTTTTTCTTCTTTTTCTTCTTCTTGTTCTTGTTCTTGTTCTTCTTGTTCTTCTTCTTCTTTTTCTTCCCTTTCATTTCCCCCCCTCCCCCTATGTATATTGAATATTTCCCATCATGTTTACACCAGAAAGTGTGCTTTATTTGTGCAGTTGCTGGCTCGTATTGCACCTTTTATATTATTCATTTTACTTTTTCATGTCAATGTAATATGTTGTTATTTTCCTTTTCTGTGGGCCATATGAAAATAGCCACCTGGTGCTTATTCCGTTTTGGGCATTAACAAATAATCATTCACTCATTCCAATGTTTGCATGGCCTTTACAAACATGATTGTAAGCTGTCGTAAATTCGCCTGATTGTTTTCATATATGTAAGTAGGCATAAGCACATTCTGTTTTCGCCGCTTCTGTAAAGTAACATCAGTGGACCTAAATACGTCCTGCTTTGACTGTGTTCAGTGATATTACGAGCGCTGGTATACAAATGTCCTGTTTGGCTGCTTTTATGCATTTAATTATGCCTAAATATGTCCAAATATATAAAGTATCGCTAGATGTGTCCGGCTTCGGCTACTACCATACAAACAATGAAAGTAGACTTATATATCTCCTGCTTTTTGTCCGGACATGGGAGGAAATCAGGACCAATACATTTTTTTGTCGACTGTTTCTATGTATGCTTTTAAAGGACTTTCTTAGTTTTAGCCGTTTAAGACATAAAATGTATTTGTCCTACATATGCAGTTTCACACTTTGTAAGTATGCTTAAGTATATCCTGTTTTTGCTATTTTCATGCATATAGTATGTCAGTAAGTCTAAAAAGGATATCCTGTTTTCGCTGCTTCCTTAGAAATGAATACGATTAACAAGTTTGTTTTTGAATCCATTGTCTGAAATTATTATGAATAAGTTGCACTACAACTATTATATAGCCTTTGGTTGAATTTAAATATTGACACTTCATCAGTGCGTAAGTGAGTTCGAACTCTTTAGTATCCTACTACCTTCCAACCCCTTTGAAATTCTTGCATTTGGGGTGAACAGTGTGAGTCTGTTATCTTAAATAGGTCCCGTTTTCCAACTTGCACGATTGAAGTAGGCCTAAATGGGTTCTGGTTATTGATACTTACTGAGAGCAGGCATAACCATGCCCTCTGTCTTTGATGTTTTCGCGCAAGTAAAAAAAAAACTGACCTGAATACTTCCATTTTTGGCTATATTCATACATGTAGAGTACGAACATCAAAAGCAAATTCTGTTCTAACTGGTTTCATACATGCAATGAAAGTAAAGCTTTTAAACGTCCTGTTTTCCCATTCTCACGCTCGTAATTTCAGCATGCTGTGTATAAGAAAGTAACGTGGAAAATATGGGGGGCATAAGATTTCTCCGTCGTTCATCATGGCAGGCACTTAAAGATTTATATAAAGAGAGACGAAGAGGGGCATATGATAAATGTAGGTGAAGAAGAGAACGTTGAGATGTAAATATTAAGCTTCCCGCCGAGGGCACGTAAAGACTATTCGATTCTGGTTTGCAAATAGAACTATTTGTCAAATTTGTCTTCTGTCAATTTTCGTCTTCTGGTTGA
>CM031606.1:44805555-44813055 GCA_018398815.1 Conus ventricosus
TGTTTCATAAGGTGGTTTGAGACTGTTATGGTGACATGTTTTTGTTTCATTACCAGGGAGACAGCCCTGAAAGGGCCTTGTGTTGTCAGCTGGCCAACAAAAACTGAAACCGAAAAAGCTAACCAGTAACAGAAATGTTGCATCTTAAAACCAAAAGCACGGGTTTTTTATGTGTGAAAGTAAAATGAGTTGCACGTTTGACGAAGTCACAAGATTACAAGCTTTCTTAAACTGAAAGAACCTACACAACTCTTAAACTGTCCATTGCCAGCTTTAGATATGACAGTAACAGGTAAACCTCTCTCTCTCTCTCTCTCTCTCTCCTCTCTCCTCTCTCTCTCTCTCTCTCTCTCTGTTTTCCTTTTGTTTTTACTCTGTCATAACTTTGTAATTTCCCTCTCCCGTTACTCGTCCGTCTTCTCTTCTCTAACCCCCCCCCCCCCCCCCGCTCCCCCCCCCCCCCCCCCCCCGACACACACACACCTCTTCCCTCTCCTTCCCTTCCCCAAATCCTTTCTCTTCATTCCTCCCGTCCACCCACCCCGTCTTTGATTCCATTCCTCAATCTCTTCGCTTCGAAGTTTTCGATGCCAGAATAATCGATGTCAAGATCGTGAGTCCTTCACCTGAAGAAAAAGGAGATCGTGATTTCTTCTCCATGTCATTGATATATACACCTCATGCTACACCAACAAAATCGACTTGTTAGCATTCTACACCTAGAATATAAGCAAAACAAATACCTCGATGGCCAGTTTGTGAAGTTTTCAATAGTATGTGCTCACTGTTACCGTGCAACGTGAATCACGATCCACAAATAATCCCAACACTGGATTATAAATCCATCATTTTCACTTTTAGTTTGAGAAAGATGAAATCTGACACAATCACGCAACACCGAATGTTGCACACATATCCATCCACCGTCAGTTGTGGTCTGCGACCCATGCCCCTTTCTCGCTCTCTCTCTCAGCTGTCGTCTGCTCACATATCTGCGCGAGCACTTGCGTCACCGTGCAGATACGACCGAGCGAGTAGCGTCCCTTCTTCGGTTTCGCTTTGCATTCAGGGAGAATGTGTGTGTGTGTGCGTGTGCGTGTTGCGCTGTGTGTGTGTGTGTGTGTGTGTGTGTGTGTGTGTGTGTGTGTGTGTGTGGTGTGAGAGAGGAGGATGAGTAGAGAGAGGAGAGAGAGAGAGGAGAGAGAATTTACGTTTATGTTTTTTTGAGGTCTAGAGTTAATTAACTTTATGGTTGAGCTTTTGTCTTGATTGCTTGAATTAACGTTCCTGGGTGGAAAAAACCCCGTGACCTTCTCAAGTTTAGCGCCGATGTAACGTAAATATGTCACGCACGAGAACGCATGAATTCAGGCAATGACACAACAATAACACAGCTTCCGCAGACTACAAAACAGACATAAATCAATAGAACAGACATAAATCAATAGAACAGACATAAATCAATAGAACAGACATAAATCAATCCACACAGAGACGGCCAGCCTAAAGACCAACACAACAGACACAGACAGAAACAGAAAGAGGCAAGGAATCACAGAAAGAGGCAAGGAATCACAGAAAGAGCAAGGCATCACAGAAAGAGGCAAGGAATCACAGAAAGAGGCAAGGAATCACAGAAAGAGGCAAGGAATTACAGAAAGGCAATTACAGAGATGGATTAGCATGGAGTGCGAAAAGAAAAACGGACAAATTGGGACTGAAAGCGAGAGAGTAAAATTTCCTGATTGTCGATCCTATAAATTGAGGGGAAAAAGCAGATCCGTAAGGACTCGCTGGAACAGCTTGAAAGCCATACAAAGTCTCAAAGTGGATTCTTGTTCTCTCGGGGTAGAATCTTGTTCTAATCTTGTTGCGCACTGCAGTCCATTAGAGGCCAACGGGAGCCGTAACTCACGATCTTTTCAGGGTGTGCGGACGATGAAACTGCTATCTACCAAACGGTGCTGGCCATTGTCATGGTCATCACGAGCTCCCGTGACGAGTGCCTTGGCAGTGTTTATTTTTTGCACCTGACCTCTTTCCAGCTGCCATGTCAGGTCTTCTTGGTATGTCGTCACCCGATATCAATGTCCGTCTCAGTGTCTTCATACAATTCTTGTAGTACTTGGAACCGTTTGACAGGCAAAAATCCTCGAGAGAAAACGTGAGGACAGTGAAGAGAAAACGTGAGGACAGTGAAGAGAAAACGTGAGGACAGTGAAGAGAAAACGTGAGGACAGTGAAGAGAAACGTGAGGACAGGAAGAGAAAACGTGAGGACAGTGAAGTTTCATGCCTCGAAAGAAACATAAACGAACGCTGACGAAACTTGTTCACTTTTTTTCAAACAAATTTGAGTAAGCTTTTTAATAGATGTTTAAATTTACTCTGTTGAAACATGTTAACAGTGTGATCAGAAGTGTTCCTTCTCCCTTTCGATATTTTCCACCATCTGCTGAGCCCCCCCCCCCCCCCCTTTCTCTCTCTCTCTCTCTCTCTCTCTCTCTCTCTCTCGTAAGGACCTTTATTACTTTCCGTCTGTCTTAGTGATTTTCCTTTAAGTGATAATGTACAAATGTGAATTACTCGCAGACATCACCATACATGCTAGTAATGCTAATAATGCTGAGATCTCACTTACTTTGTATAACTGAGTCAATAAACCAATGACATGGTCAGAGTTAAACACCCGAGTCAACATCCACAGGCACCTCAATTTGTTCTCATAACCATAAGACAGAAACGTCGACACCTTTCTTTTGCTTCTCCTCTCTGCTTAAACGGTAAAAAATATTGACCAAGTTCTAAACCATAAATTCTTGCTGTTGTCTTGGATCATGATCTGTCATTGTCCGAAATGTGAAATGATTTGCAGATCCGTTTTAAAAAGATTTATCAGTTATCTAACATCAAACACTTCCTATATTTGCATTCTGGTAAACAAAATGTATGCCTTCATTTAGTCCAAATGGATCAGACCTCAACTGCCTGGGATTCAGCTGGTGTAAATAGCTTAAACCCCCTACCAAGTCTTTACAGTCGTGCTTTAAAACAAGTCTCATCAAAACTGATAGGTTCTGATCATGTTTCATTGGAAATCCTGCCGTTGTACCTAAACTATATAGTGAAATGCATTTTCATAATCAACATTCTATCAGGTTGTGCTCCATTGTCATTTACAATTGAATTTATTGTTAATGATCAGCGCCATGTGCATAAACTCATTCTCCTTATACCTGAGTCGATCTTTTAAAATCGATTCTCATTTATTCTGGTGGATTCGTGTGAAGGACAATCTTAGTTACTTTCAACGTTTACACTGGCCTGAATATGTTCAAGAGTACATTTCCGTAAATACCTTATGAATCTTGTCAACTCAATCGTATGAAGCTAATACTTCTAATTCTATTCAGGGTAATCCCATCTTCCTTCCCCCCCCCCCCCCCCCCTTGTCCATCCTCCTCCCCTTTGTATTTTCTTCTGTGTTTCTGTTGTAATCTCCCTCCTTCCTACCTCTTCAGCCACCTGTTGCCTCTCACCTACATTGTTTCGCTGTAACTAAACATGCATGACATTCTTATTTCCAACAATCTATTCTCTGCATCTATCTAGTGAAATTTAATTATCTTATTCAATTTATTTGCCTTTGTATATCTGTTGTAATCACGCTCGGTCTCTCTCTCTCTCTCTCTCTCTCTCTCTCTCCTCTCTCTCTCTCTCTCTCTCTCTCTCTCTCTCTCTCCTCTCTCTCTCTCTCTCTCTCATGCATTTGGCTCTCATTCTACTGCTTATGTATAGTAACCTTCTTCCCAGTCATGCACATGTTCTAAATGGTTCTGAATTTCTTCAATAATGGAAAATTTGTGTGCCTTGCTTTTTTTATTTGTGTATTCCCTTCCTCCTCCTCTCAGCGCCCCCCTCCCCCTTTTTTTTTCCTTTCTCCGTCTCGACACCAACCTGCACCTCACTCCTTCTCCGTCTCTACAAAGTTTCCATCCTTCAAAAGAATTTCCACTGACGGTTCCAAATCTGTGGAAGGAGATGCCTCTGCTGTGTTTTGTGCAGTAGACCCCCCCCCCTCACAGATGCACTGAACACATTCCCACCGATAGCTCCATCTACATGCTGAGCTGACAGCCGTGGTCCTGCCTCTTAAAATGGTCTGCAAATCCAAACATAAAGATTTCCTCATTTTATCAGACTCCCTTTCTGCTTTGGAGGCCATTGCCGGCCGTAATATCAAGCACCCTCAGCTGCTGAAAGTTTTCAAACTGTACACCTCTCTGAAATCAGATGGATTCAACACATGTTTGCTTGGGCTTCCAGCCATGTGAGCATTCAAGGCAACGATGAAGTTGATCAACTTGCCGAGAGTGCCACAAAGGAAAAGTTGAGCAGGTTGTGTATCCCTCACACTGATCTGAAACCCAAAACACAGGCTTACGCCAAAGACCTCTGGCAAGAGGAATGGAACTCGCAGACGGATAACAAACTATTTAAAATCCGTCCAAACCTGAAAGAGTTTGTATTACCGTGTCCCAGAGGCTGCCGTAAAGACGAAACAGTCTTGTGCAGTTTGCATACAGGCCATTCCTTTTACACCAATTCTTATCTTTAAAAACGTGAAGTTCCGTGGTGCATTTCATGTCATGTACCACTCACAGTGAAACATGTTCTTTCAGAGTGCTGGGACTTCCACGATGTGAGACTTAAACACTTTAAGGCAGACTCCATGAAAACTTTGTTCAGAGATGTCCAACCTGACGGGATCTTTGAATTTCTGAAAGAGATTCACGTTTTTCATCTGATGGAAGAAAGATTTCTGGTGCGTTTTCAGACGGCGTATTTTAAGGAGATGTGTGAAAGGTGTGTGTTTTTCATTATCATTTTTGTTTGTTTGTGAATTGTGAGCTGACTTCAACTTCAACATGGTGACAGCCCTGATATGCCCCTTGCGGTCGGCTGGGCTATAAGCAACATTACCTTACCATACCTTACCCCAACCTTCCCCTCCTGTCGTTTTCTCCCCAACAGTTTTGTCACCCCTACACATGCACTGATATTTCATGTGCATTGAACGTCATTTTGGAGTCTAATATATTGAATATCTTGTTATGCTTTTTTCTTCCAGTGTTGTTCTAGTCTTGAGGGCAAGTATGTATAGAGGACTTTATGTGCATTTTCTTTTTCCTCTGTAAAATAATATTCGTTTGTTTTTCTCTCTCTCTCTCTCTCTCTCTCTCTCTCTCTCTCTCTCTCTCTCTCTCTCTCTCTCTCTCTCTCTCTCCAGTGTCTCGGGGTGTCCAACCAGCACTCCTTCTTTCTGTCTCTGCATTACTTTGTGCCCCTGTGTGTCTAGGACAGGGAATCAGGGACAGATCCATGCTCTCATCAGATCAGCTTTCCATGGTATCTGATGTTGCTGGGAGAAATTGTTCCTTGATATCCACATGTATTTATTGGTTCTGCACAATGTGTCCTGTGTGGTAAGCCAGCTGAACATAGATTCTCAAGTCTCTTGAGACTTGACTCCGGATCTGAGCCATAGAAAAATGATCGGGGGAGGGGGAGGGGGAGGGGGCGAAGTGGGTAGATGAAGGCGGCTGAGAGAGGAAGAGCGGAGAAGGGGGAGGAGGAAGAAGTGAAGGGAAGTTGGTATAGGAAAGAGGACTTCTGACCCAGACAAAAGTGCGTGATCTGCATTTCTTTTTTACAATACCGCTTGGGGTGGGAAAGGGGCACAGAACGCACTGACCGGTGGGGAAGGGGCGTGGGAACACATGGAAAGGAGGAGGAGGGGTGGAGGGCTGGAGTGAGATGCAGGCTATTGTATCTGACATTTTCCGACCAGTAACGACATTGTCACAGGAAGGTGGAGTGAACACACATGGGAAGTTATGTTGGCAATGCATTCTGTACTTGGACAGAACTGGAATCGACAGGATACAGGTTTAAGTTTTTAGAATAAAGAACGAGGACCAACGATTTTCTGGATAATAATCACTCGACTAACCTATGCTTTATTTTACCATCAGCGCGGAACACTATGTATGCGGACTTGCATACCACTTTTGTGTATCAGCTCAGATCTGTTCAAATTGAGGTATTTCGAGTAGACAATTAAAAGGAAAAATTTATTATCTAAATACTTAATGCTAATTTTGTTCGCATTTTAAAGTAGCACTGTAACTGACACCACAAATATTGCATACCCACCAGCCCACTGGAGCTTTGTCAGGGGATATGAAGATGAGTCTTATAATTGTGGAAATAATAATAATGTGTGCGAGACTTTACAAAAACTGGTTCGTTATCACAAATTCGATCATGTTGCAGCTTTTGTTTTTAACTCTTCATCTGGTCTGTTCCTATTTGCTGTGCCATAAATAACAAATGAAACAATAAAATATTTTTGTTTGGTTGTTTTTAACAGGAAAAGGGCTGACTGGTTTAAAAACAAGGAAAAGTAAACATAGATGTTGTTCAACCAAAATAGTAGTAGAAGGAAGAGACAGGAAGAAAGAAGGTGGAGGAAGGCTTGACCAGGCAGTCAGTCTTCTCATTGTAGTCTCAAGTTAACAACAGTGAACACCCAAGCCAATGCGTCACACTCCCTGAACCCACATGTCACTGGGAGGTGGAGGTGAGGAGAACTGAAACCCTTCTAAGGAGAAGAGAATCTGTCTCTCTCTCTGACTCTCTGTCTTCTGTCTGTCTGTCTGTCTGTCTCTCTCTCTCTCTCTCTCTCTCTCTCTCTCTCTCTCTCTCTCTCTCTCTCTCTCTCTCTCTCTCTCACGCCGTACTAAGAACTTTAACTCAGAACTTTCGACTCCTCCATGTCACTTGCAGTAATTCCAAGCAGCTTTTCCCTTTACCCGCCACGCACATCCATGTCTTTAGCACATTGCACTGTGGACATCAAATCTTTCCATTACAGCCCATAGCACACTGTGGGCTTCCTGTCTTTCCATTACAGCCCATAGCACACTGTGGGTTTTTTGTCTTTCCTTATACAGCCCATAGCACACTGTGGGCTTCATGTCTTTCCATTACAGCCCATAGAACACTGTGGGCTTCATTACTTTCCATTACACCCCACAGAATACTGTGGGCTTAATGTCTTTCCATTACAGCCCATAGAACACTGTGGGCTTCCTGTCTTTCCATTACACCCCATAGAACACTGTGGGATTCCTGTCTTTCCGTTACATCCCATAGCACACTGTGGACATCTGGTCTGTCCATTACATCCCATAGCACACTGTGGACACTCAGTTTTTCCATTGCAGCTCATAATACACTGTGATATCCAGTAATTTCATGCAGCTCATAGCATACTCTGGACATCCAGTCTTTCATTACAGCCCATAGCACGCTGTGGACATCCCGTCTTTCATTACAGCCCATAGCACGGTGTGGACATCCAGTCTTTCCATTGCAGCCCATAGCACGCTGTGGACATCCAGTCTTTCCATTGCAGGCCATAGCACACTGTGGACAT
>CM031606.1:44818055-44825555 GCA_018398815.1 Conus ventricosus
ACCAGTCTGGTGCGGTAGTCGAGTAATGAACCGTCAAGGCAAGAAGCAAACAAAAACGAAAGACATCCATGTTGTAGTATGATAAATCAGGACCCATCATCGAAACGTTTTAGTCCAGACAATAGCTTCACAGATGTTTCTCCCAGTCAAGAACAACACCAACCAAACAAATACTGCAAAACTCTCAGGGCCAACACTGCGAAGACTCCTAAAGACAGGGGCAAACTTATAATGGGCTTTTCGAATAGCAGACGCAAATGTCTAAATACACGTCAGCCAAGATAATAGACTGAATTTGTTAGGACCCCGTGTTTTTTTTTAATTATTATTATTTTTTTTACTACAAATGTATGTGCACTGGTAAGTGTGCACCAATGAAGCGGTGCAAGTGTGGAGTGTGGAGTGTCATGCATGTGAATTGGAATACGTCATGTTAGTACATGTGTGTATGTGTGTGCGTGCGTGCGTGCATGCGTACGTGCGTCCGTGCGTGCGTGTGTGAATGCGCACGTGCGTGCGTGCGCGCGTGTGTGTGTATGTGTGCATGCGTGCGCGTCTGTGTCTGTGATTGTGTCTGTGTGTCTGTGCATGTGTGTCTGTGTGTGCTCGCGTGTGCACAAATGCGTTTTCAGCTGCGAAGCAGCGTGCAGCCATGCGCTATGAAGCTCACCACGTGGTAAACGGACATTTAGCTGCACAGTAAAGTAACTGCATCTGAATGTCAAGATGTTGAAACTTTGAACAAGTATAGGTGACTGTCCACTACAAAATGAAGGAAAACTATTATGGGTTATTCTACACGAGGGCTAAAAGACATTAATGAGCAATTTGTGGGGAAGCCAACAATTTACATATCCACCAAGCAGAAGAAACAGTAAAAAGCGACAACACCAACATCACACAAATACCACACAACTCTATCTACAACAATATTGCCATCACAAATCTTATATCATACAACGCCACCAACAACTGCATCCACCAGAACGCTACATCGCGTACCCCCATCAATACGCAAATAACTCCCAGAGCTGTACATCACGCCGTTCTACCGACAGCAAATAAACCACTGTAACACCGGCACTACTCCACTATAACACATCTGAAGTGAGGCACGAATATAATGCTGAAGTACTGAGCTGACGTATACATGTGACAATCATTACAACGACATTCGTCTTTATGTTGGTAAACAAAGAGCGTAAGTCAGTAAAAAATGAGTATTAAAAAAGATGGTAAAGAAGTTCTTGTTCACTATTGACATGGCTGAACAGGATGGCATTGGAAGGGTGCGGGACTGGGGGTGGGGGGTGAGGGATGAAAAAAAGACGACATTAAAGAATAACTATTAAATCCTTCACTGACAGCAATGGAAACTGGGGAACAGGTCGGTTTATTGTTGATGGAAAGAGAGTTAAATCTCCATTCAGACTGTTAATACACAGAGAAACAAAAAGAAATCTTACACTCCGCTGCTGAAGAAACAGGGACGGACGGTTCATTTGAAAACGGGGAAGTGAACTACAAGAGTTCTCAATTCCACCTTACCCCCACTACTCACCCTTTCACCATGCATTCCTCAGCATCCCCTTCTTCCCCTCTCTCCATCCACCACACCCAGTCTCATCCAGTCTCACCCGGTCCTTTCCCTTTAGTACACAAACGATCATAAAGCACTCTGAAATCGCTAACCGTAAAAGAGAAAAGACAAAAGAGCACCACCATCACTACTGCAAACAACAACACAACGCAAAACAAAGGTGAAAAGACAGGGCAGCATTATCCCACCCACCTTTCTTCCGGCTCAGCAAGTTTCTTTTTTCCCTCAAGAGTAATTCACTCTGTTAATTACCCACTTCTACCTAACCCAAATCCACCCCTCCTCCGCTCCCATGAGTAAAAATAAAGTGGATTTTTTTTAATTAGAAAAGCGAGTATCATGTCGTTTATAGACACCCCCGAAAAGGACGCTGCCTCACCTCGATACACATCCTCCTCCCCTCGCCGACGACCCCCTTTTCCCTTATGCCACCCACTCTCCGCCCTCTTCCTCCCCGTTCCCCACCTCCTGGACGAAGTGGCTGACCCCTGAAGACAGAGAGAGGAAGACAGAGCGCTGCACAGCACTGTAAACCACACCACCAGCCTTTCTTTCCCTGTGGTCCGGGTGCTACATAAACACGGAACAGGAAGCGAGCAGCCGCGCTGGTCATTTGTCTCCTAGGAGACCGACTGGCCGAGATGGAACGGCGGACATGCTAGGGTAGACATTAGAGGGAAAGGGTTGGACTGGGAAAGTTTCCTCCCAGAAAGTCTCTCGGTGGAACCGTTCCGAGATTTACACAAGGCGGCGAATCCAGATCAACTGGTCAGAGGATGGCTCCACTGTGCGCGTGCGCGTGCACGCGCGCGCGCGCGCGTGTGTGTGTAATTATGCGCTAGCGAAAGTGCATGTCCATGTTTCCTCTTTAAACTAGAACAGATTAAGCTAAAAAGATAGATAGATAGATAGATAGATAGATAGATAGATAGATAGATAGATAGATAGAGATAGAGAGGTAGGTAGGTAGGTAGGTAGGTAGGTAGGTAGTAGATCGCCCACAGAATGAATAGCTAAGTCGGGAGAACATGCAACTCATGATCCTGCTGATCGAAGAATTACGCGTTCGAATCTTCCCTGAGCCATATTGGCGCTGTGAGATTTTTCCCCTGGAGTTAACATCAATTCTGTCTCCATGTCCCGAAAATTTCATCCAATGAGTCTATAAACCGAGGAATCGTGTTTGAATACATACATTTGTATAAACGTAAATTCCATCACCAATTTACAGAAGAGAAGGCCAGTTTGACCTAATATAGATGACGACTATGGAAAGAATTAGTAAAAAAAAAAAATAAAAAAAAAGTCTGAGTGAACGATATTCGATAAATGACACAGAATGCAGCGCGAGCAAACAGCTCTTTAATCGATCTAGTTGCAAAGTGAGACGACTGCAGGCGGAAATCTAAACAAATCTTAAATAAATGTTAGCGAACCGCCAAGAGAAACGTGGACAAACGAGTCACAAGACAAAACACGACGCGTTTCGACCTCTTAGGACTTCTTCAGGCAAGAGGTCGAAACGCGTCGTGTTTTGTCTTGTGAGTCGTTTGTCCTCGTTTCTCTTGGCGGTTTGCTAACATTTATTTAAGATTAGCTCTTTAATTGGCCGCTCTACTCAGGTAGACAGTCCGTTGGGTAAACGAGGCGTGAATTGCTGAGTTTGGTCTGTATTGTGAGCTATAAGAATATTCTACGTAATAATAATGACAACAACAACATCATTACTACTGCTACTACTACTACTACTACTACTACTACTGCTGCTGCTGCTGCTGCTACTATTTCTACTACTACTACTACTACTACTACTACTACTACTACTACTACTGAATTTATCGTTGTATTAAAAAAAGAAGGAAGGAGGCAAAAGAGACGGCCACAAAAAAGATTAAGTACAGAATTACGGCCAACTTTCATTCTTACAGTTATCTTTCGAAATCTAAAAGAAGAAAAAACGTCTTGATGCCACAATTTTTCTGTTTTATATTCTTCGGGTTTTTTTTTAAGGAAAAAAAAACTTTTTCCGCGTTCCTATCTTATTTTTGCCTTTATTAGATGTGTGACGAGTGTGTGGTGCTGTGCCCTGATTTCTTGTAACGTGTGTCACGTTTTGTTTCCATCACGTAACTCAAGGAATTCTTTCCCTTTCCCCTTACTCTGCCTCGCCACCCTCCTGAAGAAAGGTGTAGGACCAGTGACACCGACTGCTTACTTTGCCTAGAAGATCTCCAAATGTACACCGAACATTTCCCCACTTCGCCTTTCATTAGAAAGTGGATTTGAGTACCTCTTCGAGTTCGCATGTTCGAGGAATGATTATTTGAACAGGAGCCACCATCAAACGCACCTTCGATACGTCCTCCCAGCCATTGCCCGGTGGAATACTCCATGTACACTCCAACAGTATTGATACGCCTGTTACATACAAGAGTAATGGCAGTTTCGACAGGGCATCGCCGTGACCAGGACGAAGAGAATTGTGTTTAATGAAGGGGATTGTAAACATCGCTTAACATGACCATTTTCATATCATAATGATCCTTTTAAAAGACGAGGAAGGAAGAGGAGGAGGAGGAAGAGGAGGAGAGGGGGGTGAGAGGTGGTGGAGTGTTGGATAGTATGTAGGAGGGAAAAGAATAGTTCGAAAGGGAGGGGATGATCATAAAATGAAATTTTCAAATGACCTAAAGTCCGGTTAGAGAATATTACTTCACTGACTTTGTAAAACTTAAGATATAAAAAAGAGAAACATCGTAATTCTTAGTGTCTCTACAAGGCACACTTTCATGTAAGAAAGGCTTCATAAACTCACAGTCATAAATGATACGCTGAACCTTGAAATAAACAAAAGTGTATTTGATATTATACAGTATTCAATCCGTTATGAATCACATACAAGATGTAAACGTTAAACTAGAAATGGATCTGCAGAGCTGAACACAATGTAAGATAGTCGTTTAACGAGATTTTGAAGCTGAACTGAAGCACATACAGAAAAATCAATCCTCAGTCATATTACTGACTCTTCGGACGACAATGAACAATGGACTTGTGTAGCACTGGTGAAAATTCTTGCTCTCCTATTTGCTTCGCTGTCCGTTTGATCGTTCACATTGTGAGATGGTATCCAACCAAAAATGGTAACTAGCTCGTAATAGAAAAAGATCTAAAGACTTGCTGATGTTAGTCCTAAGGTCATTTTTTCTTTATCTGTTTTGTTCTTGTTTTCGCACACTGTGCTGTCTTTCTTGGACACCACAAATTCCTATGTCAGTTACATCAGGTAACAGCCGCACTGTTCAGTGAAGACATATTGAATCTTACAGGCATTCTAGTGGTAAACACATTCATGCGGGAAACCACCAAATTCATGATTTCAGTCTCGCCTGCGCCTTTTTTTCCATCGTTCCTCTCCCCTGATCTTGAGTGGTGGTTTTGAGTGCAGCTCTTTGAGATGAAGTGAAGAGCCATAATCCTGGCATAGCATGCACTTGGATGGAAACTTACGGAAACGAGGGACTTTGTTCCCCGCGAAAACTGGGAGGAAAAATCCACTTTCAGAGGTAAAAAAGACTCCATGCAGGCAGAAAACAATATGGATATCTATGTATCGTGGCGACACGTTCTACCCGAGCACAGCTTCCTGACCTTTACTCAAATATATTGTGAGAAGTCAATCTACATTATTACACATTTCAATGCAGCACAATATACTAGACTGTAATACAAAACAATCTCATTTATATAATAGAACAACAAATTGTTACACAATTAACTGTATAATACAAAACATTCCAGAAACCATTTGTCGGAAAAACAAACACAGTATAATACCAAGCAGTGCATTATATCACAAACCAGTATGTACAATGCAACACATCGTAATGCAACACGTAAAAAGGAATGTTGACGTCCACGTTTTAAACCACTTTATTTTTCTCCCTGTTGCTCGTAACGATGTGGTTGTCAACTGCACATTGTGTTGTGAGTTTGTTTGATGCTATGAGTCATGTTGTGTCCAGCTTGGGCTACCCACAGAAACCTGATTATGAATGAAAATGAATTAACGCTGTCTTCTTCTCCTCCTCCTCCTTCTTCTTCACGTCCTTCTTGTTCTTCTTGTTCTTGTTCTTCATGTCCTCGTTCATTTTGTTGTTGCTGTTGTTGTTGTTGTTGTTGCTGTTGTTGTTGTTGTTGTTCTTCTTCTTCTTCTTCTTCTTCTCTTAAATCTAAGAAGAGTCAGAGGGGCTCTATGCTGAAAAACAGTCCACCAAGTTCCTCCAATTCTGTCGCTTGTGTGCGGACACCTGGATCTCTCAATGGTTCCCCTGTGCAATCTGCGGTGGTGTCGGTTCTTCGGGATTTTTCAAAAATGTCTTCCCCTCATTTTCCCACCCTCGACAGTTCAGTCATTTCCTCTTTCGTGACTTGTCTTGGGCAAGTCAAATCTGGCAGAGCTTATCCCTTCAAGGTCATATCTTCCAGTTCGGTTTACTCCCAACATGCAGCAGAGAGTGCTGCAAGACTGCTACAGCAGATCCATTGATTTCGTTACATGGCCCACGTATTTTTCTTTATTTGTCTTATGTCAGCAAATCTGTACATGATCCGATGTGTTACTTGATGGTCTGACTCACGTAATCACCGCGATGTAGAAATTAAAAGAATTAAAAGTCAAAATCCCCTAACTCTTAAACACACAAATCCCAGTGCTATGGCACGTTCCTCATTTGGTGGGTGGGAAAGTGTTGAAGAAGAAGAGGAGGAGGAGGAGGAGGAGGAGGAGGAGGAGGAGGGGGCGGAGGAGGAGGAGAAGAAGAAGAAGAAGAAGAAGATGATGATGATGATGATGATGATGATGATGATGATGATGATGATGATGATGATGATGAGATGATGATGATGATGAAGGGTATAGGAAGAAAGAAAGAAAGTAAGAAAAAAGAAAGAAAGAAAGAAAGAAAGAAAGAATGAAAGAAAAGGTATGTGTAGTATGTAACATGCACATGATTGTTCTTTCTTACTGTTTTTGCAGACAGATGGAAGGAACTTATGTCATCCTTTCAGAGCCTAAGGTTATGGAAACTAACCTTTCCCAGCGCCACTTTATTTTATGGTGGCTCTCTTTATAATGCTCATACATCCAATCATTTTCGAAGCAATTCTTTTACATTTGGTGTAGCATCATAAGTGAAAATGCGTGGTTCTTAAAAAGTAAGACATAGTTGTATTGCCTTACCGTGAGAAAGAGCACAAATCTGACAGCAACAGTCTCGTGGGTGGACATGTAAATGCAGCATTTGAACAGTCTCTAAAGTGCATTAGCGCTATTTTGACGCTGAGAGAGTGACATCCATGTGGATTTGAAAGACGTCATTACCACTTTAGGGTAGGTCGGTTAGTTTGCACGGGGGTGGGGGAGTTGTAGGGAGGGGAGTGGCGTATCGGGTAGCTAAAAGTCTAAACCCAGGGCGCAAAACGCTCGGAATTGCCAGGAGAGTCTGGGCAGAGCATACTACATTACCGAGATACGACACTGCCTCTTACAGCCTACAAGTCCGTTCAGTCGATTATCTCCCTTAGTCGGCGCGGGCTGCAGGCTCGCGGCTGCTATGTGAAAACGTTGCCGTGATGAAAACAACGACCCCCGTCGGGCCGCATTTGTTGTCATAACTTTACCTTGAACTGCTTCAGCAGTTTGTGACGACAGATTCAAATGCCTCTACACATTTTTTGGCCCTCCTTGTGTTTGTGTGCGTGTGCATGTAGGTGCGTGTGTGCACTGCATGTGTGCATGCATACGCATGTATTTTTATGTATGTATAGTGTGTGTGTGTGTGTGTGTGTGTGTGTGTGTGTGTGTGTGTGTGCATGACTGTGGTAAGATGGGTGAAGGT
>CM031606.1:44828055-44838055 GCA_018398815.1 Conus ventricosus
ACACACACACACACACACACACACACACACACACACACACACACACACACACACACACACACACACACACACACCGCTGCTATGAGCACTTCTTTTTAGCTTGAGAAATATCTCCACTCTTGATTCACCGGGTACTACAGCGATACGAATCACGGACCTCCCAGACTTTGGGGGACCGAAGTCTCCAGCTCCCATGACCCAGCGACGATGCCGGTGCAGCAAAGTTACATTCCCCTGTCTCGATGCTACACTCCGTCAGAGTTTGTCGCTAGTGATCTCCCCATCCAGAGCCATGAATATACATGACTTGTCCACATGAATATGCATGATTTGTCCGCATGAAATATGTATGAGGCGTTTGCATCGCAATAACTGGCAACTTGGAGAGATTAGGGAGGTTTCCACTGTTTAGGTACTGGTCATTTTATCTTTTCTCTATTTATGCCTGTCTGCCAGACCGTTAATTCTCTCTCTCTCTCTCTCTCTCTCTCTCTCTCTCTCTCTCTCTCTCTCTCTCTTCCAGCGCGCATACACAGAATGTGTCGGTAGGGGAAGGCGGGAAATGGAGAGGATAGCGTTACCTCGGCCTTTACTGAATCTGTCACCAGCTGTGTCGTCTGATGTGTCTCAGATCTGTCGTCTGATGTGTCTGGTTTGTCTTTTAATGAACGTATGGTTTATAGTCAGATGTATGCCTGATGACTGTTTGGTGTTTGGTATCTAGTTTGTCATCTGACGTGTCTGGTTTGTCGTGTAAAGTATGTTTGGTTTGACGTTTGCTATGTGTATGGTTTGCCCTCTGATGTGCGCCTGGTTTGTCGTCCAAAGTGCGGCTAAGTCGTCGTCTTGTGTGTGTGTGATGTGTTGCTCTATGAGTACCTAGTTTGTCCTCTCATGTATGTCCGGTTTGTCGTCTATGTGTTATATAGTTTGTCGTCTCTTGTGCATTTGCTTTGTCGTCTGGTGTGTGTCCGTTTGTCGACCTATGTATATGGTTTGATGTGCGTCTAGTTTGCCGTCTGATGATGTCTAGTTTGTCGTTTGAAGAGCGTCTCGTTTGTTGTCTGACATGTTTGCTTTGTCGTCGAATGTGCATTTGGTTAGTCGTCTTATGTGTGAGTGGTCTGTCGTCGTATGTGTGTCTAGTTTGTAGTCTGGTGGGTGTCTGGTTTGTCGTCGTATGTGTGAGTGTCTGTCGTCGTATGTGTCTAGTTTGTAGTCTGGTGGGTGTCTGGTTTGTCGTCTTATGTGTGTCTGTTCTTTTTGTCTTTGTGTCTATGGTTGTTGTCTTATTTGTGCTAGTTGTTGACAGCGTGATACCATTGGTTGTCGTCTTATGTGTAACTGGTTTGTTGTCTTATTTGTGCCTAGTTTGTTGAGCAGCAGTGATAACATCTGGTGTGTCGTCTTATGTGTAAACTGGTTTTTGTCTTATGTGTGTCTGGTTTGTAGTGATGTATTATTTGGGGCTGATGTCTGTTTATATAAATGAATCAATTGATTTCATGTGCAGTTTTGAAAGAAAACAATTTTTTTTAATGTAAAAGCACTGCATCAATAACAGGGTAAAAAAGGAGAAAAGGAACCACAACAGTAATGACTCAATGAAAAGAAATTCGGGACATTTTACTCGCAGATAAGTTGACACTTATTTGTTAATTTGATTAATTTCTATTTTGTATAATGAAAATAGACATATATACCTATCAGTATATGTTAGCGAATACTATAATATATAGGCGCAAAGGTAGAATAACTGGTCCGCCTAACAACTACAGCAAACACAATGTTTAGAAAGAGAGGGGGTTAGTTAACGCCAAGGACAAGTTGCAAAGTGAGGACGACTGCCAAGGACACAGACAAAGCACAGGACAAAAAAAGCATTCGACCTCTAGGGTCTTCCTCAGGCAAAAACAAATAACATTTAGGACGGTGAAAACGAAGAACGAGAAACCGCTTATCTTTCATTATCGGCGCAAGATCAAAATACTGTTTCGATCTTGCGCCGAATATGAGCAGGCAAGTGGTTTCTACAAATGTAGTAGTTCAACAAATTCTGTGGCTCTTCATGCTCTAGCCTAACGGTGCCTTCAGTTTGGATGTCACCTCCACATCTTTGCCCGTGTTGAGTTCATGTCACATGCCTTGATAGCAACCAACTCATGAAGACTGTTGCTGGATGGAAATAATGGCGTCTTACGGAAAGGGACGCTGCCTCTGCGATTAAACAATTATCGCCATCAGTAGGGAATTCAGTCGGTGGTATCATGATCGCCATCAGTAGGGAATTCAGTCGGTGGTATCATGATCGCCATCAGTAGGGAATTCAGTCGGTGGTATCATGATCGCCATCAGTAGGGAATTCAGTCGGTGGTATCATGATCGCCATCAGTAGGGAATTCAGTCGGTGGTATCATGATCGCCATCAGTAGGGAATTCAGTCGGTGGTATCATGATCGCCATCAGTAGGGAATTCAGTCGGTGGTATCTGATCGCCATCAGTAGGGAATTCAGTCGGTGGTATCATGATCGCCATCAGTAGGGAATTCAGTCGTGGTATCATGATCGCCATCAGTAGGGAATTCAGTCGGTGGTATCATGATCGCCATCAGTAGGGAATTCAGTCGGTGGTATCATGATCGCCATCAGTAGGGAATTCAGTCGGTGGTATCATGATCGCCATCAGTAGGGAATTCAGTCGGTGGTATCATGATCGCCATCAGTAGGGAATTCAGTCGGTGGTATCCTGATCGCCATCAGTAGGGAATTCAGTCGGTGGTATCATGATCGCCATCAGTAGGGAATTCAGTCGGTGGTATCATGATCGCCATCAGTAGGGAATTCAGTCGGTGGTATCATGATCGCCATCAGTAGGGAATTCAGTCGGTGGTATCATGATCGCCATCAGTAGGGAATTCAGTCGGTGGTATCATGATCGCCATCAGTAGGGAATTCAGTCGGTGGTATCCTGATCGCCATCAGTAGGGAATTCAGTCGGTGGTATCCTGATCGCCATCAGTAGGGAATTCAGTCGGTGGTATCATGATCGCCATCAGTAGGGAATTCAGTCGGTGGTATCATGATCGCCATCAGTAGGGAATTCAGTCGGTGGTATCATGATCGCCATCAGTAGGGAATTCAGTCGGTACGTCGCCATCTGAATTCAGTGGTGGTATCATGATCGCCATCAGTAGGGAATTCAGTCGGTGTATCATGATCGTCAGTGGTTGTGTGGTTCATGAGCCTCATTATGAATTATGGAATGATCCCATCAGCAGGATTATCGGTGGTTCTAGTCGACCTCGTATGGTAATTCTCTGGTATATGGAAGTAGGAATCTGTTCAGGGTATCTGATCGATCATGTGAATAGTGGGGTCGATAAAATCAGTAGTAATTCATGACTTTGTGATCGCCATGCAGTAGGGAGAATCAGTACGTGGTAATAAAACTGCCATCATACGAATAAGTCGGTGGACATACGATATAGGAATTAGTGTGATAATCATATGCCATCATAGTTCTCGGGTTATGAAGATCGCCATATAGGGAATTCACAGTGTATCATGATCCACATCAGTAGGGTAATGTCATACGTGTTGTTTGATCGCCACATAGAGAATAGGAATTCAGTTTGTCTCTTGTTGGTTCCAACGGACATTATAAAGAAAAGCAATCAGGTCTGTTTTTTCGGTGCGTGCCATACTATGATAATCCTGAAAATGATCTTTTGCAACAATTGAAGCTACGTCCTTGTTGGTCCGCATCTAAAACCTGCATAAGTCCTCCACTTTGCTCAGCCTGATCAGCATGAAAAAAGTATTTTGTAAAGAATATTAACGTGGTGAATGTCAAATATTGTGATTACAAAAATTGCCCGACCTTCCTGAGTTTTGAGTAGGCTCCATTGATGGAATTCCCATGACATTTGGGTAACCATGCTACCCATGGGCGTCAAAAACGTTGTTGTTTTAGGCAGCACACGGAAAGATTCAGTTCCTCTATTGGATCCAAGACATGGCAAAAGTTGTCTGAAGTCGACTGGGCAATAATGAAAACTGAAACTGCACTTTTGCCATTAGTCTCGCTTAGTCTGCCCATGATACTTGAGTCGCCACCCTCCCCTCCCGGTTTCTCCAACCTGCTCACTAACTTTTTTGGTATGATTTATTTTTCAGATCCAACTGCTTTTACAAAAAAAATTTGGCCCACAACCTCATGATTGGAGTAAGCTGCCCTTGATGGAGAGTTCCCATGACGTGCTGGATTACACCCTGCTACAATGCGGGGCACCAAGCGTCTGACGTGTGTATCGATTCAGCCCCAGCCTGCAGCACAGGGAACACCAGGGCCGTCACCTTGCCGACCGGAAAGACCATGGGCAAAGTGCTGTCTGAAAGCCGATACCTGGCAGCGCACACGATTATTAAGAAAATAGACAAACATAGCTTAACTGTTGCCATTAGTCAAACAGATAAGTGCGAGCCCAGAAGAGTGAGTCGGCCACGCCAATCTATCTATGAATCCCGGGTTTAATCAAAAGAAGTAAAAGATCAAATTGCGTCTATCTATCTTTCTGTCTATCTATCTTTCTGTCTATCTATCTTTCTATCTATCTATGCAACTGTGTAGTGTATGTATGTATCTGGTTGTCTGTCTGTCTGTCTGTCTGTCTGTCTGTCTTCTCTCTCTCTCTCTCTCTCTCTCTCCTCTCTCTCTCTCTCTCTCTCTCTCTCCGTGCGCGCGCGTGTGTGTGTGTGTGCCCACTTCAGACGTTGAGAACATTTTTTCACTCACCCAGTCAGTCCCCAATAGCTTGCTATGAATTATGACAGGAGAAGAGATGGTGACATATTTGACATATTTTGTCGAAGCATACGCTCGACTGATTCGCAAAGGCAGCCGGTGAGGGGGAAGAGGAGGAGGGAGAGAACCTGTAAACAGAACAGGGAAACATAAATAGCAGAGTTAACGAGAGCGACAAAAAGGGAACATTTCCAAAACAGACTGTCAAGAACACGGACGCACGTTGTCTACAGGAAGACCCCTGGGCCGCCAACAGGAGAGCGGAGACCAAGCATGACCAGGATTCAGTCACTGGTTCCGGAAATCACCAGGGCTGCCGGAGGTCTGCCATGATGAATGCTGCACCAGTCGTCTCTACATCTCTGACAGCTGTGGGCCAGTGCCTAAATTTGGGGCCAAGCTTTCCCTGGTCCTCTCAGCAATTTGTTTTGTCGGGTCCTTCTTTCCCTGTCCGCTCTGTCTCCTCTCCTCCTCTAGCTGTTCCCTGGGTCATGATCTTGGGGAGGCTACTTGCTCTTTGTCACATAATCTACAACACGTGCACACCGACAATCGGATAGTACACTTTCATGCAAACCCTCAGCTTGGATTTATGAGCAATGTTCTTGTTTCTTCAGCTCGGTCAGTTGCTATCTGGATAATGTTGTCTAATTAAAGCAGCTGTTGAACCGTTGTAGTGCGACAAGAAGCCAATCCTCAGATCACTGTCATCATGTCTCTGTTTTGCCAACACATCACTTACTATCGTGTCTCTGTTGCGCCAGCAGAGCACATTACCCAGTCTAGTCTAATTACATCTGCTGTTCAACCGTTGCAGTGCAACAAGCCAACGCTGATGCAGTGGAAGACTGGCAGCAACCAAATCAACGACCGCACTACAAGGATCCTCAGCTTTAGACAGGCTGGCCAATTCACGGGTGTTCGAACGTGGGTCTCGCAAAAGGAACCACTTCATGCTATCCTCTCTCATTCTGTATATGAAAAAGAAAATGCGATTTTTATGTTTTTCTGTTAAACTATTACGCAGTTACATTTCCAATTAATGTTGCTGATGGTACAACCGACCACGGGAAGCAGCCCGGGCCTGAAAGTATGACTGAAAATTAAACTTTACAAATGGTTTCCACGGGAAGGGAGAAAAGGAGACATGAAAGATTGTGGGTGTTCTTATAATTATGGACGCGAAATCTTACTGACATACCAGTTTCATCGTAACTTGGCGCCCGATCAGTATCACTCAATCATACCCAGGGACCAATTATTTTGTCGCCGAATCAAGCAGACGGATCAAAACAAATGTGCAGACAGATCACTATTGTCCAGTGTGGCCAACAGAGGAACATTATCTAATTTTGCAGGCAGCTCAATATTTCCGTCTTGCCCACGGTTCAGCATGACTGTATTTTGCAAAGGCCACTACGGTCCAGTGTCTCATGCTAACAGATTTGTATTGCCCAGTCTTGCAAACAAGTCATATTTACCTAGTCATGCCTACAGGTCCCCACTAGTCGGTCTTGCAAATAGATCACTGTTACCCAGACTTGCAAAGATCTATATTATCAATCTTGCGGACACATTACTATTACCCAATCTTGCCAACAGATCCCTATTACCCTGTTTCTCCAACAGACCACTATTACCCTGTTTTCAAACAGACGACTATTACCTTGTTCTTCCAACAGACCACTGAGATGAGGAGATGATAGGGGTGATGGGGATTGGACAGGAAACGGGGACAATGAGGGGTGGAGTATCTGACATAAGGACTGGACGTGGTAGAACGGGAGTGGGGAGGGATGGGAATGGGAACTGGAAGTTGCAGAACGAGGTAAGTGGAATATTGGGATAGGGATTGGAAGCAGCAGAATGGGGGAGTGGGTAAAGGGCATGGGGACTTAAAGCAGCAGAATGAGTGGTGATGATAGTGTTGGTGTTGATGATGGTGGTGGTAGTGGTGGTGGTGATGCTGGCGGTGGTGATGTAGAAAGGATGGAATGGGGACTGGAAGAACAGAACTGGGACGGGTTGGTGGAAATGATAAAGATAAGGACTGTGTAGCAGAACTGGGAATAGGGAATGATGCGTGGAAGCAGTAAAAGCGAGTATGAGGTGAATGGGATGGGAGACTGAAAGTAGTAAAATGGGGTATATAGCGATAGATGACTGGAAGCAGTAAAATGGGGTACAGAATGATAGGGATGTGTGTGTGTGTGTGTGTGTGTGTGTGGTGTGTGTGTGTGTGTGTGTGTGTGTGTGTGTGTGTGTGTGTGTGTGTTGTGTGTGTGTGTGTGTGTGTGTGTGTGTGAGAGAGAGAGAGAGAGAGAGAGAGAGAGAGAGAGAGTGTTTGTGTCTGTGTCTGTGTGTGTGCATGTGTGTGTGCGCGTGTGCGTATGTGTGCGTTCGTGCGTGTGTGCATGCAACAGGGGTTGGGGAATGATGGGAATGGGAACTGAAAACAGTAGAAAAGAATGTGCTGAATGGTGTGGGATTGAAAACGGTACTTGAGGGCTGGGGCTGAGGGATGATGGAGACTGGGACTGCAAGCAGTAAAGTGGGGAGATGAGAATGGTTGGAACAGGGCCACGATCCAGTGGAATGTGATCGGCCCCCAACGTCTTCAGAGGTTGACCTGTGTGGTGGTGAAACCTGACATCGGCCCCCAACGTCTTCAGTGGCTGGCCTGTGTGGTGGTGAAACCTGACATCAGCCCCCAGCTTCTTCAGTGGCTGGCCTGTGTGGTGGTGAAACCTGACTGAGCGTTCTCATGATGGAATGTAATCAACTGGTCCCTATGCCATGTTTCCTTCTCCTCTCTCCGATCTCCGTGATCAAAGGCAACGGTGGACATATTGCTATCTGACTCCAGATCAGGAGTCCAGACTCTTTGTCGTCTTTCACAGGTCGCTCCCTCTGTTACTCCATTTATTTTAGTCCCCAACACCATCCCATCTCCCGCCCTTTCCCTCCGTCTGTGGCTCTGCTTCTTTCTCTCTAGCGGCTCCCTCTCATCGGCTTAGTTCGGTGGTACCTCTGCCTTTGCAGAATCCAAGGAGTCGTTCAGCAAACTGCTGGCGGCTGTAACCTATAAAATATAATTTTGAGCATTACTTTGCTGGCATGACTAATCATGATGATAGTATGGTAGTTCTGGCAGTGTTTGAGATATTTTCCTTCTAAAGATAGGTGACAATTAGTGAATGAAACTATAGCATGAGTGACCCAATAGTGTGCCTGATTTTGATGCGTATGGCTGTAAGGATATCAATTACTGACTCCCTGCTGATAAACAGATCTGCGAGCATGTTGTCTATGCTGGACGTTTACCACATTTTAGCGATTTCCCTGCTGCTACATCTGCTGGATCTTCCTTGTACTGTTTTTTGTAGAGAACTTGATTCGGAAAGCTGTTGCTTTTGCTTTGCTCATCGGGTCTTTGAAATCTCAATGGCTTTCATTGTGTTGTCGTTCTTTCTCAATGTCCCAATGCTGTTGATTGATCCTGGTTCCCTCCGCATTCTTAATTTCTTAACCGTTTTTCTAGTTTCCAACGCTGTATGTTTTTCGTCTTTCCACGTCTCCTTTGCAGTTTTTATCTCCTAAGCTCAAAATCTTCAAGATTTTGCTTGTAATCCATGGTTTGGACTTCCATCGGCTTATTCTTAGAACGTCTGTTGCTTTCTAGTCATTGCTTGGTTGTGAGGGTTTTAAGGAAATCTTTAAGCAGTTGTAGCCACTTGGAACAATTAAGCCGTTTTAGGAGATTTCAGTTTGTCTAGACGGAACTCGAGTCAATTGTTTTTCACTCTGTTCTTGTTCTTAAGTCATACTTCAAAGTTTATCATGACCAGGTCGTTGTTGCTACAAGCGTCAGCTCCTGGAGACGCCCGTGTTTCAGCCCTCGAGATGTCAAACCTGTTCTGATTCTGTACAAAAGTATACTCTACTGGCTATGATATTGGTCGTTTGGGGGTTCTATGTCCATCGTTGGATGCTTTATGGTCAGCGAGAGTGTTAGCACGAACCCAGACATTATCACAGGCAAATTCTGGCAGGCGATATCTCCCACCGTCGGTGGTCTTATCACAGTAGGGGTCTCAGATATCCTTGGGACACATTGCTTTCATTCTGACAAATAAAGAATCTGTTTCATCTTGTCTGCCTGGAGGTATTGACCCCACAGACTTTGGATGTCCAATAAAGTCCTCGACTCTCATCTTCCAACTGACAGGACACTCGTATATTGTTCGCCTCCAGTGGTCTCCATGTATACAGCATTATCAATTTGTCTGGGAGCGCACAGCCCTGATATGGCCCTTTGCGGTCGGCTGGGCTGTAAGCCACATTACCTGGGAGCGCAAGATGGGAAAAAGAAACTCTGCGCGCGCGCGCGCGCGCACGTGTGTGTGTGTGTGTGTGTGTGTGTGTGTGTGTGTGTGTGTTTTGTGTGTGGGGTGTGTGTGTGTGAGTGTGTGTGTGTATGTGTGTGTGTGTGTGTGTGTGTGTGTGTGTGTGTGTGTGTGTGTGTGTGTGTGTGGTGTGTGTGTGTGTGTTGAGGGGAAAGGATTTGGAGGAGGAATGGGCAACGACAGGAAAGGAAGGGGAGGATCAGTTCTCAAGATAATCCGACGCGAGTTGAAAATGCCGGCGGCTCTTCCCCCAAAACCAGCCAGAGAGTTTTTGTGAAAGGAAAACGATAATGGCTGAGTGTAATTAGAATAGATTTCCGTTTGACCTTTACCAAATAAAACAGCATGCGTTGTTTTTATTTAAGAGGACTTGGAAAAAGCCGAATTAGAACGTGTATTGTTTAAATCCTTTTTTCAGCTCTGCCTCGTGTGTTTCATCCTATAAAGAAAAGATAATCCTATGGCGCCAGTGGGATTCACTGAAGTATGAACCTCAATCCCTTAATCAAATCCCGTACCACCTCTCGCAGTGTGTTCCGTGTTCGTAGCATAGGTCACAGGCATTCGCATGGCATAGCTTGAGACGTCAAGGGATATGCCCGCTGTCTGGCAGTTGTAATAGTGCACACGGGATCTACACAGGGGTTGGGGGAGACAACCCGATATTTCATTATTACAGATCATGCTGGACACCACGGTCGAACAGTCACGCGCATCGTGAATGCATCCGGACAATGACCACCACCCACCCACACCCTCTCCCAATACTACAGACTTTCAAATGATTTGA
>CM031606.1:44843055-44848055 GCA_018398815.1 Conus ventricosus
GGAACTCTGTTCAAAATTGACTTTCAGACACAACTTGATGTACAATAGTACAAGCTGGCTTAAAGTTTTGAAGACTAGATAAGAAAGCTACTGTGCATTGTAAATCCTTCATGTATTTGGACTTTAAGGATTCCTCGGTGGTCACCGCATTAAAATGCCAAAATGAGACAAATGAGTATCCGGTATACGTAAACTCTGAATGTGATATATCCGCTATTGGTTGAAATAATGGAAAATAAACATTAGTCGACCGCCACTAAAATTTGATGACATGATCCACGATCTAGACCTAAGGGCACGAGTAACTGGGTGACAATTGTGGGTATCTATCTGTGTTAACTTGGTTTTAATTCTCATGGTATTATCAAGAAGCAGGTGAATATAACTTGTTTGCACAAACTTTACGTCAACAGCTTAGAAATTTCAGATGGAAAGATTTGGAAAGCCACATCCTTTCTAGAGACGAGTTTAAAAGCTTTCGTTATGTCGTTGCTCTGCATGTTTTTCTCGAAGTCTTCAAAAATGTTCTTCCATCCAGATTTCCTTTGCATTTTTCATTTCACCACCGACTTTCTTGTTTACAAAAGGGTATTTTTCTCTCCCTTTCTTAGTCTTCTTATGAGGTTTGAAGCTCCTTCTATATTCATACATCTGCAAGAATTTGATTGTGATCCATGACTTGAATTTCTATTGGCTTGATCCTGCGGCCTCTGTTGCTGTTTCAGCCATCACTTGGTTGTGAGGGAGTCACAGTCTTCTTCCAACTGTGATAGCGGGGAGAATTGTCCTCCTGTGACCGCTTGGAAGTGTTCAGCCATGTCAGTATCTGTTAGTGTCTCCTAGACTGAATTCAAAATGACCGCGTATGTGTTGTTTACTCTCTTCTTGTTCTTCGGCCATGGTTTAAGGTTCATCATGATCAGGGCGTTGTCACTGCAAAGTTCAGGCACTGAAAACGCCCTTGTTTCAGTCTTATAAATGCCAGACCCGTCCCGAGTCTTCAGAAGAATAGATTCGATTGGCTGTTATACTGACCGTTTGTGGACTACCATGTCCATCGTGGGGATGCTTTATAGTGACCGACAGAGTTAACACGATCCAAGACATTACTGCTGGCGATGTTGCCCATCACTGTCGAGCAGGCGATGTCCCTCATCATTGGTTGTTCCATTACAGTAGAGGGCACAGATATTTCTCCAGGAAATATTGGTTTTATTTTGGCAATTAAAGAACCTGATTCATGCCTGAAGGTCCTGATCCACCAGAGTTGGGTGTCCAATGAAGTCCCCATCTTTCATCTCCTTACTGGCAGGACACTCGTGTATTGCCTTCATCATCATTCGCCTCCCAGCGTCTCCACGGTCAGCACGGTCAGTTCGTCTGGAAGGAAGTTCAGACGAAGATGAAGAAGGAGAATGGGGAGGAGGGGTAAAAATAGGGTCGGGAGGGGGGGGGGGTAAAAGATGTGGAAGAGAAGTGGGTGACACACGAAGGGGAGAGGGTCCGAGGAGGATCAGTCTGGTACAATCTCATAACAACCCGAAGCGAGTAAAAACACCAGCGGCTCTCCCTACCAATTACAGAACCTTACTGGCTTTAGTGCACAGGGAAGCCATAATGATGGAGCGTAATCAGAAAATATTTCCGGGTTGACCTCTTTGAGGCATTCATCTTGCTTGTATTAAGGATGAAGTGGATCTGAAACGGAAAAAAAAGCTGAATAAGAAGGTACCTTGTTAAGCATTCGTCTTGGTTTTAAAGATCTACCAGCTTTATTTCTAGATATCAATATACAAATGAACTTGCCCAATTCGTAAACTTTCTTGGGACTGGAAGAAATGGCCGTCGGAATTTACATCTTCCGGGAACACATGATGACCGGAGTGGGATGGAAGGAAGGAACTTATGGCAGGGAAGGAGGGAGGGGAGAGGGGGAGGGGCAGTGAAGGTGGAAGGGAGGGATAGCTGTTGGTTTGGGATTCAGGAGATGAGGGCGAAAGGAAGGCGGGTTAATCTACACGTGACCTCGACGGGAGAAGATGCAACCACAACTGATAGGAGTTTACGCCTCCCAAGGCAAACGAATCACAAAGTTGGATCAAATTTGTTTTGAGAGGGGGTGTGTGTGTGTGTGTGTGTGTGTGTGTGTGTGTGTGTGTGTGTGTGTGTGTGTGTGTGGTGTGTGTGTGTGTGTGTGTTGTGTGTGAGTGAGTGAGTGATCGATAGGAGGTGGAGTGGGAAAGGATTCGGGTGAGGAAGGGGGGGGGGGGGGGTTGTGGTGCTGGGTGAAAAAGAGTGAGTGGAGTTCTTGACCCCCCCCCCTTCCCCCGCCCTGTCGCCATCTCGCCACAACTCTGTACCGCCTCCCCCTCCCCCCTGCCCCCTTAGCCATATTGCGTTGGCTTTCTTGACCTCCTAATTCCAGATACCGCATGTCCAGCCCCCCACCCCCACCCCACCCCTTTCACCCTTATCCCCGTCCTATGCCCAATCTCCACGGCAGATTCCCCTTCCCATTTTCTCTCTTTTTTCCCCTCTTACATTTTCATTTATCTGATATTGCTGTTTGTATTGTAATTTAACCTGGATGTGAATGAAGCCCATAGATTCCAATGTTCTGTTTGTTTATCAAATTTCTTCATACAGAAGGAGATCATGGGAACTGTCTCCTCGAGTTAGGAAGGAGAGGGGACGAGGGCGGAAGTGTGTGCGGAGTTAGGAAGGAGAGGGGACGGGGGAGGGCGGAAGTGTGTGCGGAGTTAGGAAGGAGAGGGGACGGGGGAGGGCGGAAGTGTGTGCGGATAGGGGAGATGAAGAATAAAGTTGATGTATGCTGTTTCCTAATTTCCGTGCCATTGAAGAAGTGAAAGCAGCTTTTATGCCTCTTCCTTATATATTGTTTGTAAAGTTCCATATCCATTCAATGCAGCTATGCCTCTTCCTTATATATTGTTTGTAAAGTTCCATATCCATTCCATGCATCTGATCGTCAAACTGACCACATTAATCATCTCAAACCTGAACAGCATAGTTAAAAATAAAAGTGCACAAGTGATGCATGCTGCAATATCGCCTAATCTTGTATGCTAATTAGTATCACGTGGTCTTTTAAACAGATTAGTATAACACAGTCTTGCTGATAGACCAATACTTCACAGATACCCCGACATACAAATCTTAGTTAATCCTTCAGACAGACATGTACTTGTGATAGACAGTCTTTACGAGTCAGAGAAATATTTATTACCGAGTCTTGCAAAAATATCAGTGTTAGCGAGCCTTGTGGACACATCATTCTTAACAACTCTTGCAGACATGTCAGTATTACCCTGTTTTCTAGACAGATTACTATTACACAGACTTGCAGACATGTCAGTATTACCCTGTTTTCTAGACAGATTACTATTACACAGACTTGCAGACAGATGTCTGTCATGCACTCTCCAGAAGATCATTATTAACATATCCTGAGATTTATTATTACTCAATCTTGCCAACAGAACATTATTACTAACACTTACAGACATGTTGCAGACAATTCAATGTTAATCAGTCTTGCTGACAAATCAGTGTACCCGGTCTTTGCAGACAAATGACTATTTATCCATTGCAGACGGATTGTTGTTAACAACAACATGACGGCAGTTCCAGTTTTTCAGCAGTCTTGCCGACTGATCACTATCGCTAAGTTTTTGCAGACAAGACATTATTATCCAGCATTGCATACAATTCAAAATTACTAGTCCTACAGATCACAAGCCTGCAAGCATATCAGCTATCCAGGTTTTAGAGGACAGACAGGCCAGCTTCATAAGACTTGGGGACTGGGAGAATGTAGAAATGGGGAATGGGGAGTGGGCCCGGAAGTAGCAGATCAGGATGGGAAATGATGCGGCTCTGACTGCAAACAGTTAGAATGGGGAGATGGGGAAGGGGAGAAGAAACCCGTTGGAAAGCAGGGTGGAGAATATAACGAGGGAAAGGAAACTGAAGCAATAGAATGGGGGATGAGAATGGTGGCAGAGGACAGGAATGATTAGAATAGAGAAACGGAACAGATGAGAATGGGTTGACGTAGGATTAGAGACGGGAGGGATAATGATATGGGATGGATCAGAGGAATTGAGAATGGGGGAATTGAGAATGATGGCAATGGAGACTGAATGCATTGAAATGATGGCAATGGAGACTGAATGCATTGAGAATGATGGCAATGGAGACTGAATGCATTGCGAATGATGGCATGGAGACTGATGCATTGAGAATGATGGCAATGGAGACTGAATGCATTGAGAATGATGGCAATGGAGACTGAATGCATTGAGAATGATGGCAATGGAGACTGAATGCATTGAGAATGATGGCAATGGAGACTGAATGCATTGAGAATGATGTCAATGGAGACTGAATGCATTGAGAATGATGGCAATGGAGACTGAATGCATTGAGAATGATGGCAATGGAGACTGAATGCATTGAGAATGATGGCAATGGAGACTGAATGCATTGAGAATGATGGCAATGGAGACTGAATGCATTGAGAATGATGGCAATGGAGACTGATGCATTGAGAATGATGGCAATGGAGACTGCATGCATTGAGAATGATGGCAATGGAGACTGAATGCATTGAGAATGATGGCAATGGAGACTGAATGCATTGAGAATGATGGCAATGGAGACTGAATGCATTGAGAATGATGGCAATGGAGACTGAATGCATTGAGAATGATGGCAATGGAGACTGAATGCATTGAGAATGATGGCAATGGAGACTGAATGCATTGAGAATGATGGCAATGGAGACTGAATGCATTCCGAATGATGGCAATGGAGACTGAATGCATTGAGAATGATGGCAATGGAGACTGAATGCATTGCGAATGATGGCAATGGAGACTGAATGCATTGCAATGATGGCAATGGAGACTGAATGCATTGAGAATGATGGCAATGGAGACTGAATGCATTGCGAATGATGGCAATGGAGACTGAATGCA
>CM031606.1:44858055-44880555 GCA_018398815.1 Conus ventricosus
CAACTTTACAATCCTATCGGATTTAATCCATTTTGCTACCTGATCCTTCTTTTCCTTCTTTAAAAGTATCACTCCTTAGTGTACCCTTTTCCTTTTCCTACATTTAACATACTATATCCCACTTACCCCGTCTTGTTCTACGGTACCTTATCCTTTTTTAAATGTTTCAATTTTTTTTTCTTTTTTTTTAAAGGCATCTTTACCTTAAAAATTTTGTCTGCACTCTCAACCAAGACATCAGGGGCAAGCACCCCCACCAGTCTCCCTTTAATGGATTCCAATTGAATTACTGACAACCTACGCTATTTGGGGTAGGCTTTTATAGAATGCTAACCTTTAGAAAGCATGTTGAGAATATTGTTTCAAATACAAAAAAGGCCTGTCTGCCACGAAAGCAATGGCAGCTAAAGGCATTGATCAGCGCCATCTTTACCGACTGTATCACGCACAGTGTGATTGATCGTGGACTAGGGCTTACAACACTGTCCAACAGCAATCTTCTTAAATTAGAAAGAATTCAAAATGAAGCAATGGATTAATCCTGGAAACCATGGAGGATACACCAGTTGAAGCTATGTGATGCCTGCTTGACCTTCCTGCAATGCAGGCAAAACACTAGCTAGAACAGGTGAAGGCATATTTCAGAGCACCTGAAATTCCCCCAAACCCACTTCATGCAGCATTCAAGGAAACAAAAGGCACAAATATGATATGGAAGTGACATGAATAATAACAAATGAAAATAGTCTTTAAACAACTGATTGGCTTGTTTTAGAAAGAGACTGCAACCGCAACGATTACGCATTCCCTTATTAGTTGTTTTAAGGCATCCATTTATTAGCTACGGTCATTATTAGCTATTGGCCTCCAGACACCATCATGATTGTCACCTGATCACCAGCCAATTTCACCATCAACAGCAGACACGGTGACCACCGACACCTAAACAACATACGATTTTCATCGTCACCCATTCACCAGATATTTCAACATCATCGTTGGAACACCAGACACTGTCACCATCGTTGCTCCATCACCAGAAACTGTCACCTGATCAACATATAATGTCTCCATCGTCGCCCGGTGAAAAAACAAACACTGTCACCATCGTCGCCCGGTTAAAAATAAACACTGTCACCATTGTCGCCCGGATTAAAAAAAAAAAGAAAACTGTCCCATCGTCGCCCGGTTGGAAAAAAGAAACACTGTTCTCATCGTGGCTCGGTTAAGAAAAACACCTGTCACCATCGTCGCCCAGGTTAAAATAAAACACAAAAAAAAAAAAAAGTCACCATCATCGCCCGGGTAAAAAAAAAAAAAAAAGAACAAAACCACTGTCCCATCGTTCGCTCCGATCAAAGAACACAGTCACCGTGTCCCAGTATTAAAACTGTCCCCATCTCGCCCGGTTGAAAAAAAAAACACTGTTCCCATCGTCGCGCGGTTAAAAAAACACTGTCACCATCGTTCGCCCGGTTAAAAACACTGTCCCCATCGTCGCCCAGTGAAAAAAACACTGCCACATCGTGCCCAGTTAGAAAAACACTGTCCCATCGTCGCCCGTTAAAAAAAACGCACATCGCGCAGTAAAACACACTGTCACATCGTCGCCGGATTAAAAAAAAACCACTGTCCCCATCGTCGCCCAGTTAAAAACACGTCACATCGTCGCCCAGTTAAAAAAACTGTCCACCATCGTCGCCCAGTTGAAAAAACACTGTCCCATCGTCGCCCAGTTAAAAAAACACTGTCCCCATCGTCGCCAGTTAAAAACACTGTCCCATCGTTGCCCAGTTACAAACACTGATACCTCATTCGCCCACTTACAAAACACTGTCACCATCGTCGCCGGTTAAAAAACACATCCCATCTTCGCCCGGATTAAAAACACCATCACCATCTTCGCCCACTTAAAAAACATAACCTCTCGCGATAGAAAACCACACCATCTTCGCCCGGTTAAAAAAACACTGTCACCATCTTCGCTCGATGACCAAACACTGTCACTACCATTGTGTCACCACTTTAATGTCGTCCCCTGACCACCAAAACAGTCACCATCGCGTCTGACCAACCGACCGTTGTTACTGTCGTCATGTGACCAACAGAAGCTGTTACCATCGTCACAGGAACAACAGCCGGACCAGCTGAAACCACAATTACAGTTACCTGTTTGTCAGACACAGGCGACGAGACATCGTTTGTCCCAACAGGCAGGATCCGGAAACACCGTGAAATGAAAGGAAAACAAACATTTCTTTCGAGAGCAGCCTGTTGAATCAGATCCCAATCAAGCGGTGAGTCTGTCATTGTATCTCAAGGATTTATACTCACCACAAAGAGCAAACACATGTGTTATTGCTTTAACCAGAAATTCCGCCCCATGCCCAGTTCTGTCAATAAACGTGAACCACTGGAGGATAGAAAGGAAGAAATGAGAAAGATCGCCTGAAAGAGCACTTCCTGGATGAAAACATCCCCAACCAAATCTCATCCAAAGCAAAGTTTTTTTGTTTTGTTTTTTTTCTTTTCAAGAAAATCAGCTGGTGTACACGGAAAGGCTGCGACAAAGGTTTCGGTTCATACTGTTCAATGTTGCAAGGGTCAAATCGTTTCAGCCTAAGTCTGTCAAATGTGAACACGTCACCAGACATAAAGCCTTAATTATCATTAAATATATACTTGAGAGTCGCTACATATGAATCGTACAAGCAGACAAAAGGTGGTACATCATCTGTCGAAGACTTTGGAGCGAATGAAAAAGAAACTAAGCGACAGTTCAGTCCCACCGCCCCACCCCCACCCCCATTGTACTAGTGGGATTTGTGTCCAACCTAGATTCTACCTAGCGCTAAGTTTGCTATGGAATAAAGTTAGGAAACTGGAAACACACAGTGGAGTTTGATCTGCTCAGTGGGTGTTGCGTCTTAAAGCTCTGCTCAAATTTCCTGATTAGCACTCCGAAATTTTATTTGTCAGGGCTAGTTGACACAGGGATATGAGATATGACAGGAAGTGTAAATACAACCCTGTCATGTAGTCTGCAACCAAACTGGAACCCCATAGCATTACCTTCATCGTCCGTGTAATGATCATAAATCACGGTGGATCGTGACCATGATTATAATCATTGTCGTCGGTTGGGGGCATAGTAACTGAATTGCCATCGGTGTTGGCTGAGAACAGGCATCCCTGAACAACATCAAAATAACTCGCGGCACTGTAAAGACTACTCTGGAAGGCTGCCTCATGACGACCAAACATCGATCTGCAGACAGCATGTGATGGGACAAACATGCTTGTGGCTGTGTATGTGAGAGCTGAAAGGAACGGCGTGAGAGCAATGCCACGAGGGAGTCAGGGAAGAGAAGACAGAAAAAAGCACTTCATATCGATATCAATGACTCCTCTGTTTAAATATAATCTAATATCCTTTTTCAACATTTCCGTTACCAGCGAGCAGTTCTTCAGCTTCTGAAGCCGCCATTGCGCCCCGTTCATTCTACGCTGTTCTGTTCCTCTCCAGTCCACCACGCAATTTCAAGTTGTTACACCCACTACATCCCTCCCACTACCTTCCACCTCCTCTGTCCTGCAATCGTTCATCTACCGCTCCAGTAATTTCATGCGGCCTTCTTCATCCTCCACCCTCTTAACCCTACCCCTCTCCACCCTCACTCTCACCCCACGTCACTCCTAGCCTTTTCTGTTCAGCCGGAGATCCGCCTGTCAATGACGCTGGAAATGGAGAATCGGTGCTATCTTTGATGAACGCAGCGGCCGAGACAACACACCAGATGGCAAAGCCATTCCAATGCTGTCCTAATTTCTGTGGTACGCTGCTGGTCTTTTCTTGATGTCTCTGCCAGGGTGAAGGTGACACGTGCAGCGTTTAGTCATCGTTTGATTTGAGTTTCTCGTTTTGTTACTGATAACCATGTTTATAGAGTGTAAGAAGCAGTGCTCAAGTTTTTGTGTTACAAGCTGGGTTTTTTTTCTCTCTCAACAATTTGTCTTTGGCCCGATCTGAATCATGAACAGTTTTAAAGTTGGCTTTATTCCTATTCCAATTTCTCATGTCTTTTCAGTGGCATTAGTGACGCTCCACTCACTCCAGTTATTCCCTCCCCCCCCCCCTCCTCTCTTACCCCCATCTCATGACCCTTCATATAACCTTTCCTCTTGCCCTTTGCTCCCCACTTCCCCACCCACTCAACTCGTCTCTTTTCCTCACTCTTTTCCTTCACCTTCCTTCCCCATCCATATTCATATTGCCTCATGCCCCCCCCCCCCCCCCCATACACACACACGCCCACTCTCACACAGCCAGAGTTAAAAACCATCCTGCCACACCGTCAGCCCCAGCAGTAGACAGGAAACAATCAAGTGGAAAGAAGTTCTGAGAAGAACTTAACAGCAGAAGGTCTTCAAGGAAGAACACCATAATTATCTCCTTCAGATAAGTGTTTCAGCCATGAGCACCTTACACTCTCGAGGGGCTGGGCCCTATCCAGATCATGACTTCTAGATGCCCTGTTGCCATCAGATCCATTTCGAATTTTCATGGGGCAGCCCACAGCTAGAGACATTGCCCTGCTTCTTAGTAAGTCCCTTGGTGTTCAGTGCTGCCTGCCGTACTTAGATAGACATCTTCTGATTTCTTCCTAAAGAAAATAACTGCAAAATTACACAACCATTGTGGGTGAGCATCTCTCTTCGAACAGAAGAGTCCATCAGACAACTGTTCTTGTCCACCTGCAGACACTCATCACCATGACATGAACCCAGCACAGATATGAATGGACGCTGAACACTGTGACATGAACTCACCACAGACACAGATGGACAGTGAGCACTTTGACACCAACTCGCCACAAACGTTAATGAACTATTAAAACTATGACACGGACTCACCACAGACGTAGATAGATAGTGCTCACGTTGAGATGAACTCACGACAGATACAAAAGGACGGTGAATACTATAACTCACCACAGATATAGATGGACAGGAAGCGCTATGACATGAACTCACCATAAGCATTAATGGACTGTGAAACTTTGACTTGAACCTGACACAGACATGGGTGGACATTGAACTCTCTGACATGAAGTCTTCACAGAAATGAACAGACAGTGGACAGTGACATGAACCCACCAAATGCACAATGCGGAGAACTTGGAACAGAGATCACAAAGAAGGCAGGTCATAAAAATTCGTGAACTTTGAGAATTAAAGAAGGAGAATTATGAGAATCATGAAATGATGCTTCTGAGTTTTATTTTAATTAATCTTAGACTACATGCAATATATCTATAAGCCTCCGTTCATAATGTATCAGCGTTAGTTGCAGAGTTGGCTGGATTTTTCTCCGAACACTCTCAAGGACTCATCTTGTAAGAGGATCAAACTCGGCCGTGTTGTTCGTCTTTCCACTTGAACCGAAAGAACACTAAATGACTATGGACACTGAGGGCCGTGGGCTTAAAAATCACAGATATTTGCCGATGATGGGACTCGAACCCTAAAACCCCCAGCCCATGTCATGCAACAATGACTACTGCACAACATAAGCTTCGAAGTCTTATAGATTTATGTTCACCAGCATTGTCTCCTAACAGAAGCACCTAGTGGTGTTGTCAGTTATGCTTTTGCTTCGCAATAAGGAATCTCTACAGCCCTACATACTCAGTTATGTGCAATAGGGCAGAGACAGGAAACAATCAAGTGGAAAGAATCTCTAGGAAAAACGTAACAGCAGAAGGTCTTCAAGGAAGAACACCATATCTCCTTCAGATAATATACAACCCAGTCCTTCAATACAGAGCTTCTCTGGTCTGCTTCTGGGACGATCACCCTCTACTGTGCCATGCAGTACTGCTTTGAACAGACAGTCATGGCGAGAAACATGCCAGTTCCAGACAAGCTGCCACATTTAATGACTGCGGAGTCGAGGGTCTGGTCTGCTTACATATGTTTTGACTTGCCTTCCGACAAGGGTTGCTTGTGTCAAAGTGCATTTCAGTTCTATACATTTTTAACCGGTGAGTGACAAATCAAAGCATATTCAGTTATTTGTGAAACCATTGGCAGATTTCCATTTAAAAGTGAAACTACACATTTGTTCTAATAAATTTCATTTTTACAAAATGAATTCGTTGATCAATCAGGGCAGATTTCCGTTTATAAGTGTTATCATTTGTAGGTTTTGGTAGGTGTCCATTTACAGCTGAAACTATTTGTTTACTTTGGATATTTCCGTCTATAATTCAAACCTGCTGAAACTGAATCACTACACAGCCGTACAGTTTGTGTATGGTACAATATTGAATCACTGTGCGGCCATACAGTTTGTGTAAGGTACAAAATTGAATCCCTGCACGGCCATACAGTTTGTGTATGGTACAATATTGAATCACTGCACAGCCGTGTAGTTTGTGTATGGTACAATTCTGAGTCATAGTACAGCCGTACAGTTTGTGTATGGTATATTGTTGAATCACTGCTCGGCCGTACACTTTGTCTATGGTACAATATTGAATCACTGCACGGCCGTACAGTTTGTGTGAGGTACAAAATTGAATCACTATGTGGCCATACAGTTTGTGTATACTACAATATTGAATCACTGCATAGCCGTGTAGTTTGTGTATGGTACAATACTGAGTCATAGTACAGCCGTACAGTTTGTGTATGGTACAATATTGAATCACTGCGCGGCCGTACAGTTTGTGTATGGTACAAAATTGAATCACTGCACGGCCATACAGTTTGTGCATGTACAATATTGAATCACTGCACAGCCGTGTAGTTTGTGTATGGTACAATACTGAGTCATAGTACAGCCGTACAGTTTGTGTATGGTACATTATTGAATCACTGCACGGCCGTATAGTTTGTCTATGGTACAAAATTGAATCACTGCACGGCCGTACAGTTTGTGTATGGTACAATATTGAATCACTGCATGGCCGTACATTTGTGTTGGTGCAATATGAAACCACTGCGAAACGGTAAAATTTGTGAATGGTACGATAAGAAATCGTTGTACTGTATTACATTTTTGTATGGCACGATAGGGAATCACTTTTCAGCTGTACAGTGTGTGTATGGTGCCATAGGCAATGATTGTAGTGGTACAGTTTCTCTTAATATAATAGTGAATCACTGTGCGGTGGAACAGACTGAGTATTGTACAATATGGAAACGCTGAATAGTTGCATCGCTTTTACATGGTGTGAAACGAAATCGCTGCAGTGTTATGATGCAACAGTGTGTCTGTCTGTCTACGTCTGCTTGCGTGTCTATTTATCTGCTGGGTGTCATTTTTTCAGTCATTTATATTGATGTACTTAAACGCTTAATTGGTTAATTAATTGATTGTCACTTCTTTAATTAAATAGATAGGGGTATAAAACGATAGGGAATCACTGAACAGTGGTGCAGTTTGGGTCTGGTGCGTTAGGAAGTAACGGCATAGTGATGTAATTTGAGGATGGTACAATACGAAATCGCTGCACACGGACAAAGTTTGTGTATTGTACAATAGGAACTGACTATACACTGGTATGATTTGTGTATACACGATAGAGAATCAGTGAAAAAATAGTACATTTTGTGTGTTGTGCGATAGCGAAATAACGTACAGTAGTACAGCTTGTGTATAGTACAATAGGGAATCACTGAATGTTGGTACAGTTTGTGCATGGTCCGATAGGGAGTCTCTGTACAGTGGTACAATTTATGCATGGTACAATGGGGTATCACTGAACAATGGTGCAGTTGTATAGAATACAACAGGAAATCGCTGAACACTGGTAGCATTTGAGTATGGTAGGGAGGGGACCATGTGTATGAATCATTTGTAATGTGTCACGATAAGACATTACTGCGCCATGGCACACACATGTGTATGAATCATTTGTAATGTGTCACGATAAGACATTACTGCGCCATGGCACACATTGTGTATCGCACAATCGGGAATCACATGAAAATTCTGCAGTCAAAGCAAAGACTTCATAAACTAGAATGTCACCCACAACAGATTTTAAAAACATTCAATGGCTGAACATTTGTTAAGAACATTCTCAAGCTTGGCGTGTGACTGAATCTCAAGTGAACCACACTCTAGATGTTGAAAGACGCCTGTTTCTGTCCTAAAACATAACTTTTTACAAGCGTCTCCTTTATTTACAGGATTGTTTTCGTGTAGCATCTTCAATATCACAGACGACAGGTCTTACCTGCCGCAAAACGAGAAGTTAACAACTTCCACGTGTTCGAACCAGTGACCAGTGGATGTGGTCTGTATGACGGCCAAGCCGTTTAACACAATGGTGTCTGTACAAGCAGTGATTAACATTCTATAGATTATTTTTAAGGAGAAAACTCTGATCGGTAGAGAACAAAAATATGTTCCAGAAGTATACCAAAACCTAAAAAAAACTGAATTCAAGTGCTTTCCCACAGGAAAGGTATGTGATGTCAAATCAAAATGAGAAGCAGGCAGCATGGAAATAGAAATGAAAATACCAATCACACACAGACAACACCAGTGTTCACTTTGTATCACCAGTGCTCCCTTTGCTAGAATTCAGGCGCCAGGGTGGTATGCTAGGGAGTGGAGAACAGATACATCATTACCCGATCTTGACGGAGGAAGTTTCTGGAGCTTTTCAGGAAGTTGCGGTCTGGTTGGATCAAGCGATCTAGTGTCGTTTTATTGATTACTTGACAAACCGGCCATGCTGAACGATTCTTTCCGTTTCTGGACGAAAGGTGGACAAGGACGCAAGAGCTGACCTCGGTTTGTGAATAATGCATGGAGTGCTCCTTTGCCGGCATGCGAATACACACACACACACACACACACACACACACACACACACACACACACACACACACACACACACACACACACACACACACACACACACACACACACACACACACACGAGCGCTTGCGTGTGCGCGTGCACACACACACACACACACACACACACACACACACACACACACACACACACACACACACACACACACACACACACACACACACAAAGAGAGAGAGAGAGAGGGAGAGAGAGAGACAGAGAGACAGAGAGACAGAGAGAGAGAGACAGAGAGAGAGAGAGAGGCACCTGCTTCAAACACATACTCAGAGAGAGAGAGAGAGGCACCTGCTTCCTCCTCATTTTAGCACACACGCACAAACACCTCCAATCGAACCTGAGCATCGTCTAAACACGCTGCAAGGAAGCAAGCAAATGGTGGGCTGTTTGGAGCAGCTAGAGAGGGACAGGATCTGGACGAGAGGGGAGAGGAGATCGAAGGGATGCGGGTAAGGGAGGGATGAAACTCTGGGCTCCGTGTGATCAGTGTGACCGATCGAATCTGTTGGTCCACTCTGCTCAGTGAAGTTCGTCTCACAACAACAACAACAACAACAACAACAACACACACACGCACGTACACACACACACACACACACACACACACACACACACACACACACACACACACACACACACACACACACACACACACGCGCGCACACACTGACCCCGCCTTAATGTTTTGGTCGGGGGTGGATACGTGAATGAATGAAAGATGCATGGATGAATGGACAGATAGATGGATGAATGGATGGATGCTTGCGTAGTGGGTAGCTTGCTTGCTTTCTTTCTTGCCTGCTTGCGTGCTTGCTTGTTAAGATAGCCAATCAACAAATGAACTGAGAAACGAAAAAATATATGAATATAAATGAATGGGAAAAAATTGATGTGTCACCAGATAAAGAGACAGATATGTGAAGACAGATAGAAAGGTGAACAGACGGACAGACAGATGGACAGGTACACAAATACACTGACAGATGAACCAACATTACACAAGCTGTTAGATAGACAGATAAACAGATTTACAAATGTTTGGACAGATACACAAATAAACTGACAGACATATGAATTGAGACACAGACAAGTAAGTAGGTAGACATGTGTAGAGAGATGATTAGACAGAGAGACAGACATATAGACAGATATTCAAATGGACGGACGGGAAGATAGATACACATGCAGACGGGTGATTACACACAGAGATGCGCAGACAAACAGATAGAGATACAGGCAGGTACATGCATAGAAACACGGATAGATGTACAGACAAATGACTTAACATAAAGCAAACAGAACGGACAGACAGATGGGCAGGAGTGCTTTAGATAGCTGTATAGTACAGGATAAATAGATGGACGGACAGACCGACAGCCAGCAAAGAGAGAGAGAGAGAGAGAGAGAGAGAGAGAGAGAGAGAGAGAGAGAGAGAGAGAGAGAGAGAGAGAGGTACGGGCTTGTGCAAGGCCTCTTCTTTTTGTTTCACACTAGCCTCCAACACAAAAACAAAAATCGTCATTTTCACTCCTCTCTTCGTCGTTTGCGTCGTCGCCAGGAGCTCAAACAACATCCGTGAAACCAAATGCATGCCCGAGAAAAGGGAGAAGGCAGAAAAATCCAGAAGAAAGGGACACAACCACAGTCAGAAGATAAATGAGCTACGAGAATAAGAGTTCTCTCTCTCTCTCTCTCTCTCTTCTCCTCTCTCTCTCTCTCTCTCAATTCAAAAGTAAGCTTAGTTCTTTTTATACTTCGTTCGATGTCTAGAGAAGAAGACGAAGGTGTCACGTAGGAGGTGGGGGGGGGGGGGGGGGGGGGGGGTGGGGGGGGGGGGGGGGGGGGGCTTTAATGGTCAGATCTTCTTAGGTGATGAAGGAATTCAAAAGGCAATCAAGAAAGGTTAATAATCAATGTTATTTGTGGTTTTTCTAGACCACGCCACTCGGACTTCACTCATTCTGTTTCTAAGTTTTCTGTGTTTGCTTAGTTTTGCTCCTTTTGTCTTTTCAACTTTACGATGCCAAGTAATGAAGAAAGATAGAACAAAGCAGAGCGCCATGAAAATTTGCTTTAAACTATATTGTGTGTCTGTGGCAAAAGCTTGTGGTCGCTTGGGCAGTTGGGCGCCACAAAGATGTCCATGGAACTCAACAAAGAAAAACGTTTGAAGTATTGTTATGTGCCATTTGTCTTGTTTGTTTATCGTGATGAGTAATGAGGAAAAAATCATTGCGACAGTGCTGTCCCGCTGTGTGGGGTTGCTTGGTTTGGAAACCATGTATGGAATCCTTATGAGAAGTCATACTTCTACGGACGTTATATTAATGTTTCCTTGCTGTTGTGTGCTGTACAGTGTAGTACAGAACTGCCTGGCGCAGCTAGGTAAACCATGCATAAATCCAGATAAACATTCATCTTTGCACACTTACAATTATGATTCTTTTCTCTTCGTTGGACTTTTATGATACATACTCATCTGTCGCTAGTCATGTCATCATATTTCAGTGAGATTTAAACATTCATGATACTGTCACATTTCACTTTGGTTTTAGCATTGTTTATGAACGTCAAATATGCAATACATACCCACGCACTCCGTACGCACGCACGCACGCACGCACGTATTACAACACATACACATCCACACACACACACACACACACACATCACACACACACACACACACACACACAACCACACGCACGCACGCACGCACGCACGCACGCACACACACACGCACGCACGCACGCACGCACGCACGCACGCACGCACGCACGCACGCACGCACGCACGCACACACACACACCACACACACACACACACACACACACACACACACACACACACCACACATACACATAAGCACACATGCGCTCGTACATAAACACGAGATGGCGCGCACACACGCACTTAAGCATCCACGCACGTACATACACACACACACGGACAGGCTGAAGAGGCTGGTTAGCCTGCCGTAAGTTGTTAATGAGGAACAAGGACTTCTGCTGTATGTAGATATTGATAAAATCTAGAAACAGTGAAAACGCCAATAGCTGAAAACTCTCTCTCTCTCTCTCCTCTCTCTCTCTCTCTCTCTCTCTCTCTCTCTCTCTCTCTCTCTCTCTCTCTCTCTGCCTGTCGGTTTTCGGTCTGTTCTCCTGTCTATATGTAGATTCAAGCAAACGTGCATGCGAATACACACATACATACAACACACATACATACATACATACAAAAATGCATGCATGCATGCATGCATGGATACGTGGGTGGGAGTGGGAGTGAGCTTTTTTTTCGGTGGGGAGGGGGGGGTGGTAGGGGCATTTAAAATGAGGTGAATGAGAAAATGATGTAGGCTTAGTTGATAAACATAAACCCGATCATAATAACTTCAGCGTCGTAGTATTTTTCATAATTCCACCTTCTGGTTACCCAAACCTATTATGTTTGAAATCAGTGATTGCCATGTGTAGTCCCTCCTTCAAATTCAAAGAAAGCGGAAGATTTCTCCTTGACAAATAGGAGCCTATCTCGATGTAGGTCTCTTGATAGACCGGATGTGGTGGCAAAAAAAAAGAAAAAAAAAAAAAAAGAAAAAAAAAGGCATGCATGGATACTACATACATAATCATAATGACTGCATGCATGCATGCATGATGCATGCTGATGCATGTATACATCATACATATACATCATACATACATACTACTACATACTTACATATATACATGTGTGTGAATGTGTGTGTGTCTGTCTGTCTGTATGTATGTGTCTGTGTGTGTGTGTGTGTGTGTGTGTGTGTGTGTGTGTGTGTGTGTGTTGTGTGGTTGTGTGTGGTGTGTGTGTGTGTGGTGTGTGTCTGTGTGTCTGTGTATAAGTGTGGTGTGTCTGTGTTTGCGTGGTGTGTTGTGTTGTGTGTGTGTGTGTGTGTGTGTGTGTGTGTGTGTGTGTGTGTGTGTGTGTGTGTGGTGTGTGTGTGTGTGTGGTTGTGTGTGCTGTCGTCTGTCAGTATGTGTATGTAGGTCTGTGTGATGAGTGTATGTGTGTGCGTGATGTGTATATGGCTTGTAAGTGTGGGTGTGTCTGTGTTGTTTGTTGTGTGTGTGTGTGTGTGTGTGTGTGTTGTGTGTGTGTGTGTGTGTGTGTGTGTGTTGTGTGTGTGTGTTGTGTGTGTGGTGTGTTGTTCATTGTGGTGAATGAAGCAAATGAAGCTTTATAATCCCTGACAAGAGGCCAAGAAATTGGGCTGAGACAAACCGTGGTTGTATCTTCATCCTCATAATCGTTATGTTCATTTTTACGGGTGGTTACCATAACAAATATCTATTTTTACCAACTAAAACTAAACAATTCTTAGTAAATGGTGAACGAAGCAAATGAAGCTTGGCTGAGACAAGAACGTGGCCCTATCTCCATCCTCATTTTCTTCATCTTCATGATCACGGTGGCTGCCATAAGCAGCCTGTAATCTCACGTTTGGGTCACGTGACAATGGGATGAATAGCTGTAAGTTAATCAGTCCCGAAAACACTTTTCTTCATTTATGCCGGATTATTCTACGTTCTCCAATAAAGGGGTTGAGAGCTTTTTAGACAGATAGCAGTCAGCGGTCACCGCTTGCACCAGGTCAGATTTTGTTCCAGCAAAGTCAGGTCTGGTTAGTTTTGGTCTTCTCGGTTTTCTGATTCTGGGCTTGTTTGTTGTTGTTGGGGTTTTTTTTTTTTGTTTTTTTTTTTAATGGCTCTTGTATTTTGGACCTATGAGGGAGAGTGGGGACTATTCTTTAATCCCCAGGACGCAGCCGAGAATTAGGACTAGTTTGGCTGTTCGGCGCCAAGCTCTCGGATGGAGTTATAGTCAGCCTTGTACTTGTTAAGGTCTGATGATTGGATTCGTTCCTCCTTTTCAATATTCAGGTGTTTGTTTGGATAGGTAAATAAGGCGCATGCAATCGATGGGCGCACATACGTATACATATATAACCTTACATTGACAACATTTCCCAATATTTCTACGCAAACAAATTCTGTGGGCAATTAAACACTCTCAAGGACACGCCATTCAAGAAATTAGTTGAAGTGATATTCTTCGTATTAAACAATGACATCTCTTTTATTGGGAACAGAAAGAGTAATCCCCCATTAAAAATCTTATGTCAAGCCAGGCATTATTCATTGGGATGGCCCACCCACCAAAGACCCCAAGTCAACAAGTGGGGACAACGTGACAGACCTCGTTTTCAACATCACTAAATGACAGATCCATCCCAATGTATAGTGTTCAAGTATGAGGGTCTCACTCCCGGGGATAACCCTGACAATCTGGTCAGGGGCACACACTGAGGACCCTCGTGAACCGAATGAGATACACCATCATCCTTCCTATCTTATTTCTGATTGGGGACCTCCCAACATCATAAAACTGGGGGGTGTTCTACAAGAAAGGGGTTTTGAAAAAGGGATCAACGTGTGTCTGTTCTCCCTGTTCTAGCCGACTTCCTCAATCTTTTGTTCGACATGGGGGTTCTACGGAAACAAGCCTATCTGCAGCTCACCTCTAAATTCACGACGAAAAAAAGGGTAAAAAAAAAAGAAGAATATGATAACACTCATAAATTAAAGATAGATGACAGCTCTTACTTATACATCGAAAATAGGTGAAATTGATCGGTCAGTGGAATAATAAATGGGGGAAAAGAAAGGGGAAAAAAAGGAAGTAAATTTTAGTTTTCGTCCTGTCACCACCTGGTCAGAAACCCGGACTAGGTTTCTTTGCTTAATGGAGGTAAGCTTTCCGCCCTTTTGTCATGGGCAGTGACGGCCATGAAATTTTGAAATGAACTAAATATATATTGAAGTAATATGCAAGAGTTCTGCACAGTTTCAATGCGTATAAATCGACCAATTGCAGGAGACAGCAAAACCTAAATATAGTTAAAAGCATAAATGTTTATTAACAGCTGGCAGTTTATCCTTCGATGAAGTTTGGGATAACTATGAAATTCATTTACTGTTTTTTCTCAGATTCATATGATTGTGTCAGGTACGGTCCTCTAATGCGCTTTGTGATCAACCACAATCTGCTGGGGTTTTATGGGAGTGCCTGGGTATCCAAGCATCTCCGCCATCATCGCCAGTGAGAGATGTTTCTGCATCTTGCAGCCTCTCGTTCTCAGACTGTGATGTCACATCCACCACCACTATCATCATTGTCATCACCGGCTTGGGCCTGGTGGCCTTGTACTCGATCATAATGACCCGGGATCGGCTGGGTGCTCATGATCCTGTGACTGGGTCAGACACCTGGACTTTTGTTCCCAGCCAGTTCTACCTTAACCACCAAAAACCTGATAGAACTCTGGACACCTACGTCTTTGGTATGGTCGTCCCTGGGGTGGGATGGGAGTGGTGATAGTGACGACCATAGGACGATGATCAAGCTCGTCGGGTAGCAGCATGGAGATCCCGTGTTTCATCCAAATCACTGTAAGTGAGCGAGAAGAGTCACTGACTGGTCATTGCGGTCTACAACTCCATCTTCTTCATCGTCTGCCTCTCCTTTTGCTTTGCCAGGTAGCAATGCCGCTGAACAAGGTCCTGCCACTCTGAAATAAAACATATGCAGTAAATGAGAATATGATTTAATTTACTCAGCACAGTTTGGAGATAGGGGGAGTAGCAGAAAAGATCAATCTCTTTTGTAACCAACTGTAGCTAGTCTCAAAAAGAGTCAGTCATTAATTGCAGCCGTGCTTGTCCTGATTTAAGAGAAGGTCGATCACAAATGTATGTAACTGCTTTTGATTCAGAAAGAGTACCCTTACCGGTTGTGGTCATTTGTGCCTGATTTGCAAAAGGTCATTCACCTATTTAAAGCAGATATGTTTCACCAGAAAAACAATGTTATCTTTTGTTTTCACCCATTTTTGATCACAGAAAGGGGTGAAGTCATGTTTTAGCAGATACCTACGATTTCAAATCACAGAAAGGGTGAAGTCATGTTTTAGCAGATACCTACGATTTCAAATCACAGAAAGGGGTGAAGTCATGTTTTAGCGATACCTACGTTTCAAATCACAGAAAGGGGTGAAGTCATGTTTTAGCAGATACCTACGATTTCAAATCACAAAAAAGGGGTGAAGTCATGTTTTAGCAATCCCAAACGATTTCAAATCACAGAAAGGGTGAAGTCAGTTTTAGCAGATACCTACGATTTCAAATCACAGAAAGGGGTGAAGTCATGTTTTAGCAGATCCTACGATTTCAAATCAAGATGGTGGGTGGAAAACGAACAAAGAAAAACCCCAAAACAATTTAAGCATGATTTAAAATCAGAAGACACAAAGGGTAGAAACTTGGGGAAATAAACTACAAGACAGCCCACGTCTTGACAGCAATTCAGACCAGGAATAAGAAAAGAGAGGGTTTCTGGGGCTTGGTTTTTGTAAATCGACAGATCTGAGAAGGACAAGCCTTTTGTCTGTCCTCAGCCTGTTCACACTTTTGATGGGGTTTCAAGGTCTCGCAGGTGACCTTTGGACTAATAAAAATTAAGAATTGATCCTTCACTGCTGAATACAGATCAAGGGTCACTGTGGACAGTTCCAGAAAGCTGTGGTATTGTCTGGCATAGGGATCAAATCGTCTTCCCGTGAGCAACTAAACTCGCCCAAATTTTACATCAGGTTTCGTACTTGGAGGGTATTTAAGAGAGAGGACAAAAGGTGAACCAGGATCACTGTGAGGTATTCAGCGAGTGACTTTTTGCAACGAGTCAGAGCCCCTACCACCACTCTTTTTTTAAAGTTATGTACTCCGTTTTTACCACGGGACTCGCAGATCAGATTACTCAATGTCCGGGTGGACCTCTATGCTCCTTATCCAGTGAGGAGTGTTGATGTCGCGTTCAGGACATCACGGAATTGTCTGAAGTGGCGAAGGTTAGATGAAAACTGAAAGAAATTGGGGAAACTAAAAACTTTGGGAATTGGCACTCAATCTTTTCGCCAATGTCGTAAACAAAACCTGTGAAGATTTTATCGACAGTGTCAAACTGCCTCAGCAGACCCGTCATTCCCACCCACGAAGACAGTACAAGGAAAACATGCTGCCTTGAGCCACTCAAAAAAGCAGCGCGCCCTGGGCAGAGGCATAAAACCTCCCAGCAGTCCAAAACGTCTGCTGCTGTGTGCCTTTGGAATTTAACTGTGCCACGTCAGCTCTTGAGATCACTGCTGATTGTGGCGGAGGAAAAAAATGGAGAGAGATGACATGAACAGGAAGCCCGCAGCGTGTCCCTCTTGTTCTTAGCTGACTGCTGATCGGTCAGTAGGACTATAGGCATGTTAAACAATCTGAACAAAACTTTCTAACCTATCTCAGTCCTACATTTTTAACGAGGACACAAAGTTGGACTAAATTGTCTAATTCCTGTCCTATCACCATAAACGAAATTATGATTTATTGGAACATAAGGGATCTACAATCTGATTTTGAGAGCCACAGCCCTCTGTTAACACTTCACGTCTGTGGTGATATCACGCCAGGGATGCATATTCACAATCAAAACTATCAACTCTTTCCGCTTAATATGCGTTCGAAACCAGCGCAGCCATTTGCCATTGAAGTAACAGTAACTAATAAACTATAATATCATGAGAACATGCCATCGTATCTTTCCAATCTCCTGCATATATACAAACCTTCTCGAGCACTCCGTTTCTCTGATATCTCACTGCCAACTGTTCCTCGCGTCTGTCTTGATACTTTTGGTAAAAAGTCCTTCTCTGTCTTTGGGCCCAGATGTATGGAACTCTCTACCCTGTCTCTTCGCAAAACAAACTGCATCTCAACTTTCAAAAAGCATCTGAAAACCTACCTTTTTCAAATTCATGTATCCTGAGAAACTGAAATGTGCAAGTCCTTCCAATCAGATTTATTCTTCTGCCTGTGTGTTCCTAGACCAGTAATGCGAAGGTGTGTGTGTGCGTGCGTGTGTGCGTGCGTGCGTGCGTGCGTGCGTGCATACGTACGTGCTTGCGTGCGTGTTGTGTGTGTGTGTGTGTGTGTGTGTGTGTGCGTGCGTGCGTGCGTGCGTGCGTGCGTGCGTGCGTGCGTGCGTGCGTGCGTGGGTGCGTGCGTGCGTGCGTGCGTGCGTGCGTGCGTGCGTGCGTGTGTGTGTGTGTGTGTGTGTGTGTGTGTGTGTGTGTGTGTGTGTGGTGTGTGTAGGGTGTGTGTGTGTGTGGTGTGTGTGTGTGTTGTGTGTGTGTGTGTAAAGGAGAGGAGTGGTTTTTAGATGGTTTATGAGAGTGACAGTTTGTGAAACTTCTCGTGTGATTTGTTTTTGAATTATTATTATTATTATACAATGTCTTAATTGTGAAGGCAATATGACTTGTTTTAGCACTGGATATCTTGAGGCTTTGTGAGCGCGCGTGTGTAAAGGAGAAGAGTGGTTTTTAGAGGATTTATGAAGGGGATACTTTTGCGAAATTTCTCGTGTGATTTTATTATTATTATTAATATTGGTGTGTTGTTGTTGTTGTTGTTACGATTATATTATCATTATATTATTATTCATTATTATTAGTATTATTATCATTAGTAGTAGTAGTAGTAGTAGTAGTAGTAGTATCATACGATGTCTTAATTGTGAACGCAATGTGATTTGTTTTCAGTATTGGATATCTCTAGGCGTTTGTGCATACTTTTATTTTGTACCGTATGCTCTTTTTTGAAATGTAAAGCGCTGTTGAGCATTTTTATGGAATATGCGCTATGCGAATAAACATTATTATTATCAGCATCATTATTATTATTATTATTATTATTATTATTATTATTATTATTATTATTATTATTATTATTATCAACTCGAGTCACGACACAATCGTGATAACATAACATCTGGAGCATCAGAAATGTGTTCTTGTTCAAACGAAAGACTTTGACGCAATCTTTGAGGTGGCTTCGTGACGTCATTAGTCTTCTTGACGTCACGGCTCCTTGGAAGAGATGGTGAACTGCTGCTAAGTGGTGTTTGAAAAATTTGAACAGAGTTGACTGTTTACTGACTTGATGTCAAGACCGTACCCTCTTCAATCTCATATATCTGTTGTCAGTCTGTGCTAGTGATTTTAAGTGTATTATGAGTGTGTTTATTGGTGTTGTGGTGCCGTAATTTAAAAACAAAACCCAGTGAAGTGCCAATGTCAGTTATGTGAATTGTCGCACATGTGATTTTTGTAGTTCAGTAGTCGATGAGCTGGGACGCCTTGTTTTGATGGTGAGGTGTATTATTTGAAATTGACACCATAATTATGTGGGGCGGATTCAGATGGCATTCTAAAGGTATTTTAGTGGTCACCTGACTTAGGTAGGTTAAGACGATCAGTGAGAGCCTATGTGACTGAAGTGGCCTGGGGGTGTGGAATTTTTAATGATCTTAATGGCTGTGGTAAGTGTTATAATTTAATGAGAAAGGGAAAATAATTACTATTGTTAATTTTGTAAACTTTAAATTGAATAATAAGTTGAAATCTCTTATTGGAGGGAAACCTTATTTGGAGTTGGGAATTGAGACAAGAACGCGTGAGTGTGTGTTTGTCTGCTTGCGATTACAGATGAATGGATCCTTCTGAATGGAGTGAGTGAATTTCTGTCCTTCATTTAATTTCAGCACACCTAATCCTCTCCTGACAGAGCCTTATTCAGGAATACCGTTATCAGTTCAACCCTTCAATGGTCCTGGACTATGAGTAGCCCGCCTATGAGAAGCCACCATTTTCAGATTGTTTGACGATCTAAAACTTCAGAGAGGTGCACTTTACCTGTTGACCGGAATTTTGGAAAAACTAGCTGGGATCTTTTTGCACGAGAGTCAAAAACAAATACAAGAGAAAATACTGCAACAATCAGATCCTGCAGGAAACTTGACATTTTTTGTAATTGTTTAATGCACTAAACGTACGATTCCATCAATTTCTAACAATTCCTATATACCATAAATCAACCCTAATTTAACTTTGATTGCCAACAAATCAGAAGTCACTGCAGACTGGCTAAGCGTTTATGTGTCGCAATACTGCAGACTGTAACATGCACTTTCTATTTCATTTATTGAAACCAGCTCTTAAAACCTAAAGTGATTCTTCTTTAGGCCTTGATACAGTCCCCTATTAATTCGTGAAGCATCTTTCGGAAAGCTACCAAAGCATTCTTTCAAAAGTGTACAGCCGATTCTGAGTTTCAGGAGTACGGATGTATTATTCAAGCCCAAAACCAGGGAGGTCCATTGAGAGTTTCATCTGGTCAGGAATTCAGTTATTCATAAGCTGTCAAATGCAATAAGCCATTGGAAATCCCATATTATTTATAGCATAATTTGTTTAATACTCCTATACTCGAATCAACGAACACAGTATTTCTCACTGCAATGTCCAGCATGCCTGTCTGGTTTTAGTTTTGCGCATTTTCAGTTGGTGGTGTTTTTATGAAGTGCTAGCAGCATTTTCCACAGCAAGAAGTATATTTTCTTCAGTTTGCCCAATCTTATTTTGTGCTCTGCAGCTGCAGAGTATGTTGTCCGGGCTGTGTAGACCAGTAGGTCAAATGCAGTCACGAACCAGATCATGTGTGCTTGGTGTCTGTTTTTCCATTATGTAGCTGTTAGCCAGGAAATCTTAGAAGTGCACATGATGCAAGAAGGAAAAATGAAGTGGGTACAATTCAGGAAATTACGATAGGATTGAACATGTCCTGATTTTAACATATCCTTTACAGTATAACTAACCGAATGTTATCCAGGACTGGCTGCTTTTGTTTGTAAAAGTAGCTGTTAGCATTTTCTGTCGAGATGCTCTGACAACTGTTATTGATTTTTCATTTAGATATCACTGATGTTTCTTTGTATCTGATCGTTGCTTTCCAAGTTTGAAAACAATATAAATATGGTTTTGTGGAGCCATCCTTGCCTCGATGGTCTGAGAACATCTGTATCATTGTCTCACTGTCCACAGAGTGGCCGGTCTCCTCACACCAGAGTTGGCCCCAGGAAGACGACAGCATAATTTGTTCTTCGTGGTGAGCTGGATGTTGGACACCATGGTGTACATCAACTCCACCTTCAACATCTTCATCTACTACAGCATGGGGTCCCGCTACAGACAGACCTTCTGGCAGCTGATGGGCAGGGCACACAGGACCCCCAAGTTGAATAAAATCAGTGCTCGTGTAGACAATATTGCATCTTCAACGCAATGAACAGAATAGTTTACCGGTTGGCAACAATAAAGTCTCATTGCATGCTTCTTTCAATTTAGAAATGATAATCTATGTATGAAAGGATCTGCTTTATGACGTCAGTGAAGCCAGTTATTTTGCTAAGTAAAAATCGAAATAAAATGTGTTCGCCGGATCATTATGCGTTCTCTATATACTTAACACAAACGTGTTGTGCCACTGACCCATCTGACTGATTCCGTCATGAGGGGATTACAATTTTTACAGCAGTCATAATGTCATTTCCATTGATGTGAACCATTTTGTTAACAGATAAACCTACTTGCCTCTTGACGTTAGATTGTTTCAAGCATACACTGGCCAAAAATAAAATGTTATTTCAATGTCCTGTCAGCGATCCTTCCGCGTGGCAACAAGCCATTGGCTGTACACAAATGCATAACACTGATCTCAAATCAGCAGGAACATCACTGCTACAAATCACAATGCTGATATGATGTCATCAGCAATATCATGTTCACTGATCCCATGATGATATGAGTCATACACAGAATCAATTCTCCATCTGATGTGACATCTAGCATCATGTTCACGGATCACAGGACTGATCTTATGTCATCATGAGCATCCTTGTCACAGACCAAAACATTGAGCTTAAGGCATTAGTAACACCACTGTCAAAGATCAACACTGGCCTAAAGTCACCACAGCACTACATCACTACTCTGACTGACATTATTGGTCCAGGTCACAACACTGATCTAGTGCTGCCAGTATCGTTATTGTCACAGACCTGCAATACTAATCTGTGTTCATCAGCAACATCACTGTCATGGACTACAACATTGATTTAAAGTCATTAGCAACGTTACTGTTACAAACCACAGAACAGAATGATACTAGTCTGATGTCATCAATAACATCATTGTCACAGTTCACAAAACTGATCTGAATTCAACAGCACCATCATTATTATCGTTTACAACGGTGATATGAAGTCACTGGCAAGATCATTGTCAGAGACCACATTACGGTCATCAGCAACATCAGAGATCAGGACACTAAAGTTATTGGTAACATTACTGTCACAGATCATAATATTGTCATTGTAACAGACTGCAACACTGGTCTGAAGTCATCACCATCCTTAGTAAAACATAATGTAATCTTTCTTACATTTCACGGTCATAGATTTTACTGGTATATGTGTCATTTTCGTAAATCAGCAGATTCTGTCAGTTTCTTGAAAGAGCCAAAATACATTAACATCATATCTTATCAGACTCCAAACAGATCCTAACAATCATTCTTTTCCATGTACGATAAGATTATTCTAAGAACTCTCTGTGTGGTTCTGTTGCTTT
>CM031606.1:44888055-44958055 GCA_018398815.1 Conus ventricosus
ACACGCAAGGTTCAATCGGTAAGTACTTGATACAAAAATGGTTCGTTAAAAGGTTCACCACAGGGGGCCTAACTGGTAATGCACGTCACCAAAGTAGAGGTCGGTTTTATCTGTCATTCCGTGCTCACTGATGTGAGCTTTTTACGACCATTACTTCCACGTTTGTCCTTTTTTTTGCGTTCAACTCGACAACATGCTGGACCATTGGTCGGAAAGAGATTACGAGGAAAAGACACGAACCAACGAACCAACAAAGTTAGAAACTAAGCCGGAAATCACGTGCTCAAATATACATGCACTGTGGCAAGGTGCCAGTTTCCTGTTTGGAGATGGGGAAAAAAGAATAAAAAATTATTTAAAAAAAAAAATGAAAAAACGCGAAAAAAGACTCAACATTTTCAAATGTAACGACAGTGCAATCCACCCGAAGATAATTAAATGTACGTATTTCCATGCTTTATAAGGTCATTCTTAATCGTCGAAGCATAAATTAAATAAATGTGATTTCTTTCTTTCTTTCCAATTTTTTGTCTTTCCCCTGTAAACGGGACTTTCCCTGGGTCGGGGGGTTTTTTCCCCCACCGTCACTGGCCCTTTCCCGGGGTCAGCCTATTTAAAGTTACCTTAGTTTCATCGTCATAAAGCAGGCAACATTTCAGATTGACTTTTTAAAAAATGTCAAAAATTATGCCCCAATTATGGCATAGTTTCAAATGTCAGCAATTTTCACAGAGAGTTTTCCTTAAATTTTAATGTCATCGTTTTAGCTGTGTCTAGCTATGTCACCAGAGTCTATAGGTTGAATTCATGTCACTCCTTTTAGCTGTGCATGCAATGTCACCAGGGCTAAGAGTTAAATTTCCCTGTCACCCCTTTTGGGCTGTGTCATAGCTTTGTCACCAGATTCTATGGGTTTGAATTCATGTCACCCCTTTTTGCTGTGTCTTACTTTTCCCCAAGTCTTAGAGTTAAATTTCCATGTCATCCTTTTCGTGTCATAGCTTTTGTCATCCAGAGTCTATAGAGTTAAAATTAAAATTTCACTCTTTTGCTTTTGTCATAGCTATGCCCACCGGGTTTTCTTTAGAGTTAAATTTCTTTGGGCAAAAAACCCCCTTTTAGCTGTATCATAGCTTTGGGCCCCAGAACCCATAGAGTTTGTAAAAAGAGTAGGATAAACCCACTCGTCACTCCAGTCCGACGTTGTCTTGGTCGGGCACTTCAGATTGGGAAATTTGGCTTTTACCCGAATGCTTACAGAAAAACGCATGACAAAACACGGTGTTACTTTGGCAGCTCCTGTATTTTTCATTCTTCCTGCAAAGTATTTCGGATGCTGAGTTGATTTTGGGAACCCCCTATTCTTGACAATATTTTTTTTTTCCCTTTTTCGCCCTTTTTTTGGGGGGTTTGTGTTGCAGCTCCACCACTCTACAAGGTCGCTTGGTGGGGGACCCCCCCGGAAATCTAACTGCTAATTTGCAGTGTTCATGACCTGTTTGCCATCTAAAAAAAATTGGACTGTTTTCTTCAAAGGGGTGGGCGTGTGATCTTTTTAAAAGGGAGCGCCTGTAATTGTGGGTTAGGGGTTACGGGTTTTACAGTAAACCCTAAAGGATGTTTTTTTTTCGAACAAATCCATTAAAATTAAAAGGAGGTTGACAAAACAACCCCTTTTTGAAAAGGGGGTTTTTGAGTGAATGGAATTTTTCCCCACAAAAAGCTTTTTTGTGGGATGTTTTCTTATCGGGCTGTGTTCTACCCTAAACTGAATGTGAAGGGGTTTCCAATGGGAAATAAAAAAAAATTTATGGGGCCCATATCACCCCGCTCAGCAATGCTTTTCCCCGATTCTTGTTAAACTTTCCTACCGGGTTTTGAAATGTAAAATTATTTCCCCGCACAAGGAGAAAATTTTTTTTTAAAAAAAAAAAAGGGAAAAAATGGAAAAAAAAAAAAAGAAAAGAAAAAAAGGAAAGTTTGTTTTGAAGAAAAAAAAGTGTCGTGTGGGCAGCAAAAAAAAACCCCAAAACCGAAGATATAACATACCACCAGGGGAAGTTTAAACTTTAATCGTGCCCTACGTTAGATTTGTCCCCTTAATTGTTCTTTTATTTTCATTGTCGTGCGTCTGGCGTAGCCCGTATTTGCAGCAGTGAAAGTCCCGGGCCCCCAAAACCCGTGCAGTAGAGTGGGTGGTGGGGGTGGTGGGGGTGGTGGGGGTTTTATTTGTATTTTAGTGGTGGTGGTTTAGTATTAGTATTTAATGGTAGTGGTGGTGGGGGGGGGTTTTTAGTGGGATTTAGTAGCTTTTAAAGTACAGGTCCAGTGGCGGAAAGGAAAGACCCATGACCGAAAGGGAAAGCCCGGTTGACAGCGGAGAAAACAGGGCCTCGGGATTCTCTTCAGAGAGCACGAAAGACCTCAGGGCGAAAGTTTTTTGGGCTTTGTCTGGATTTGTATTTGTCTTCATCTGTCAGCGGAACAGAAAACGAGTGAGGCTGGGGGATGCAAACGCCCAATTGCTTGACGGGGGCTTTTTTTTTGTGGGGGGTTTCCCCGTCATAAAATTACGGGTTTTTTTAACACCAGGGGAACGCTCCCTGGAGTTTCTTTTTGCGTCAAACCAGTGGCCATTGAAAAAAGGGCCCAATCTGCCGGTAGTAGTTAGGTCCGGGAATTTCTTAAGGGAATTTCCCTGTGCATCCTTTCCCCCCCCAATGTGAAAAAAACCGCAGGTGGGGGCAGGTTTTGCCCCCAGCTGGTTTGCCCCGGCATTTTGGGGGGGAATTACTCCTTTGGACCCCCCCTACCCGCACCCTTTGGGTGTATTTTTTTCCCTTTAGAAATTTTTTCACGCGCGCGGCTTACACGCACACACGCGCGCGCGCGTGCACCACAACACACACACACACACACACAACACACACACACACACAACACACAAACACACACCCCACACACCCACGCACGCACGCCCCCAAGGCACCACACTCCACCCCCAAACACAACACACACACACACCCACAACCCACAAAAACACACAAAACACACACACAAAACAACGTACGTGCGAAGGGCACGCACACACACACACACACCACACGCACACGCAAAACACCACACACCCCAAACCACCACAAATAAAACACAAACTCGTCTAAATCATTTTTCTGTTATGTTTTCTGTCTGCTTTCCCCTCAAGCAAAAATTTGGAAATTTTTTTTGCCGGGGCCCTTACTTTTTTCCCGTCCCCTTCGTATTTTGGAAAATTTTTTTAAAATTTTAAACCTGATGTTTTATAGAAAGCGTTTTTTTGGGGTTTTGATCGTTCTCACTGCTTTTTTTTAAAGGGGCTGGTTTTGGAAGTTTGGGTGTAAAAAGAGCAAGGGGATTTTGGGAAGGGTTGTGGTTTTGGTTTTTGCAAAGTGATTGGAAGGAGAAATTTTGGGAAAATGCAAAAAAAATTGTATGACAGACAAAGGGGAGAGGAAAGCAAGAAAGTTTTGCCGGGGAATAGCCATGTTTTAACAAAAATTACGAAATTTTACCATCGGGGGACGCCCGTTTTAAAAACCCTTTAAAATAGTTTGCAAGGGCAAAAAAACCCTTTGTAACCCAGGTCGCCCAACCTGTTAATTCCCATGTCTTTTGTCCCAATTTTTCAACTTAGTGGGGGAAAAGGGAGGGGGGGGAAAAGGGGAGAGGGGGAGAGAGAGGAGGGGGTGAGGGGGAGGGGAGGGGAGAGAGGGGGGGGGGGGGGTTTTGGGTGTGTTTTGTGTGTTGTGTAAAATATAGGGTTTTTTGTTTGAAATTTGGTGCTTGTGTGGGTGTGTGTGTGTTGTGTGGTGTGTGTGTGTGTGTGTGGTGTGTTTTGGTGTGTGTGTGTTTAGCTTGTGATGTAAGCCTATGAGTGTGTTGTTTTGGGTGTGTGCTTGTGAGGGGTTTTTAAAATGATTAGGGTATGTGTGTGTTGTGTGTGGTGTGTGTGGGGTTGTGTGTGTGTGTGGTGTGTGTGTGTGTGTGAGAGGGTGGGGGTTTTGGGAAATGAAACATGTAAATTCTGAAAGTGGCCACTTGTTTGTGATGATTTTTGTATTATGAATTTTTTGGTCTTGTGTTATGTTTATTATCCCCCTTTTTTTTAATTTTTCATTTTTGGGAGATAAATAGAAATTAAATATCATTTCATATAATCAATCATTTAAATCATACAATAAATATCAAATCATGTTTTTTAATACCCAAAATTTTCCATTTCAGAGAAAAAATAGACCAAAATTTTTGCCCCTTTTTTAAAGCTCGTACTCTCTCCCCCTCCCCCCCCCCCCCCCCCCCTTTTCTCTCTCTCTCTCTTTTCCCCCTCTCTCTCTCTCTCTCCTCTCTCTCTCTCGCTTTTGTGCGTGTGTGTGGTGTGTGTGTGGTGGTGTGGTGTGTGTGTGTGGGGTGCGTGGGTTTTGTGTGGTGTGGTGTGGTGTGTGTGGGGTGTGTTTGCGTGTGTGTGTGTGTGTGTTTTTGGTGTTTGTGTGTGTGGGGGTTTTGGGTGTGTGCGCACGTATGTGTGGTTGTGTGTGAAAACAAAAGCATTTTTATTCAAAAATTTCCCTTAATCCAAAGTTTTGGTTTATGGATTGGTGGGGGGGGGGGGGGGGGGGGGTTGTAAATTTCTTTGAAAGAAAAGTCTGGAGACATGGGAACTAAACAGAATTTCCGGGAAATTTCACAAGCACGCACCTGGAACCACACAAAATCTGGGGTTAAATTTGCACGTGCATGGGCGCACGGCCCCCTCGCAAAAAAAACCACCGCAGAAAATCTCTCTCTCTCTCTATACATGCGGCGCCCCGCACATGCAAGAACACACCCCCGAAAAAATGCACGCACACTTACGTCCCACACACAAGCACGCACGCACACACACAAAACGTTTGCATACAACACACAAAAACCCCACAAAACACACCCCCACACCACACACTTTTAACCCCTTTTCTCTCTCTCTCTCTCTCTCTCCCTCTCTCTCTCTCCCCTCTCTCACACACACACACACACACACCACACACACACAACACACCCCACACCCACACACACCAACACCTAAACCTAACATTTTAAACAAAATTTTAAACCCCATGTATAGGAAGGAGCGCATTTTTACACACGTATTATGCTTTGCAGTGTTTCTGGGGCACGCGCACCAGCTGGGGGAAAATTATAAGTTTAAAGGTACGCACTCAACACGACCCTTTACCACACACACACACAAACCACAAACACCCAACCCCACACAGGCGCGCGCGCTCGCCCCGCGTGCGCAAACACACACACACACACAAACACACACACCCCACACATGCCACACCCACGAAAGCCCCCACCACACAACGCACGCAGCACCCCACGTACGCCGCACCCACGCACGACGCACGCCGAAACCCCACGCACCCCGCACACCCCACACACACAAAAAAAACCCCAACACACACCCCAACACAAAAACGCGCAAAAAGGGGGCCCGGAGGGGGGGGGGGGGGAGGGCAAAATTTCATTATTGTCTTTTTCCCGGGGTTTTAGAGCTACGGAGGGGGGGGGGGGGGGGGGGGTAGGGGGTTCTCATTGGTCAGTGTTTTTAAACCGAGTAAAACGAACTGGTGCCCCCGTTTCCCACTTACCCGTGAATCCCAGCGTGGGGGGAAATCGTGTCCTGACCCGGGTTTGGTGCCTTTTTCCCCCCCCTTCCCCTTTTGGGAATTTTTTTTTTTTATTGTTTTTTATTATTATTTTTATTTTTTTTTTATTTTTATTTATTTTTAATTATTATTTTTTTTGCTGCTTCTTGTTGTCTTTTTGTTTTTTGTTTTGTTTTTTGTTGTTTTCACGCTATCCTGCTTTAAACCCCCAGGGAGGGGAGAAGAGAGGAGAGAGAGAGGGGGAGAGAGAGTTTCCCTCTCTTCGCTCCCCTCTATTTACAAACAAAGGTCTCTAGCCTGCTCTTCTCTCTCTCTCTCTCTCTTTTTTTTGGGTTTCGCGGTGTATGGTTGTCGTTTTTGGGTGCCTGTTTGCTTTCCAAACCATGTGCACTAAAAGCAAGGGAAAAACGCGTGTCCGGGTGACGATGACGTCTACCCAAGAACCCCAAAATGCGAAACTCAGCCGTGTTTCCGTGGTTCAAAACTTTAAAACCCCTTTGCAGCTTGGACCCCGCTTCGGCGGCGCCGGGGCCCAGTGACCCGGTTTTCTCCATAAAGGCAGTTGGAAGTGGACGTGTCTTTGCGCCGGGCGTTTGTCTGGGTGGGGTTGTGTGACAGCAAAAATTTCTATATTATTTAGGGTTTACAATTTTGTGTGTGTGTGTGTTTGTGTGGGGTGTGTGTGTGGGAAAAAGAATCAAGAGGAAAAGCACAAACCGCGAAACGTTAAATATTTTTGTTTTTTTTTTTTTGGGTTTTTAAAAAAAAAATCAAAGGGCTTCCTAAAAGGACTTTTTGGAAATTGTTTACAGAAAATCTGGGGTAAAAAAAAAAGTTTTTTTATGCACTTTGGTAAGCAGCGGCCCCTTTTTTCTATCACAAAACTTTTTTTTAAATTTTTAAAAATGCTTTTGGGGCTAAATTCGCACACCAGTGATAATGGTAAACGGCCGTCGGGCCTAAAACCCCCGAGCGAGGGACAGTAGACGGATTATCTAACCTAAGGCGACATTCACAAAGAGGGGAAAACGTCTGGCAACTGGGAGCGAAACGGCCCAAATTTTTTTTTTTTTTTTAAAAATGGTGGGCACGCCTTTAAAGTGCCCAAGTTTCCAAAGTGTAGCCAGGAACCCCTGTTTTGGTTTTTCAACACTGGTTTGGGTTTGAAAGGGGTTGTTTAAAGAAAAGTCCCGCCAAGTAGACATTTTCAAAGAATGGCGGTTGCGCCCCTTTTTTCCCGGGGACTGAAGGACAAAGGCGTTTAGATTTAAGACTGCCCGGCGTTCGTCCAAAAGCCCCCGTAGATTTTTTTATGAAATGTGGCGGGGCGATGAAGCGACGACGACGCGACAACAACGATGGGGGTGGGGGGAGGGGAGAAAGGAGAGGGGGGCAGGGCACCAAAAGGGTTTTAAACGGTAAGACTTGATACAAAAATGGGGTTTGTTAAAAAAATTCACCACAGGGGGGCCTAACTGGTAATGGCCCCGTCACCAAAATAGAGGTCGGTTTTTTTGTCATTTCCCTGCCCTGTTTTAGCTTTTTTGACCATTACTTCCACGTTTTTCCTTTTTTTTTCGTTCAACTCGAAAATTGGCCATTGGTCGGAAAGAGATTTCGGGGGGGAAAAAAACACCAACCAACGAAAAAAACAAATTTTGAAACTAAGCCGGGGAAAAACCCCGTGCTCAAATATACATGACTGTGGGGGAAGGTGCCAGTTTCCCCGTTTTGGGGATGGGGAAAAAAGAATAAAAAATTAAATTTAAAAAAAAAAAAAGAAAAAAACCCAAAAAAGACCCCAACAATTTTCCCCAAAAGTTAAAGACAGTGCAATCCACCCCCAAGATAAATTTTTTGTACGTAAATTTTAAAGCTTTATAAGGGTTTATTCTTTTTTCGTCGAAGGGATAAAATTTAAAAAAATGTATTTCTTTTTTTTCTTTTTCCCAAAATTTTTTTTCTCTTTCGGCGGGTTCCGTCCCTTGTGTCCGGAATACGGATACATTTTTGGTTTGAAGATTTTGTGGCCTCCTGGGACGTATGTTGGGGAGTTGAAGGGGGGGCCCGGGCACCCAGATTTAGGGATCATTCCGTAAGCATCTTCCCCATGCACAACATGTATTCTGCATTGTTTTTACTGGTCTTTTTAACCATGTTAGCTTCTCTTTGCATTTTTGTAAAGTTAAGGGGGGAAAGACACATGTTTAAAGAGTTTTTGGCTAGTGTGATACAATGTTTTCACAGTTCGATGAACATTTGCCAAACTCTGTGTTTTCACCCCATCTAGAGATTTTTAACGAGTTTTGTTTCCCTTCAAATGAATTTTTAGCCTTTCTCTTTAATGCCCTGGCCCTGCTAGAGTTTAAATGTGTTTGGGATCGTTCAAAAGAACGTTTGCCTTTCTCTGACCCAAAAAACCGTGCTAGAAAATTTTTAAACATGCTATATTATTCAAATGAATGTTAGCCATTTTTTCCCTGCAAAGCACCCCATGGGTTGGAATTTTAAAAATTTTAGTATTATTCAAAAAGGGGAAAACTATCCGGGTTTCACAACACTGCAGTTAGCCAAAAGTATGAGGGTTTTGTCCACGTTTTAAGCAAATGCCCTTTCAGCCACAAAGCTTTGTTCCCTTGATATGTCCTTTAAAGGGGGGTAGAGATAGAAGGGTAGATTAGGGTTGGGGAGGAGGATTTTAAAAAACCTTGCAGGGTCCCGTGGCGCTATAGCGTCCCGATCTCATTTCCCGTCACGTGACTTTTCCCGGCACCGGGGGTCGGCATTCGGAAGTACATTTGAAAGGTGGGACCGGCAGGCGGCCCTTCTAAAACATTTCGAACGGTTTTCTCCATGCTGTTTTTTTTTTGTTCTGGACTTGGAAAATTTGGGGTTTTTTTCGGGTAACCAAAAATTAAGTCAGCAAAAATGTTTGTAACGCTGGGAAGGAAAAAAAAAAAAAAAATTAAAAGTTTTTTACTTTTTGTTTGGTAAGTTTGGTTTGGGCAGCTTTACCTTTTGGTTTTTCCCCCCGACGATGGAAAAAAAACAATGAAACCTCCAGCTGGCAACACTGGGCAGTCCTCTGTAAGTGTAAAAATTTCATACATTTTTTTGCTTCGTTTTTCTGTTTCGCTTTGCCGGGCTCTGATTTTTTTATTTGAAGCCACCGCAAACCAAACGTTTCACTTTCGACATTTTTTTTTTCAAAGTGGGTTACGTTTTCAAAAATTTTGGGGGTTTTAACAGTACCCGAAAAACCGCAAAATTCAAAAGGGAAAGGGGTTTTCGGAAGGCCCCCAGCACGCACTAGGGTTCTTCGTTTCGGGGGGTTTGGGGAAGGGGCATTGTCTTTGTTGTTGTCATGTCCCCGACCGCGTCCTTTTCTTCTTTTGTTTTTAAAGGCCTTCTCCTTTGCGCGCGTGGCCCTGTGTGGGGTGTTTGGGGTGTGTGGGTTGTGGGGTGCGCGCGCGCGTTTGTGTGTGGTGGTTTTTTCCCTTTTTCGTTGTGATCCCTGTTTTTTGGGAAAAGAGATCCTGAATTAATCGGGAGGATAGAAAAGAGAAAGAGAACGGGAGTACAATTTGTGGGAAAAATGGAACTTCTGTAGTTTGAAATTACAGGGGGGGGGAGAGAGAGAGAGGGGGGCAGAGGAGACAAGGGGGGGAGAGGGGGGACAGAGATACAAAAAAAAAAAGGGGGGAGAGAGGGGAGAGAGAGAGAGGGGACAGGGCGTGAGAGGGCAGGGGAGGGGGGGGGGGGGGGGGGGGGGGGGGGGGGGGGCTAATTTCAAAAATGCATCCCCCTTTTTTTTTTCGATTTTTGCGTGTGTGTGTGTATGGTTGTGTTGTGTGTGTATGTGTTTGGGGTGTGTGTGTGTGTGTTTTGGGGTGTGTGTGTTTTGTCGTTTGGTTTTTTGCCTGGTTGTTGTGTTGTTGTTTTGGGGTGCGTAAGTGGGGCTCCTCCGTCCCGGGGTTTTTGGGGTACTCTTTGAGAAAAATCTTTCATCGTAAACCCAAAGTTTCGTGCCCGTTTTTTTTTCCCCTTTTTTGCTTCTTCAGTTTTTCTTTTTAAAGCTGTCCTCTTATTTGCCCTCTCTTCCCTGTCTGTCAGCATCTTTTGCTATCTCTGTTTTGCAAAAATCTGTCTGCCTGTCTGTATATATTCCCGCCTGTTGCCCATTTGGGGTCGTTTTGGGCGGGGCCCGGGGGGGGCGATGGTCCCTCCCCTCCGACTGTCCCGTCTCCCGTCTGCCCGTCTGTCTTTTTTCTGTCTGTCTTTGTCTGTCGTCGTCTGTCTGTCTTGGGTTTTTGCTGTCTGTCTCTCTTCTCTCTCTCTCTCTTCTCTCTCTCTCTCTCTTCTCTCTCTCTGTGTCTGTTTCCCTCTGTCCCCCTGGGGAAATGAAAAAATTTCCCCAGTGCCCCGGGGAGATAAGCCACTTAGTATTATAAATCTTTTTCAGTGTGTTATAAATTCTATTGCAGGGTTTATTATTTTTTTTTTTAAAAAGAGAGTATTATAAATCTTATTGCGCGTTTTAATTTTTTTTCAGCTTATTTTTTAAAACTTATTTTCGCGTATTATAAATTTATGCAGCATACCGAGTGATAAACTACTCAGCTTTTTTTTAAAAAGTGTTTTATGTGTCGCCTGTTGCCCGTCTGCCTGTTGTCTCTGTCTCCCCTTTCCTGCCTGTCTCTTCCCGTCAGTCCGTTTTCCCGGGAAATGAAAAAAATTCCCCAGTGCCTACCGTGCGATAAGGGACTTTGGGATAAATCTCAAATTTCGCGGGATTAAAAATTTTTATTCCGCGTACGGGGTGATAAAAATACCCAGCATTTAAACCCTCGTATCTATCTATGTATCCGTTTTTCTGCCTGCCCCCCTGTCTGTCTGCCTGCCTGTCTGTTTTTTATCTGTTATACTGTAAGAATTTTTCCCATCCCTCTTTACAAAAAAAAAGCCCTGGGCCCGAGATTTTTTTAATTTAAAAAGGGGTATCACCCTTTTCAAAGAAGGAAATTTGACCCCTCCATCCCCCTCCCCCCGCCCCCCCCACCACCCCCCCCCCAAAAAAAAAAAAAAAAAAAAGGGGGGAGAGAGAGAGGAGAAGAGAGAGAGAGAGAGAGAAGATGAGTGTACTTGGTTTCTTTAAAAAAAATTTTCTTCCCCCGATCATTTCCGGTTCCAACCCCGGCCCGTCATACCCCGGGTTTTGCGATCTCGACCGGAAAATCACAGACAAACCCGTGACTGCGCGAGGGGGAACCTGCCGGGGGGAAAACGGACCGATTTACTTCTCACTCGGCTCGACTCTCCCCCGATGGGGGTTCAGGTGAAGGCAAGAAAAAGGTTTTTCGTTTTTACGCCTCAGAGACCCGGGGTTAAAGGCAACGTGAGACTTTCAACAACGGGCGGGTTTACTGTCCCAACCGGAAAACCCCCCCCCCCCCCCCCCCCCCCCATCCCTCAGTCCCCCCCCCCCCTACTCTCTCTCTTTTTTTGGGCCCTGTCCCTTTTCTTTGTTGTCTCTCACTCACCTCCCCCCCCACCTTCGCCCTTTAGGCCTGCATGAATTTTGCCCTTGCATGTTCTACTTTTTGTGTTTTTTGGGGTGGGTCGGCGGGGCCCCTTGGGGAAGGACCCCCCCGGAAAATTTTTTTGTTTTTTGAATTTTTGTTTTAAAATTCCCTCCCCCCACTTCCCTTTTTTTTTTGTTTTGGAAGGGGGGCAACTTTCCCCGGGATAGTCATCGAAAAAAATTTTAATTTTTTTTTTCTCGGGACGTAAAGTACTCGGTGGGGTCGGGGATAAGTTTCCGTACTCCTTTTACTTTAACAGTACCCCGGGATGTGTGTGCGCGCGCGAGTGTGCGTTTCATGCGTGTGTGTGGGTGTTGGGTGGTGTGTGTGGTGTGTGTGTGTGTGTGCACACATTTTATAAACCCAGTCGCTGGTTCCCTTATTCATTTGTTCCGTTTCCCGCGGTACTGGAAAAGGGGGTTTTGAACATTAATTTTCCCGCGGTACGGGGTGGGGTTAGAAAAATTTTTTCCCGCGGGACTGGATGGGGTTTTTGAACATTTTTTTTCCCAACCAGTTTGTTTTTTTTCATGAGTATCGTTTAAAAGGGTTTTTCTGCACTGCATGTAAGACTGGATCAATCCTATGCTAGCACTGTTTTGTTTTGTTTTTTCTTTTTTTTAAATTGTGCTTACAATACCGAACGCTTTTGTGTGTTTTCTTCCTTTTGTTGTTGTCTCTGTAGAGTCCCACATGCAGGCAGTCATGTGTGCGGCCCATGAATGAATTATGTTAAACAGTGCTTTGTCCATTAGACGTCCTTGACGAAAGGAAGTAAGAGGGGGAAAAGGACGATAGGCAGATGAAGAAGGCGTTTGCTGAGGACTGCTATTATCACGAGGGAGACCCTGAGGGAAGAGTGAAATAAGCGGGCGACTGAACAGCATCTGACCGTGCCAGATATTGACGCAATCTGGACATCGGATGTCTGCTCATCCCCGACAGCGTCGCCTGTGGCTATAGAGACTGACACGAGAGTTGCATTCTCTGACACAATGGTCACATCTGTATGTTGACACTGGTTTGTTGGCCGTCGTCCCTTTTCTGCGTGCTTGCTTTTCGGCTGCAGCAGCTGTGAGTTCTTTGCCAATCTGCAGCTGTTTCTTGAGAGTGCTTCTCCAGCTGTTGCGATCTGCTCCGAGGTCCTCTCAGGACACAGTGTTGATCTCAAGCGCCTTCATGTCTTTTTGCAAAAGTCTTTGTATCTAGGCTGTGGGCGGCCAGTGCTTCTCTGTCCTGCAGCAAGCTCTCCATAGAGGACGTCTTTTGGGATGTGACCGATGTTGTCTCAGCAGGTTGTACATGGAAGGGAGGCCAGCGCGAGACAGGACTTCTGTGTTGGTCACTGTCTCGCCAGGAGATGGCGAGTACACGCCTGAGGCTTCTGAGGTGGAAGGAAATGAGCGTAATAAACACAATGATAATAATGATAAACACATAATAGTAAACATGATGATAATTAACACAATAATGGTAACAAACATAAACATACAATTATAATAATGATAATAAAAAGAAATGATTACATGGCCCAGCCAGCACAACCAACGCTGTCTCGGCAGGGTATACATGGGAGGCAGGCCAGCATGAGACAGGATTTCTGCGTTGGTCACCCTGTCTGGCCAGGAGATGCCCAGTATATGCCAGTCTTCTGAGGTGGAAGGAAATGAGCCTAATAATAAGCATAGTAAACATAGAATGATATGGTAAACATAACAGTAATGATAAACATAATGGTAAACATGGTAAAGAAAACATACTTATGGTAACAAACATAAACATACAACTATAATAATAATAATAATAATAATGATAATAATAATAAAAAAATACATGGCCCAGCCAGCACAACCAACGCTGTCTCAGCAGGGTATACATTGGAGACCAGCGCGAGACAGTACTTCTGTGCTGGTCACTCTGTCTCGCCAGGAGATGCCCAGTATACGCCTGAGGCTTCTGAGGTGGAAAGAATTGAGCCTAATAATAAGCATAGTAAACATAATAATGAGTGATAATAATGATGAAATAACAGTAATGATAAACATAATAGTAAAACGTGATAACAATGATAAACATTTTAATGCATAATGATAATCATAAAAATAAAAAAAAACACAAACACAATAATGATAAAGTAATAATAATAACATGATTACATGGCCCAGCCAATGCAACCCATGCCGTCTCAGCAGGGTATACATGGAAGGGAGGCCAGCGCGAGACAGGACTTGTTGGTCACCCTGTCTCGCCGGGAGATGCCCAGTATACGCCTGAGATTTCTGAAGTGGGAGGAATTGAGCCTAATAATAGGCATAATAAACATGATAATGATAATAGACATAATAGCAGTGATAACATAATACTTAACATGATAATGATAATAAACATAATAATGATAAACATAATACTAACAATAATGATCAACAAACGTAAACATACACACAATGATAACAATGATAATGATATCAATAGTGATGATGATAAGAATAATGATGATGATCATAATGATGATGATGATAATAATAATAAAAATATAAAATAATAAAAAAAGGACGCCTTGAGACAAAAAAGAGTAAGTGGAAAAAAGGCCGGAAAAAAAGACCCCAAAAAACCCAGCAAAGGCGGGGGTGGTGGAGGGACTAAAAAGTAAACCAAAAAAAATTTAAAATAGTAACAAACATAATAAATATAATTACAAAACATAATCAGCATGAAGAACATAATCAGCATAATAATAATAATAATAATAAACATAATAATAAACATGACAAAAAAATAAGATGATAAACATAATAAAAATAACGAAAATAAATAACAATAAACCTGATAATAATGAAAACATAATAATAAACCCGACAATAAACAGTAACGGTAATATAGATAATAATAACAAACATAACAATAATAATATGATAATGATAATAATAATGATAATAGTGATTATAATAATAAGAATGATAAGTGATAATAATAATAATAATAATAATAATAATAATAATAGCACTAATAAATGATTACATGGCCCAACCAACGCAACCGACGCTGTCTCAGCAGGGTATACATGGAAGGGAGGCCAGCGCGAGACAGGACTTATGTGTTGGTCACCCTGTCTCGCCAGTCTCGCTGGGGGATGCCCAGTATATGCCTGAGATTTCTGAGGTGGAAGGAATTGAGCCTAATAACAAGCATACAAAACAATACTACTACTAATGATGATCAACAAACATAAACATACACACAATGATAACAATAGTAACAATGATGATAATATAATAATAATAATAATGATGTAGATAATAATAACAATGATAATAATAACGTAGACCGCCTTGAAACAAAAAGAGTAAGTGGGAAAAAAGTCCGAAAAAAAAACCGCGCACACACACACGCACACACACACACAAAATAGCAAAGGCGGTGGAGGGACTAAACAAAAAAACCCCACCCTTAATAATAATAAACATAATAAAAGTTACAAAACACACATAATCAGCACAATGAACATAATCAGCATAAGAAGAATAAATTTAACAATAACAAACATTATAAAATTAAGGTGATAAACATACACATAATGAAAAAATAAACCTGATAATAATGAACATAACAACAGTAATAAACATGAAAATAGTAAACAATGACAGTAATAAAGATAATAAAAACATAATAATCAAGATAATGATGATAATAATAATAATAATAATAATAATGATAAAAACAAACACTAATCATAATTATAATAATAATACTAATAATAGTGATAATATAAATAATAGTAGTGATGATTATGATGATTATGATGATGATGATGATAATAATAATAATAATTTATTATAACAATTACATGGCCCAGCCAACGCAACCGACGCTGTCTCAGCAGAGTATACATGGGAGGCAGGCCAGCATGAGACAGGATTTCTGCGTTGGTCACCCTGTCTGGCCGGGAGATGCCCAGTATATGCCAGAGTCTTCTGAGGTGGAAGGAAATTAGCCTAATAATAAGCATAGTAAACATAATAATATGGTAAACATAATAGTAATGATAAACATAATAGTAAACATGATAATAATAAGAAAACATAATAATGGTAACAAACATAAACATACCATTATAACAATAATAATAATAATAGATTACATGGCCCAGCCAGCACAACCAACGCTGTCTCAGCAGGGTATATGTGGAAGGGAGGCCGGCGCGAGACAGGACTTCTGTGTTGGTCACCCTGTCTCGCCGGGAGATGCCCAGTATACACCTGAGATTTCTGAGGTGGAAAGAATTGAGCCTAATAATAAACATAATATTAATGATAATAATGAACATAATGTTAATGATAAACATAATAACACTTAACATAATAATTATTATAAACATAATGATAAACAAAACAATGATTCTACTAACAATGATAATCAACAAACATACACACAATGATATTAAAAATGAAAGTGATAATAAAAGAAATAATGAGAATAATAATGATATAAATAACAATAATAATAATAATAATATAATAATAATAATAATAATAATAATAAAGACCGCCTTGAAACAAAAACGACTAAGGGGGAAAAAAGGCCGAAAAAAGAAAAAAAAATAGCAAAGGGAGGGACTAAAAATTAAAAAAATATTTTTTAAAGAGCCTAATGATAATACTAAACAAAATAAACATAATTACAAAACACATAGCAATCAGAATAATGAACATAATCAACATAGTAATAAACATAACAAACATCATAAACAATACGATGATAAACATAAACATAGATAATAATAATATTGAAATTAATAACAATAATACGCGATAAACGTGGTTATAATGGTAAACATAACAGCAAAAATAAACATGATAGTAATAAACAATAACAATAAAAATAACAATAAAATATTAATGACAATAATAATAATGATGATAATGATAATAACAGTAATAATAATAATGATAAACTAAAACATAAACACTAATAATAATGATAATAACAATAAAAATAATAGTGATGATGTTGATAATAATAATAATTGTAATGATAATAATAATAGTAGTAGTGATACTAATAATGATGATAACAGTAATAAGAATAGTGCTAATAATAATAATAATTATGAGGATGATGATTATTATGATAACAGTAGTAATAATAATACTAAAGAATTATATGGCCCAGCCAATGCAACCGACTCTGTCTCAGCAGGGTATCCATGGAAGAGAGCCTAATAAGCATATTGAACATTGCAATAATGATAATATAAATAAACATAACAGTAGAGAATGTAAATATGTACCGATTACGTCAATTTTTAGAGGTTTTGGCGTGTTAATGTTTGTGAAAAGGTGTTAAATTTGGCCAAAACTGATATGAGATGGACGTGATTTGTATGTGAAAAGGGGGGTTTTCGTGCAAAATAAGATGGGCGGTCTTGAACGAACATATTTACATTCTCTACAGTAATTGTCACGCACGAACTGATACAGGTCGCCTCAGTGACAATTGTGGAGTGTGGCCCGTCCATTGCCAGGTTGGCACTGGCCATGAAGTGCGTGATTCCTGCCGAGAGTATGCTTAACTGTCAACTCTGGAGGGGAAGGAGAACATTAGACTCGCCGAAATAGTGGGTTTCACGTGTGTAAACAAACACTCGTGAAACTGGAGTTCTTCGATGTGAGTGGGGAATTCCGTGCATGTGAGTGCTGTCTTGTGAGTTTCCGAGGTGAATTCGGAGTGTCGTCGTGTGTCTGCAAGTCAGTACGAATTGAGGCGTTATCCGCGAAGGTTGGGTTGGCCTCGTGCTCATGTTTGTTTCTGCCGTTGGGGCAGAGGTTCGCGGTAATGCCCTCAACCGACTTTTGAAGGTTTGGCTACCAGAGTTTGGACTGTCGGTGTTTCGGTGTTCAGTGGCGGGTTCTGCATCTACCAGGGCGTTGGCTGTCTGGCAGTGTTCGGCGACTGAGGGTGTCGTCCAGTGTGTGTCGTCCGAGTTTAGACTGTCGGTGTTTCGGTGTTCAGCGACGGGTTCTGCATCTACCAGGGCGTTGGCTGTCTGGCAGTGTCCCGGCGACTGAGGGTGTCGTCCACTGTGTGTCGTTCCTGTTTTTGTCCAAGGTGACCGTGTAAAGTAGCAGAAGTTCTGGTGGGCTGTATAGTTTGCAGATATCATGGTTTCATTAACTTTTGTATTTCAGTTCCCAGAACTGGAGGATTTCTTTTATTTGGTTTTTATTCGCAAAGTTTTTTTCTATGTGAATTCGACTAAGAAGAGAAAATTTAAATGCGCGGAAGTTTGAAGAGAAGAAAAGAGATAATTTGAACTTAAAGGCGAGGAAAACCGTACATGTGGGAAGAAAATAATGTGCGTTTCTATTCTACATTGATACAGATAGGTGGATTTGTTACAGTGGTATTGATGTGCTAAGACATAATATGCTGTGCTTGGTAGTGGTCGCTGGCGTACAGAAATAGTGTTTTCAAGTTTGGTAAAGATTGGTTATTTTCTGAGAGTGTAGGTTGATGTCGGAGGACCGGAATTTTTAATATTAAGAGGAGACTGTCACGCGGTGCGTACCAGGTACAGAGGGCAGACTGCATGCGCTGTCTGGGCGTGTGAGGTTTATCGATAGGTGACGGGTGGTGGTACCTCGGATAGACACGTCTTGTTGAGGTTCACTTTTGGTGTTTGAGTTTGGAACTAAACCGGGTTGGATGGGCGGAAAGGAAAATTAGGGATTATTACATTAATAGAGTTTTTTTTTCAATTATTATTAAAGATTTGCAGGTGAATTCATGATTATGTTAAATACAATAGTAGTATCAGTTAGATTACTTAGTACAGGTTATCACGATTGGAAAATAAGAGAAAAATAGCAGATGATAATAAAGATGTTTAAGATACTTAGGAATTGTGCCTCAGAAGCCTACATTTGGTGTATATATGTATATGTATATGGTTGTTAGTCGACGGTGGTGCGCCAGTGTTCAAAGAAGTTTTCCGCAGCATTGTGGTGTCAGTAGGCAATGTTTAGGACAATGTATAGCAGCGCTCGGAAATCCTTGTCGAGCTTACGTAATTGGTTATTGTCCTAGCTCTTGCTGGGAAATTAAGATACCCAGGTTCAATTCTATTATTTTGGTTTTGCTTGAAATATGTTTGATTCTATTAAGCATGTTACTAGGTAATAGATCCTGAATTGTGACCGGTACTGGTGGTCACTAACGGTCGGATTGTTCGTTGGAATGGATATGAATCATTGTCTCTGAGACTTCGATGGGAACTGAAGTCGTGGGAATATAACTCGGACAGTATAATCACTTATGAAGGAACGGTTACAATGATGTTCGGGGCCGTTGATGGAAATGGAAAGTCAATGAAGTTGGGTTAAATGTGTGATGGAAAGTTTCTGGTTAGAGAATTTTGATGTCAAGGTGGCTGGTTGTATAGGTCATGGTTTAAAATTCCAATCAGCTGTCGCACTTTGGGTTGTGACGTGTACATCTCAGGACTATATTTAATGAGTCAATATGAAATGCTAAAAAACATGAAAACGCTCAGAATCGTTTACTTAAGTGAAGCAGCAAGTAACTTCATTCTTCTGTGGTAGTAAGACATTTCCTTTTTCACAGGTTTTCGGCGAGTTTCTTTACCTTCCCCCACACAGCAAATCCGTGAGGGTCGGCCTCTCGGGTTGGGGGATCGTATCGCCTCCACCTCCACTGTCATCCTGCCCATTCCTCTGCCTGGAGTGGGGACACACCTGGATCCGGCAGGGTGCGTTCCGGACTGGACGCCGACTCCTGTCTTCTGCAGTCCGAGTGTTGCAGTTCCTCCGACTTCAGCTCTATCTTTTCTTCAAGGTGGGCAAGCATCTTGAGGGCTCACTGCGGTATACTATCTGCGTGTGACTTGCGAGTGGTGTAGTTGGTGCCCGGTAGGTAGGGGACCGCGCTCTTCGATGCATCACGACTTTATTCCAGCTGCTTCATCTCAAGCGCTTCAGTGCAGGTCTTGTGTTTTGGGCGGTACATTGGTGGTGAGGGCGTCGTGAAACGGAGACAGACGTTTACGTGATTACATTGGGAAACACCGTGTTGCCGGTTTTTTTTTTGGGGGGGGGAAAGTTTGTTTTCTTGCGTGTGTCAAGTGCCGCCAGGGACTTCGAGCGAGATACTGAAAGTACATTGGGTTTCGGGTCACTTGAACAATTTGTTTTGAATATTTTGGGGGTTGAGCTTGGGTGTACGGATAGTCTGACACCGGTATATAAAAAATTAGTATAAGGAATACAGCTTGGGAAAAACATCGCATGGGCATCTCAGGTTCTATGAGGCATCAACCTTGTTTGATATTTCAGCCTGGGGTTACCAGGTGATGTAATAATTCATCCTTGTCCCTTCTGGTATTGGCCTTCAGTGGGCTGAGGTGTGTGTGTGTGCCTCCTGAGGGAAGGGTCATTATATGTGAATGTGCAGCACATGCGTGCACAGGTATGCATAAGGGACCATGCGCTGATGGTCGAGTATTGGTGTTAGTATAGTTGGATTCTTTTGGGGTTTTTTGTTTCGTTTTTTTTTTCCCTGTGGGGAAAACTGCCTGTGTGTTGGATGTAGAGGTCTTGGTGTTTCATCTGCCATTCTGTTGGTGAGAATGCGTGTGTGAATGCAAATAAAGCCTTCTGTTTGTGCACCATATTTTCCTTTGTGTATTGTGTGGCGTTCGTACTCTCAGGTAAAAGGGGAAGGGGTGTAGTGATTACATGGCCCAGCCAACGCAACCGACGCCGTCTCAGCAGGGTATACATGGAAGAAAGGCCAGCGCGAGACAGGACTTCTGTGTTGGTCACCCTGTCTCGCCAGCAGACGCCGAGTATACGCCTGAAGCTTCTGGGATGGAAGGAAATTGGCCTAACAATAAGCATAATAAACATGATAATAATAATAATCATATGAATATGATTGCAAAAAACATGATGATAATAATAACATAATGATAATAACAAACATAGCAAATAAAATAATACTGACAAACATAATGAACATAACCATGATAATGATAATAATAAACATATAATAAACAAAAACAAACGCAAACATTGATAACACTTAAAAACTAATATTTATAATAATGACAATCATAATGATAACAATAATAAAGACCGCCTTAAAAACAAAAAGAATAAGGGGGTTAAAAGGCCAAAAACAAAAGCCAAAACTAAACGGCAACAAATAGCAAAGGCGGGGGTGGTGGAGGGCCTAAAAGAATAATAATGTAATAATAATCATAATTACAAAATGCATAATCACATTAAACGTAATAATCTTAACATAATAAACACAGCAATAATAAAAATAATAAACATTAAGATGATACACATAAAAACAATAGAAATAATATGATAATAAGCATGATAATCATAAAGATCATAATAATAAACACATATAGTAATGATAACCATAACAAAAATATAAGAAACAGAATAACAAACATGATGATAATAATATAATAATAATAATAATAATAATAATAATAATAATAATAATAATAGCATAATGATAAACATAAGCACAATGACGAAAGTGATAATGATAAACATAATAAACAAAAACATTAGCATGAACACAATGATAATAATGAAAATGATAACAAAAGTAACAATAGAAATAATCATGATGATGATAATAATAATAATAATAATAATAATAATAATAATAATAGACTTTGATAATAACGGTAATAATAATTTAAAAAAGACCGCCTTTAATATAAACATAATAAACAAACATAATAAAAACAAAAGCATAAAATGAAAATAGTATTGATAATACCAATAATGATTATAATAATGATACTACTATAATAATAATGATAACAACAATCACAATGATATAATAATAATAATAATAATAATAATAATAATAATATAATAATATTAACAATGATAAACAATAATAAAAATGATAATAGTGCATATTGTATCATTGTTGTTGTCAAGGATGCAGGAAGTAAACGATGTTCGCAAGACAGCCGTCATCGACAGAGAACTGAGCAGACTGCAAATGGACATTGTCGCCCTTCAAGAAACCAGGTTCCCAGAAACAGGATCTGTGAGGGAGAGAGACTTCACCCTGTTCTGGCAGGGCAAACCATCAGACGAGGTCAGAACACGGCGTGGGATTCGCTGTTAGAAACAGATTATTGGGGCCCATAACCCCACCAGTAGAAGGAACAGAACGAATCTTGTCTCTCTGACTCCAAACATCGGGACCAGTCAGTCTGATTAGTGCCTACGCACCACCTTTGGCATCCACAGCAGAAGCAAAAGACAAGTTTATGACGACCTCGGTGCTGCTATAAGGAGAATTCCCGACAGAATTACTGTTCATTGCAGGTGATTTCAACGCCAGAGTAGGTGTCGATCACAACTCCTGGCCCACCTGCTTGGGTCAATTCGGCACTGGGAAAATGAACGCTAGAGCTCTGCTGTCATCATGGGTTGTGCGTAACACCTTCAACACGAAGCCTCGGCATCGAGTCTCCTGAAGACGCCCTCGATCCAACACTGGCATCAGCTCAATCTGATCCTCACCAGACGTGTCAACCTTTCCAGCATCAAGATAACTCGCAGTTACCAGAGCGCCGATTGTGACACTGACCACTCTTTGGTGTGCAGCAAAGTGAAGCTCCGCGCGAAGAGACTGCACAATACAAGAAAGGAGGGCCGGCCTCGCATCGACACCAGCAAAACACGCGATCAAAGAAAAGTGGAGTACGCGCGCGTGTTGGAGGATTCTCTCCCTGGCCCACCACTGCAAATGCCAAGGACCGATGGGAACACTTCAGAGATGCTGTGTACAACGCCGCCCTGTCCCCCTTTGGCAAAAAGACCAGCGAGTCAGCTGATTGGTTCGAAGCCCATTTAGAAAAATGACACCAGTCATCGAGGCCAAGAGAAACGCCCTGGCAGCACACAAAACCTATCCCAGTGAGCCGAACCTCCAGGTTCTCCGTGCTGCTCGCAGCAAAGTCCAGGAGTGTGCCCAACGATTATTGGCTTCAGCTCTGCTCCCAGATTCAGATCGCAGCTGACACAGGCAACATTAAGGCGATGTATGACGGCATCAAGCAGGCATTGGGCCCAACGCAAAAGAAAACTACCCCTTTGAAATCAGCTACAGGGGAGGTGATTCAGGACAGAACAACAGATGGAGCGCAGGGTAGAACACTACACTGAGCTTAATCAGGGAAAATAGTCACAGAAGATGCCCTGAATGCCATAGAGCGCCTACCAAAGCTGGAAAAAGCTTGACAGAGAACCAACCATAGACGAACTCAATGAAGCCCTGGACTCTCTTGCCTCTGGCAAGGCACCAGGGAAAGACGGTATTCCCGCGAAGTACTGAAGTGCTGTAAAGAGACACTCGTAAACGAGTTGCATGAAATCCTGCCTCTGTTGGAGTGAAGGCGAAGTACCACAAGACATGAGGGATGCTAACGTCGTCACACTGTACAAAAACAAAGGTGACAGAAGCGATTGCAATGATTATCGTGGCATATCCTCCTTAGTATCGTTGGGAAAGTCTTGCACGGTAGTACTGAAGAGGCTCCAAGTACTTGCAGAGCAAGTTTATCCTGAATCGCAGTGCGGTTTCCGTGCCAACAGATCCACTATAGATATGATCTTCTCCCTTAACAACTTCAGGAGAAATGTAGGGAGCAAAGGCAGCACTCTTCCTTGCCTTCATAGACCTCACAAAGGCTTTCGATCTGGTCAGCAGGGATGGCCTCTTCAAGATCCTCACCAAGATTGGATGTCCACCCAAACATCTCAGCATCATCAGATCCTTCCACGAAGATATGAAGGCACCGTCGTCTTTGACGGCTCAACATCAGCTGCCTTGAACATACGGAGCGGAGTGAAACGGGGTTACGTCCTGGCTCCCACCCTGTTTGGAATCTTCTTTGCTGTGATGCTGAAACACGCATTTGGTCCTGCCAGCTGAAGGTATCTACCTCCGAACCAGGACAGACGGAAAGCTCTTCAACGTCTCCAGACTAAGGGCCAAGACTAAAGTCAAACTGAGGTGCCTGCATGACTTCCTCTTTGCAGACGACACAGCAGTAACCGCCCACTCAGCCGAGGACCTACAGCAGCTCATGACTCGCTTCAGCGATGCCTGACAAGACTTCGGCTTAGCATTAGCTTGAAGAAAACACAGGTCATGGGACAGGATGTTGACTCTCCCCCAGTCATCAGCATCAATGCCCATGACTGGATGACGTCCATGACTTTGTTTATCTGGGCTCAACTATCTCAGACACCCTCTCACTTGACGCAGAGCTCAACAGACGCATCGGCAAGGCAAATACCCCATGACCAGATTGACAAAGAAAGCATGGAACAACAGCAAGCTGACCGAGCACACAAAGATCCAGATCTACAGAGCCTGCGTCGTGAGCACCCTCCTGCATGGCAGCGAGTCTTGGACTTTGCGTGCCCGACAAAAGCGAAAGCTCAATGCTTTTCATATGCGTAGCATCCGACGCATTCTGACCATCACCTGGCAGGACAAAGTCCCAAACAACACTGTCCTGGAAGAGCCGGACGCACCAGCATGTACACGCTTCTGAAACAGAGACGTATGCGCTGGCTCGGCCATGTCGTGCGCATAGATGATGGACGGATCCCTAAAGACCTCCTCTTTGGAGAACTTGTGCAGGGAAAACGTCCCACGGGCAGACCACAGCTGCGATTCAAACACGTGTGCGAGAGGGACCTAAAAAGCCTTGAACATCGACCAGAACTGGGAAGCAACGGCCCTCGAACGGTCAGCCTGGAGATAGACTGTGCAGAAAAGGTCTCCAAGTTCGAAGAGACACTCGCTCAGCAGCACAGGGAAAAGAATAAAGGCTGCAGCCAGCAGACCGACCAGCGTCGGACTTCATCTGTGCCCTCTGCCACAGGGACTGTCATTCCCGCGTCGGACTGGCCAGCCACACCCGTCGCTGTACCAGAATAGACACATAGAGCGCAACTCCATAGTCTTCGAGACTGAAGGATGCCTACTGTAATAACAATAACGATAATCATAAGACCGCCTTAAAACAACAAAGAGGGGGGGGGGGGGGTTCCAAAACAAAAGTCAAAACAAAAAAATAGCAAAGGCGGGGGTGGTGGAGGTCCTAAAAAAAAATAACGTAATAATAATAATGATAAACATAATTACAAATCGCATAATTACAAATCGCATAACAATAAACGTAGTTAATCATAATCAAAAATATAATAAACACAGCAATAATAAACATGATAAACATTAAGATGATACACATAATAAACATAATAGAATTAATAATAATGATAAGCATAATAATATCATAAATAAACAATGGTAATATTAAACATAACAACAATAAACATAGTAATAATAAACATAATAATGATGAACATATAGCAGAAAATGATAATGATAATAGTAGTAGAAAGAAACTCGTGGAGAGCGTGGCAGCAGAGTCCTCAGAAGAGAAGCCCCCTTCAAGCAAGTGTTTCGGCCCTTATCTCCCGACACTCTAGGGGGTTGGGCCACACCCGGTTCATGACTCCGGATGTCCCTCTGCTGCCCTTTTCTTTTCCCATCTTGGGACGAGCCATGGCTGGGATTCGAACCCATGACCCTCTGGACATGCTCATTTTCTACTTAATGACTCGCGCTTTAACCACTGAGCCACAGGGACACGATATTTGTAGGGAAATTAAGCCTTATGAAGTTCACTTTTGTTCCTCCTTGACCAGATCCAGCTTGAACACCTCTCTGCCGCTTCTGCCATTGCTTTCAGGCTCTGGTTTTTTCCTTCCCTGCAACTGAGAGCTGTTTCATGAGGCTGTATGCAGACGTTCCTACAAATCCCCTAGCTCCAATTTCTGCAGTGAGGACTTTGACCTGATAGCCTTCTCTCCTCAGGCTGTTTGCCAGATCAGCATACTTTTCAGTCTTGTAGATTTGAGCTGCATCCATTCTGTTCTCATTTTGGCACCGTGAGCTCGATCATGATCAGCTGCTTGGTTGACTTAGAGTGGACTACTTGTCTGGTCTCATGCCACTCTTGCTGATGATCTCTGGGTGACTCTTCCATTCTGGGAGGTCTGCAGTGCACTTCCAGTCATCTGCCCCATCCAGCAGACTCTGCCTGCATGTTCGAGTGGCACTGTTGTTCTTGGCCATGATTTGCTGCCTCCTGCCGTGAAGAATGTTGCGGGTGCTTTGGAGTCCTGATTCTCGCTTTTGTGGTGTTGGTACTAGCCCAGACTACTTGTACAATTTCTTTGAGCACTTGGTTGTGCCTCCATGTGTACCTTCCTTGAGCCAGGGCTACTTTACATGAGCTTAGAACATGCTCCACTGTTTGTTTTTCATGGCAGAGGGGCATGCAGGATCGTCTGTTTTCCCCCACTTCACCAGGTTTGCATTTGAGGGCAGAAGGTCATATGCAGATCTGAGAATGAAGCTGATCCTGAGAGGGGCCATGTGCCAAATGTCATTCCAAGTTAGACTTCTTTGGAGTGCATTCTCCCACGTTGTCCATTGCCCTTGCTGGCTCTGCTGGACTGCTTTTTGGAGTCTTTTTTGGTCTTCTTCTTTTCTCATCTCCTGAATCAGCATGTCTCTTTTGGCTTTTCCTTTGGCCTTTGACCACCATTCAGTTTTGGTCACCCCAGTCCTTGTCTGTTGGTCTGTGTGTGTCCTGTTATTTCTCTGATCTGAGACTTTCTTTTGCAGAAATCCATCGCCTCTTGAACTTTCCATTTTCTGCCTGTCTTCAGCTGGGGCTTGATTGCTTCTACCACCTTGTCCCCTGAGTCCTCCAGCATGCTTTGAAGTTGATCTTCTCTGCTTTATATTCCTCCAGGATGGATTTCAGTGGTAGTTTGAGCTTTGCTTGGCGACAGTACAGCGCGATGTCAGTCAGACAGGGTGGGACACCAAGCCATTTCCTTGTGAACTTGTTGAGTTTGGCTTCCATTGCCTCCACTGTGCTGGTGCAGATGGCGTATATCATCAGAGGCCAAAGGAGCTTTGGTATCAGCATGAACTGCAGACACCAGACCTTTTATTTGCCAGGGATCCCACACTGGTCAATGGTCTCCAAGCCTTCTTCCGCCATCTGCTTGGTTTCTTTTGCTCTTTGTGTGTCTTTCAGCGTATCATCATACCATCTTCCAAGGCTCTTGACTAGCTCTTCTGTGACTGTTGGAATGGCCTGGTTGGCAACACTGAAGACCACAGATTCGGCCACTTTTCCTTTCCTCAGTGAGGACTCCGTGATTTCTTTGGCTTGAACTTCATTCTGGATGAACCAACTATGTCGTCCAGCCTCTCCAGCACATGACGTGTCTCGTCTTCTCTGGATGAAATCACTGTAGTGTCATCCATGAAGGCCTTGAGAGGAGGCATCTTGTATCCATCGCCAAGGTCTGTTTGTCTCGCGTTGTTTGTTGCTGCTTTCAAGATGAGTTCCATTGCCAGCACGAACAGTATCGGGGAAATTGCACAGCCCATTGCAATGCCCACTTCCAAGTTGATCCAATCAGTTGTGTACTCCTTGGTAGAGAACCGCATGTGAAAGCCATTGAAGTACTTCTTGAACATGTCGCGGATGTTCTTTTGGCACATGGTACATCTCAAGAGCCAACTGTATCATCTCATGGGGCACAGATCATATGCGTTTGCCAGATCAAGCCACACTACGTCCAGGTCTCTCTTTTCTGTTTTTGCTTTTTGGATTGCGTCCCAGATCATTGTGGCGTGTTCTACACAGCCAGCCACGCCTGGTGATGCCACCTTTCTGGACTGACACATCCAAGTACTTGTTTTCCATCAGGTACTTGGTTAGCCTTGCTGCCATGACAGAGAAGATGATTTTCCTTCGACGTTCAGTAGTGATATTGGCCTGAACTGGCTGATGTCACTTGAGTTTTGCTCCTTGGGGATGTACACACCATCTGCCGTCATCCACTGGCCGCTGATCTTCTGGTTTCTCCAAGCCGATCGCAGCAGCCTGTGGAGCCACTCCAGCACCTTGGGACATTTCTTGTAAAGCTGGTAAGGTATTCCGTTTGGCCCTGGGTGATGATTTGGCTCTGGCTTTGTCGACCACCTTCTTGATTTCCGCCAACGTTTGAGGCTTGCCATTGAACTGTTCCTCAGGGTTGGTTGGCCACACCAGACCTTGAATGTCGAGTGGTGCTTTGCTCTGTGAGTCAGAGTATGTTTTCCTCAGATGCTGCTCAAGAACTCTCCTTGTCCACACTTAGGGTCCCAGATTTTGGCTGCTCAAACAGTGTTCTGGCAAACTGGAAGGGGTCTCTGAAGAAGCGCTCTTGCGTCTTCTTCTTTTTGCTCTTCCTCTTCCTCGCAGATTCCGCTTTGCTGAGGGCGCTGTGTTTTTCTTTCAGGTCTTCCCACAGTTTTTCCAAGCCTTGTTTTTCAGCTGGCAGTGCGGGTCTTCATTTGCTTCTTGAGGTTGTTCTTTTGGACTCTGATCTTGTCCATCTTTTCTTGTCGTCTGGATTTCTTTGGAGGTGTTTTCTCTTTGGGTAGTTTTTACTCCATAGGCGTCTCTACATGTGGCATACACAATGTCCCCATATGTGGCTAGTTTGTGTTCCATGGTGCTTTTCCCTATCGGTGCATCGAGTCTTTGGACGATTTTTGCATCCAGTTTCTCCCAATCTTCAGTTTCGTTTGCTCGTGGCAGGTTGAGTTTCAGGCGCCTGGCATCGAGGGCCTGTGCAAATTCCTCATCCGACCAACAGCGTGGATGTCCTTGGCACTGTGGTTTAAATCCTGGCCTTGGTCTTCCGACGTCTTATCTGCTGATGCAGTGCGCTGCTGCTCATTCAGATGAGTCTTCACACATCCCATCTTTGTTCTGTGGATCTTCATGCCACGGGTGGTAGCGAAACGCTTTCCACAGACACATGGATATTCCATTTGGTCCATGTTCATAGTCCGTTTGGGATTTGCAGTCGTGATTGGTTGAGCACCGATGGATTCATCATTCTCTCCCCCTTTCGGTGAATCCTGGGAGCATCTTTTCCTTTATATTTTTAGTAGCCACATAATAAATATAATAAACAAAAAGATAAGCATAAACATGATAATGATAAGAATGAAAATAATAATGATAATAATAGTAACAGTGAAAATAATCGTAGTAATAATAATAATAATAATAAGAGTGTGTGTGTGTGTGGTGTGTGTGTGTGTGTGTGTGTGTGTGTGTGTGTGTGTGATGGTTGTGAGGGTGAATGAGCGTACGTTGTTCAAACAAGTATACTGATGTCTGATTCGATTTTTAGTCCCAGCTGCTTTCTTGTGCTCCAAAATAATCAGTACCTGCACCATCCCGCTTTCACATGACAACTCTGGAAAATAAACCCGGGCAAAGATTCCGGTCATGAAAAAGCTATATTTTAAGCAAATTCAGCTGCCAACCTCCAAGCATGCTCCACCTCTTCAGCTTCCATCAAATCTGCTTGTACATTCTTGAAGTCTACACTTCCTGTCCGACCCGACCTTTTTCACCTCACAGTCTGTCGCTGCAGAAACGGCCACTGATGCCAACTACAGGGATGCCGAGATCCGCGGGAAGAGATTTACCTAAAATGTCAAAGAATTCGAAGTTTGGAGACATGATTTTTGTCTCAGCACTCACCTTTGCAGACAGTCTTTCGTGACCGTTCCCATTTAAATCGTGAACACGATATGTTTCATTATGGAATTTCTGGACAATACTGACTGAAGATCCAAGGGACTCGAGAGTGAATTCTGAGACGATATGGGGAGTGGGAGTTAAAACGTCTGCCGTTAAGTCCATCTTCATCTATTTTCCAGAAGTTTACAAATTTGACAAAGAACGTGATCGGAAAAGAGGGCCAGTACTGCCTCTATCGTCATGTCAAGGGTACTGATATGTCACGGTGAAACTGCAATGCTCAGGTGCTTCTGAATGTTTACCGTTACTACACTAAAACGGCAGTGTCAACAGAGTATGAGAGAAGTGCTACATGGGTGGGGAATTATGATTCAGATGGACCACGGTCAGGGAGAGTACCTAACGGGCAGTCATTGGAACAGGAGTCGGCAAATTCACCTGTCTAAAGCCACTGATCATGGAGAAGATGAAAGCAGGTATCAACCCAACAAAGCTTGAGAAGTCCTAGCGTGAAACAGATTTCCCAAATGGTACGTGGAAAAAGAGGTTAGTCATTTCACACACACACGCGCGCGCGCACACACTCGCACACACCAAAATCCACCTCCCTGACACACACAAAACCAAGAGACTTTGAAGTCCGTCTATCACGGTGGAAATCTTGGCTGACACCACCTGTAGTTTCATCCCTCTCATCGGTCGCCTCCACATGAAGTACCACCTTGACAGTGTCATGGATATTTTGCTTCATCCGTGTCGGCAATGTTAATATTCTTTTCCAAAACGACAGTAGTATTTACATTCTTCCCCCTCAATAACAATGATGTAATATTCTTCTCCATTAATAACAGTAATATGTTCTTTACCATAAATGACAATACTGTAGGTATCCTCAATTGTAGTATGAGGAAAATAAATGATTAACAATCAATGAATGTGATGTGAGTGTCCTCCACCAATAACAATGATGTGAATAACCTGTATCAATGACAGTGGCGTGGAAATCCTTCATCATTGACAGATTTATCCATTGTGGCTATGAAAGTAATGCAATACCCTTGTCTTTCAAAAACAGAAATGTGGATATATCCTTCTCCATTAATAATGGTGATGTAGACATCTTCTACGTAATCTACGGTGATGCAGATACCTGTCTTTATTAATGTTACAGATGTTGTCTTTCTCCGTCAATGTCAGTGACGTGTGTTTTGCTCTTCCTCGATGACAATGTGAGTGATCTGTATATTATTTTGTGTAGGATATCTTTTTCCATCAATGCCAGCGATATGGATATCGTTTCATCAGTGACAGTAATACGGACGTCCTTTATCAACACTAGTGATACCCTTCCTGTCAATAACAGTTTTGTGGATGTCCCTTTTCATTGTCCTTTTTCATCAACAGCAGTGATGTAGATATTGTCCATCAAGAAAGGTGGCTTTAACACCCTTCTCTTTTTATAACAATAATATAGACGCCATTCTTCATTGATTACCACGATATGGACATGTTTCATCATTAATAGTGATGCCCTTCTCCACCAACGACAATGATAATGGATATCCTTTGCTGTCAACAACAGTAATATCAACATCCTTTTCCATCAATACTTGTGATGTGGATTTCTCCTCTATCAATGACAAATGATGTGAATATCCTAGCACATCATGAAGTTGATTTTTTGCCTTGATGACGTCAACAAATTCTTTTCCGGGGTTGTCTGGAATTTGTTTGTTTTTTTAGTTTTTTCTCCAGAGGACGTCATTTTCTTCATTTCCAACGGACGTCAAAATTGCGTTCCCTTGAGGGCATCGCAAACTGCTTTGTTTCCTCAGCAAAAGACGTCAGCAAGATTACCCTTGCTGCTCATTCCCCGGGGGACGTAAAGAAGTTTGTATTTCCTTTTTACCGAGGACGCCAAGTGGCTTTGCGGTCTTCACCCCCAGAACGCTGAGGACGTCAAAACCTTTTTCCCTTCTTCCCTACGGGACGTCAAACATTGCTTTTGTCGATGACTCTTTGAAGCTTTTTTTTTAAATTTCATAAGGATTCAAGAAGCTCATTGCTACCCATCGCCACCTCTCGCAAGGACCTCCAATCGTCAAATAACAGTTGAAGACAAATGAACGAAACTGAAAGAGACGGTTACAAAGACTTTATTCTGCCTATGTGAAACGAGTAGCTTGGTCGGCAAAGCAGTTGGCAGCGAGGATCCTGGCTATGACCGATGATAAGAAAATGACAACGTCAGTGTAAAAACTATTTTGTGGGAACACAGGATGCTATTAAATTTGAGAGTTACCATTAAATTAAATTATATTTCATCACCATGGCGGTGAAAATGCAAATATTATGGCGTTACTGTGAGGCGCTGTGTTGGTTTGTTTTATTCAATAGTTCTGCTGTATTGTATAGACATTGTATAGACATTGTATAGACATTGTATAGACATTGTATAGACAGAGTGAGGGGTATGGGGTGTCAGGGAGAGGTAGTACCTTTAGCAGGGGGGCTTCCCATGTCCTTTTCTAGGGCAGCTCGTCTGCCACTGGTCCTCATCTGTCACTCAGCTCACACCTGTGGCTCCTAGAAGCTGTCGCATGCAACAGCGGCCACTCCCCGGGCAACGGCTTTGGCAGGCCGGCTAAACCAGGTGTGGGTAGCCGTCGGGTCTGAAACCCTCGGTGAGTTAGGCTCGGGCTATGTCAGCCCTACTGCATGTGAAGACTGACTCCCGGCGGAACGAGCGAAAGAGATCATCGGTGATCCAACGGTTGTGAAGGCGGTGGCAGCAAGTGTTGTGGAGCGCTACGAGCATGGACGTGACACCCTGAGAAGTCCTGGTCATCCACTGCACCCTGGCAGTCTCCCGTTGTAACGGTTCTCCGTGCCACTGGATCAAGGCTCCCCAGGCCAAGAGAGTGGGATTACCCCCGTGCAACGATTTTCCCACTATAAAACCTTCACCCACAGGTCCGTTATGCAACTCATCACCGATCTGTCAACGCACTCACCTCAATTTCCTGCGGCGATGGGCACGTGGCGAAGCAACAGGTGGAGATGACCACTGGCAGTTGTAGTCACAATCCTGCACGTAGGCAGTCCATGGGCAGGTGGTCGTTCTTTTCCTGAATCCGAGGGCAACAGGAGAGTCCGGCAGCACCCGTGGGCGACTGGGCAGCCTCTTTAGGACAGCACTCCCCACCCCCGCATGGGGGAGGGGGCTAGAAAAGGTGCCCCGAACAAATGCTTGCCCTTTACAGTCTGGTCAGCTTACCGCAGTTGACAGACTCATCCATTTTGCGGTCGAAAAATGCAAAAGAAAAAGCAAAGAAAACTCCTTTTAGGAGCCTGGAACGTTCGAACATTAATGGACAGAGCCAGTACGTCGAGACCGGAGAGAAGAACAGCGCTTGTAGCGAATGAACTCCAGCGATACCGAATAGACATTGCTGCACTCAGCGAAACCCGACTTGCTGATGAAGGCTCCCTTAGAGAAGAGGGAGGTGGATACACTTTCTTTTGGAAGGGAAAGCCACAAGCCGAAGACAGGATCCATGGCGTTTGGATTCGCCATCAGGACAGCCCTGCTCAAAAGCATACCTGTGCTCCCGGTTGGCATCAATGAACACCTCATGAAACTGCGTATCCCCCCTCAGCAAGTCAAGACACATCACAATCATCAGTGTGTATGCACCCACGCTCACAAGCCCAGACGACACCAAAGAGCTGTTCTACGAACAACTTGACCAGTCCATCAGGTCAACTCCTCAAAATGACTCAAACTCGTCATCCTTGGGGACTTCACGCCAGAGTAGGAAGAGACCATAGCAGCTGGGAAGGCGTTCTCGGCAGACACGGAGTAGGCAAGGTCAACGACAACGGCTGCTCCTCCTCAGCAAGTGTGCGGAACACAGCCTCTGCATCACCAACACCTTGTTCAGGTTGGCGGACAAGTTCAAGACCACCTGGATGCACCCGAGGTCGAAACACTGGCACATGATTGATTTCATCATCGTACGCCAACGCGACATCAAGGACGTCCGGGTGCCCCGAGTCATGAGAGGTGCTGAATGCTGGACTGACCACAGGCTGGTCAGGGCTGTAATGACCCTGCACATACCACCGCCACACAGAAACCGACAAAGACTGTCAGGGCCTCCTACAATGTCGCCAGACTGAAAGACCCGACCTGCCTCTCCCAGTTCCAACAACTACTTGAAGAAAAGCTCCAAGATGGTCTGACCCCTGAAGATGGAACAGAAAAATGGTCCTCTTTTAAGGACATGGTCGCTGAGACTGCAAAAGAGGTCCTCGGAGCAAAAATCAGAGCCCATGAAGACTGGTTTGACGAGAACGATGAGAAGATCAAAGAAGCCTCCATGCGAAGAACAAGTCTTACATCGAGTGGCAGAATGACCCCTCGTCCGTCTCCAAACGCGAGAGATTCAAGACTCTCCAGGCCAAAGTGCAGACCGACCTACGTCTGATGCGGGACCAGTGGTGGCAGGACAAAGCGACTGAAGTCCAAGGCTACGCCGACTCTCACAACGCCAAGAAATTCTTTGGCTCGTTGAAGACAGTCTTCGGACCCTCAGCATCAGGGTGCTCCCCGCTACTGTCCTCCGACGGCGCAACCCCGATCAAGGACCAAGGACTAAGCAAGCGCTGGCAAGAACACTTCAGCAACCTGCTCAACAGGCCCTCGTCAGTCGACTCGGATGCCTTGAACCAGATCCCTCAGCAGCCAATACAAGACACACTTGCAGTACCCCCCACCATTGCAGAGATCCAGAAAGCAATCCTCCAGACGAGCTCCGGTAGAGCATCAGGAAAGGACGGAATACCTGCTGAGATCTACAAGGCGGCAGGCCCAACGCCCTAAAAGCCTTCACGATGTCCTGCGGAGTATCTGGGAGGAGAAAGAAGCCAGATGACTTCCGCGACGCCCTGATTGTCTCCCTCTACAAGAACAAGGGAAGCAAAGCCGACTGTGGGAACTACAGAGGCATCTCGCTACTCTCCATTGCTGGAAAGATCTTCGCCAGAGTCATCCTCAACAGACTCATCACTGTTTCCGAGCAGAACCTCCCCGAGGCGCAGTGCGGCTTCAGACCCGGCAGAAGCACTGTCGACATGATTTTTGCTGTCAGACAGCTTCAGGAGAAGTGTATCGAACAAAACATGCCCTATACTCTGTTTTCATTGACCTGACCAAGGCCTTTGACACGGTCAACAGGGAAGCTCTTTGGACAGTCCTCGAGCGCATTGGATGCCCACCAAAGTTTGTGAAAATGATCAAGCTCTTCCATGAAGGCATGACCGGCCAGGTCCTCTCCAGTGGAAACGTGACGGAAGCCTTCGAGATCAGCAATGGCGTGAAGCAGGGCTGTGTCTTAGCTCCGGTCCTCTTCAACGTCTTCTTCACCTGCATGCCTGTCCCACACTGTCCAAGACCTGGAGAAGGGAGTCTACTTCCGCTATCGTCTGGACGGCTCCCTCTTTGACCTTCGTCGCCTCACTGCCAAGACAAAGAGCATCAAAGATCTCCTTCAAGAAGTCCTCTTTGCCGATGACTGCGCACTGGTGGCCCATGCAGAATCCGATCTGCAAACGATCTTGACCGCTTCTCCGATGCTTCAAAGCTCTTCGGCCTGACAATCAGCCTCGGCAAGACTGAGGTGCTTCACCAACCCGCACCAAACACCAACCCCTCGGCACCCACCATCGTCATTGACGACTCCCAGCTTGCGAACGTTGAACATTTCAGATATCTAGGAAGCACCATCTCCTGTGATGGCTCCCTGGACAGGGAAGTTGATGCCCGAATCAGCAAAGCAAGCCAGGCGCTGGGGAAGGGCTCCGCAACAGAGTGCTTAGTCAACACAACATTCGGCTGACCACAAAACTGAGAGTTTACAACGCAGTGGTCTTGCCCTCTCTCCTCTATGGGTGCGAATCTTGGACACTGTACCGCAGACACGTCAAGAAGCTGGAGAACTTCCACATGCGAGCTCTTCGCTCCATACTCGGAATCCATTGGCAGGACCGGGGTTTCCAACCTCGAGGTCCTGGACCGTGCTCACACTACAAGTATCGAGTCCATGCTCATCAAGGCCCAGCTTCGATGGGTGGGGCATGTCATCCGTATGGAAGAGCACCGTATGCCAAGGCGACTGCTGTATGGAGAGCTTCTGCAAGGCAAGAGAAACCAAGGACACCCAAAGAAACGGTACAAGGACTCGGTCAAATCAAACCTCCAGTGGTGCGAACTCAAACCAAAAGAACTAGAGGAGTGCGCCAGTGACCGACCTCTGTGGCGGGCCACAATTCACAAAGCCGCTACCAACTTCGAAAGTACTCGACGCCAAAAGCTGACTGCCGCCCAGGGATCAACGCCACAGAGCAGCAGCAGCAGTGATCACGACAACGGACTTCCAGTGCCCCCACTGTTCCAGACTCTGCGCTCCAGATTGGGGCTGCAGAGCCACCTCCGCGTACATCGATGAGTTGCAGAAACGCTAACGTCATCTTCGGGTCCGAAGGACTACCATCACACATCAGACAGAGTACAATTTAGGTGAGAGAGAAAAAGCACACAAACGATCGGTGATAAGTGTGTTTTTTTTTTCATTGAAGAACTGGTATTATTGGAAACAATGCTTCCGTATGTCCGTTCCTACATTCATTAAAATTCAAGTTATTACAAAACAGTCTGGGGATTTTTTAGATATTACCTTTGATAATTAAATCTAAACGCACTTGGGGGCGCGCGCGTACACGCGCGCGCGCGCACACACTCGGACAAACACACACACGCACACACGCGCGCGCGCGCACACGCACTCGCACACGCACACACGACGCACGCACGCGCAGAGATGCATGTACAAACACACACATGCGCGCGCGCACACGCACACACGTGGAGAGAGAGGGAGAGAGAGAGAGATTACATCACTGATTGCAAGTGTCATAAGCACTGTTTTGTATCTATCGATCTCTTTATCTATCTGGTTGGGGGGTGGGGGGGGGGGGGTGGGGGTGTGTGTGTGGGGGTGTGTGCGTTCGTGCGTGTATGTGTGCGCGCGTGTGTGTGTGTGGGTGCGTGTGCGTGCGCGCGTGTTGCGTGTGTGCGCGAGTTAGCTTGTGTGTGCGTGCGCGCGCGCGCGCGCGTGTGTGTGTGTGTGTGTGTGCGCGCGCGCGTGTGTGTATGTCGTGTGTGTGTATGTCGTGTGTGTGTGTGTGTGTGTGTGTGGTTTGAGCGTGTTTGTTTCGTTGCACTCGTACTGAATGGAATGTTCTGTGGGTGCGCGCGCTAGTATAGGCCCTAGTGGTTGTGTGTGTGTGTGTGTGTGTGTGTGTGTGTGTGTGTGTGTGTGCGAGTGTGTGCGTGCGCGCGAGCGAGAGAGAGAGAGAGAGAGAGTGCGTGCGTGCGTGCGTGAGTGTGTGCGTGCGAGCGAGAGAGAGAGAGAGCAAGCGCGAGCGCGCGCGCGTGTGCGCGCGCGCGTGTGTGTGGTATGCGTGCGTGCGTGCGTGCGTGTGTGTGTGTGTGTGTTCTCTACACTCGGATAAATTTAGCGTGTGTGTGTGTTGGTGTGTGTCTGTGTCTCTGTGAGTGTGTGTGTGTGCGTGTGCGTGTTTCCGCGGGCACACTACCATTTCTGTCTAGTTATTGATTATTATCACAGCAACCCAGAGCGAACTATGAATTGATCATTGTGTACTTGACAATAGGATGCATTGACACTAACAATCGATGACAGCCACTTCGTGGCCCCCTTCACAACTTATCCTCCACCGCAACTCCGCCCACCCCCATCCTACCTCATCCCTACCCTTCTCCTTCCTCTTTTACCGATTTTTCTGCCCGTTTATTTATTGTTGCCCTGATTAAACTGGGGAGTCTTTTGTGTGTAACGATCATATAAACTCTCTTCTTGTCATCAGCCGTATATGAAAATTTTACAGGACTTTCAGTTGTTCGTATAAACGAGAAGTACAATGAGGGACATATTCATGTGCACTATTATTTTCTTTTTTCGCGTATATGTTTGATTAACGAGTCGAGGGGAAAACACATTTAACTGAATGATCCGCTGTACATAGACATGATTATCATAATGATCCGCTATCTTTTGTTGACATTCTGTTTGAATATCTGAAGATTTTTTTTCTGTTTTTCTTTATGACTCAACAGTTTCATAGAATGATTATTTACGTTTTTCCAACATGGAATCACCTCCCCTGAATATCAAGTCTTGTGTGTGTTTCATGGAAATATTAGTCTCCTTCAGTTATAAATGGCACCCAGTCTTCTGCGAAAAGTTACTCTTTTATAAACAGTCGTTTTCGTTCTGGCCCTTTGCGGTAATGGTCATATTTCAGTGGAAAGTGTCTCTCGATTTCTATCTCCATCCACCCCCGCACCACACCCACGTATCACTTCAGTCCGCCGCACTTTTATACCCCTATTCAGTGTTATTGGCATCCATCAGTTTTGAGAGACCATGGAGTTTGCGGACCGGCAGGTCCGGTAGAGCAGCGTCAGTAAGGGTCAGAAAAGTCTTTCCGGGCAGACGAAGGGTCAGGGCGGTCAGTAGGTCTCTTGTGATGCCGTTTCTCTTCGACTTGCTGTTCCAGGTCCTCTTCAAGCATGTTTGTCACAGTCCGACAGTTTTTCATCGAGGAAAGCGGTTAGCCTTGCTTGAACAACAGATTAAGCAAAATAAACTATTTGAATTGTTTTGTGCGTCGTGTTTATTTCTTTCCTTTGTAATGTACTAAACCGTTACTCTAACTCAAAGAGACATACGTGTATAGTAACCAGAAACTTTCTTTTTACGTTCTAGTCTGAGTTTGAACCCCTCACACCTCTGTCATGACACTTCATCAGCGGCTTATACAAACCACGTCAACCACCCAGTCTAGCTGTACGACAGTTTCATTTTACCGTTGACAGTTCCATACCAGTCACAGTCCCAGAGTGTAATTTTTTTGTACCAGTCTATTTTGTATACGCAGCCATTCCAATTTAGCTGCAGCTAATTTGTAAACGGTACGTTGCTTGAAGCTAACAGAATATACTCATTATAAACAGGCACACATCTTGAGCACAGACTTGAAAAAGAAGCACTACAACACCCAGCCAGCTGTCTTGACAGGTCAGTCTATTTCCAACATTCTACAAAGCTGTCTTGATAGGTCAGTCTATTTCCAACATTCTACAAAGCTGTCTTGATAGGTCAGTCTATTTCCAACATTCTACAAAGCTGTCTTGATAGGTCAGTCTATTTCCAACATTCTACAAAGCTGTCTTGACAGGTCAGTCTATTTCCAACATTCTACAAAGCTGTCTTGATAGGTCAGTCTATTTCCAACATTCTACAAAGCTGTCTTGACAGGTCAGTCTATTTCCAACAGTCTACAAAGCTGTCTTGACAGGTCAGTCTATTTCCAACATTCTACAAAGCTGTCTTGACAGGTCAGTCTATTTCCAACATTCTGCAAAGCTGTCTTGACAGGTCAGTCTATTTCCAACATTCTACAAAGCTACTAATCACACTGCCAATAACTGGGCAGCAAACATTTGCACAATCAGACGCACGATGGTAAAAACATGCATCTTTCCTTTTGAAAAGTGTGATCCGTCACAGTGTCCGTGATTGAGCTTCAGCTCAAGGTAATTCTGTCTGTAGCAGCTACCACGTCCACCCCCCGCCCCTGCCTCCCTACCCCCTTCATCACCAGGTGTTGTGCAAATTGAAACGACCTTTGACAGGTCACGTTTGCGGATATCCTTAAAGTGAAGCTAAGATCTCCCAAGTGCGGGTTTCACCTCCGCCCGTTAACCAGGGGAATGCGACCATTTTCCGTCCGCTTGACATGTCTCAACAGGCGCACGCATCTTTGCTTGATAGCAGTAAAAGGGTAGAAATGCCAACCTTCTCAATCGCTGTGCTGTTGGGAACATTGTCTTGCTTGGAAGCACCGAGGATACGTCAGGGGCAGCGCATGTGCTAAAAGCTCTCTTCTTTACGTGAAGACAAGGCCAACAATGTGCTCTTCACACATGCTTTGTACAGTTGTATGTCGGTGTGTGTGGCCAGCTTGCTGTTTGCGTGTGCCTTTTCATCACCCTGTTCATTGTCATGGCCATTTTACCAAGTCTTCCATTGAGCTCAGGGTCCAAGGACAATGTCAATGTATAGATTCGTGGGTAGTCTGAGATTTATAATAAAGGATTTGAAGGTAGGGCTTTCCCTGTACTCAACCCATCACACTGTGTCATTTTAATTGATTTAATGCTCGAAGTCTGCACAAGCTGTAGACAAGTGATGTGTGAGCTGACTTAGTCTTCTTGCATGTGGATGATGAGAGCAACTTCATCCCTCAGGCACTTTGGCTAGACCTGTCTTCAGGATGTGTCTTGAGTTTGAAGAGCTCTCTGTCTATAATGTAAGATACTCCCAAAAGCATACTTCAGCAGGACGTCATAAAAGATTCCAAACAGACGCAGCTTTCTAGACACCACTATGAATGCATAATACTTCTGAAGTGTGGAGGTGTAGTACACAATATTTCCATTCATGACCTCGTAGAACGACCGGATGAGGCTTAGTATGGTGCATGGGCAACCGTGTTTTGACGATATTTGGAACAGGTGTCTTACACATACGTTTAAAAGCCTTGGAATAGTTGCCAAAGGCCATACACAGCAACTTCCAATGTTCTATGCACTTCTCTTGCATCTACCTGGCGGAAAATGCCGTGTCAATGGTGGATCGGTTTGCCCTGAAACCAAGCTAAAACTAAGTTATGCCTTTCTGCTAGAGCCTGTGACCTCTTGAGAACCGCACGAGCAAACGTTTTCCCACAGTACTGAAAAGGAAGACTGTAGACCGAAGATTGTAGAAGGAAAGATGATTGTGGCATATAATGAAGGTGACTGACTTTAATTAAATCAACTAAAATCATGAACGCAGATACACAGATTTAACTGAATAAGTGTGCTAGTGCCATTATAGGCAACAGCCTGCTTTCTACAAACAGTGCGCTGGAGTTCATCTTTTCTACAAGTCACTTTGTGTATGACCGCCTCTATTTTTCCAGTCTCTCCCTTCCCCTCTCATAATCGCTGGCATCCATAAGTTTCGAGAGACAATGGAATTTGTGTGCTGGCTATAAACTCTGAACAGCAGCGTTTGCTGTGACTGACAAGGCCTATCTAAGGCAGCCTGTACACTTAAAAGAATTATCATTCTTGATCTAGCGCTCAGCCAGTCGTAATTCGCAGACGTGGTGAGCCGCACACAAGGCACACTCTTTACATACCTGCTCCTCCATTTTGCAATATCTGCACGCACACGTCCAGTTGGGCACAATTGTCAGTTACTGGAAGAAACTTAGGTTATTGCGATGCTGTTACAGACTGAAATGCTGGCACCGCTCATACGTAAGAACTAAGACAATAATGACATTGATATTTCGGCGCTACTGACATACGTGGTACTGTTTATCGATTGTATGTCATGCACGCTCAGCCTCACCAAAACAGCTTTTTCTGCATTTTCTGCACTCAGCTGAGCGTATATACTCGGATGTGCTTCTACAATGCACATACAAGTCATAGCTTTTATTGCGCAGTAGTTTTGAACTAATAAGCGTACTGAATGGTTGAAATTCGAACTGAATGGACGTCAGCGACACAACAGTCGCCATTTTTGGAATGGAAGTAAGCCACATCAGCGTTGTCTGCTGATAATAGACATTGATTTCAACTGGGCATAGTAAGCAACGTTGTTTGAGCGATGACCCGAACCGGGCATGGTTCCACTCTGCCAACTTGCTGCTCTCGAGCTTGCTAACAGACGCAAACAGTGCTTGAAACTGGGTGTGTAGACCCGACAAGCTCATACAAGTTAAGTCTGAGAGCTTCTTTAGAAAGAGGTAACTGCAACGCTGGGCACAGATGCTGAAGGTTGAGGGCGGCTTGAGGTCTCTGGCGGGCAGTGCTTTTTTGCTTTTCTCCTTGGCTTGCTGAAGCAGGTCCTGTTCAATTGGCTATATTCTATGACTGGATGTTTTGCCTTAGTCCATGGTAGAGGCTTTAGTTCTATGTGTTTCTGTCTGTGGCAGTTGCCTGGTGCACGTTGGGTGTTCTTGTCCGTGGATGGAGCTTGTTAGTTACGCTTGCAATGTCTTTGAAGGGAAGTTGAGGTCTTCCAGCTGGATTCTTTCCCTCAGCCAGATCCCCACACAGAAAGTCCTTAACGATGTGACCATTTTCTATCTGCTTGACATGTCCCAACTAATTCAGACGTCCTTACTTCAGAATGGCGGAGAGAATCGCAATACCAGCCTTCTCAGTTTTTCCGTGATATTTTCAGTAGTGCCATGGCAGCTATTTGTAGGAAACTTTGGTCCATTGCAGTGACCCCTTTTACAACACAGAAATGCTAAATCATATTTCTTGCAAATTTTAATTGATTAATTTTAATCAACTGTTCTTGTGCTTTCTTTAAAACTATGTCGTTTTATGCAATTTCTACCACGCAGAAGAAGAAAAAATTTATGATAAATTAGATAAAGAACTTTACTAGCACACACACACACACCACACACACACACACACACACACACACACATGGTCAAGGGAAATGGCTGAGAGAAAACGTGGTTCCATTTTAATCCTCATTATCTTCATCTTCATGGTCACGGGTGGTTATTAATAGCAGCCTGTAATCTCGTGTTTGGTTCACATGGCGTTGAGATGAATAACTGTAAGTTAATCAGTCACAAAAGCACATTTCTGCATTTATGCCGGATTGATTGTTCTCCAGTAAGTGGATTGAGAGCTTTTAAACAGAACGTATAAGAGGGGTTTTCAATTTGCACGAAATCACAAGACAATACAAACTTGAAAATCAACACGCACCAAATGTTATCTTGACATTTTTTATTTGTTTTACAGACTTGGAGGCTTGCACAAGTGTAATATCCGACCTTAATTACCAATCTTGTGGAAAATAAAAAAAAGAAAAGAAATTATTTTGTTCTTTTGAGTCAGTCGTGTTACCAATGCTAAGATTTTTTTATCTACAAATTGAAATCACTGGCTCAAGTTATCTCACTGTCTGTATGCCCAACACATGTCGGGTTTAACATGTAAAATCACATTTTTATTTTTGGTGGAAATTATAAAGAAAAATAACAGAAAATCTGCACTTTTTGAGAAAAGTGAATAGTTTTTGGTCCTATAAGATGCCGAAAAGTTGGAAACAAATGGTCAAATGATTGTGTTACATTTTCTGTGTTTGAATGAAACCTGAGTAGTGGAAGCCAAAAGCAAAGTTGGTGATTTTTTATATTTGATTCGAGATTTTGCCCTTTTAATGTGCCAGTGACACCACTGAAAACTGGTAACACGACTGATCCACACAGAATGGACACGATAACACGACTGAGGATTATACAGTCAGTAGTGTTACTACTTTACAACAGAAATGCTGACATGTGAGCCAATGTTTCCTATGTGTTTTCTGACGTGAAATTAAACACAGTGCGAATAGGATGTAAGACTGGACACATTTTACATAAATTTTGAGTTGAACTGGTGGAACTTTTGAGATACCCGGTAACACGACTGACAATTGGTAAACCCTGATATTATAGGCAGCAATATTTTCCTTTGCTTATGGCATTTATACACAACACCTTCTGTGATAATTTCCTATCCTAGAACCTCAAACTGAAAGCAGTTTCCAACATGGCAAAGAGAATAAAAGCAAATGATGGTATGTCTGAGTGACTCTGACCTGACATGTAAGACGAATGAAATTGGTGCTTCCAGTGGCTCACAGTTGGTTGAAATCAACACGCTCAGTGATGACTTAACCTTGTGAATACTGAAGCGCAGGTGGTCCATGCGACCAACACCACAGGGACTTCCAGGACTTTATGGATTAAACAAGTTGTAACTGATAACCTTTAACTATCACGGTTTACGCTCTTGGCGATAACGGGTTACATTTTATCATTTTACAAGGAGGTACCTTTTCAGACACATGATTTCCTGTACGAAATCGTGTTCCAAAAATTGTATCCTGTCATAAAAGCATGCAAATGTCCTTCTTTGCAAATACACAAATTAAGTTCTAGCTCTCTGCAACTAGTATTGAAACAAAAGACTGCAAAAAACATTCTGGAGGATAACCACTATTCAAACAAAAAAACATGAATCATTTCAAAACTTTGGAAACAAAGCCACAAACTGAACAAGCTTATCAAAATGATGATCCGTTTAAGGACCACTTTTGCACTGACATATTTGTGCATTACTTCCTCAGGTAAGAAGACTGACAAATGCTTGAACTCTCTACAACCATATTCCAGATAGCAGGGTCCACTGTGTAATGCTGTGAAGTATCAACCTTGACTGGCTGAGGAATCAAAGACATGATTTTACTATGTTCATACCAGCAGATGTCTTTGAACTGCTTTGGCCAAAAAAAGCAATTATTTAAGCCCTTCCCAACTGAGTGCATGCAGTTGACATACAGGTCCCCAGCATCAACATCCTCAACAAACCCAGGATACGGTTTTTTGTCATATTCGACAATCACCCATTGTCCCCAAGCACTCCTCTGGTGGAGGCACATCAGCGGGGACTTGCTGGGGAATGGCAGAAGGGGGGATTGAATGAAGAATTTTGTCTGGGACGGCTTGTTCAGGGGTGGCACCATCAGGAGGATTTGCTTGGGAATAGCGTTGAGGGGAACTTGATCAGAAGTGGCACCAGGGGGAACTTGCTCGGGAGTAGAGTCCAGGGGGACTTGCTCGGGAGTGGCTCCAGAGTGGATCTGTTCAAGAATGGAGTGGGGTGGTGTGTCTTTGAACTGCAGGCATAAAGTGATTTGGGACCCAGTGTTCATGCATCATATCATGTCGTGTGGACGACCACATGACCACCAGTGGATTTTCATCTGACACACTGTTGTCATGTGACTTCCCAGCCTAGGCAGCACGAGTCTATGTAGATCGGTACGAACTACTGGGTTTCCAAGCAAAGGATAGGCCAAGAAAAGTGGCATTTGCAGCACACTAGACAGTGCCGCTACTTGCCACATACCCATGTAAGTGCCTGCTTTGCAGACCTTCATGGACTCCCTTTCATATATTGACCTGATGATTTCTTGGTTTAGGCATATCCCTGGCACAAACTCCTCTCAATACATTGCAAATGATTTAAGGACTGATCTCATTTTACCATTTTCACCAAGACCTTTTCTCATGCTGTCTTCATCTAGATAGTAATCAGGATTTAGAGCAAGTTCATGAACAATGCGAGCTCTTAATTCTGCTGGTCGCTGATCGTCCCCAAAGGCAAAGACACTGCCAAACCCTGGCAAGCAGTTTCCATCTGCCCGAACAGTGACAGGGTATGTTTTCTGGCCAGGTATGTCTGTTGGGAACAGCACCAGTCCCTGATAATCAACCAATAATCTGTCTTTCTCAATGTACCTATGACTACCGGTGATACTGCAACCAAGATCAAAGTCCCTACAAATCTTCTGTAATTCACAGAACGTCTGTGCAGTTTGCAGCATTTTCAGGTGGTTTCCAAACTGTTTTTCTCTCTGCAACGTGCACTGCAGAACAAGCAGAGCTATTTGCAGTCTTTGTTCTTTTAGTATCGGCGTCAGTTTTTTACCTGCAGCATCTGCCCTTTTTCTTTTGGCACCATCATGTTTCTGATCTGATCCCAAGGAGTGACACAAAATGCACGGAAATCATGATCAGGACATGTGTCCCTCATCACACGTGCAACTGACATCCCTGACTTTTATATTTTCTAGTGAAATCACAAGTACCTGGTGAATTTTCATAGTGCCAGGAACTGTTTTCAGGGTTTTTGAATGTAGGCAATCTTCGACAGCTCTAATATCAGTATCTGACACAGTGTACAGTTTTATGGATGTGTTCTTTGACACCACATTCACAAAATCGTCACTGTTCATGATGTCTGCGCCCTCGACAACTTTTCGATCTGCTGTTCGTTTCAGGGTACCACCCACCCCATCAGGAACCCCCTTTCCATGCCCTGCTTCAAAAAATTCCAAGTTGCCCTTTTAAACCCTCTCTGAAAAATTTCAGTTGAAAGCAGATAAAAGTTTGTTTTTTTGTCTGTATTGGGTAGTTGGCCCATCACTGAAAAAGTGAAGTGTTTCAACTGCAGGATGTGAAATTTGTATTTCATCAAGGACAGGGCGAAGAAAAGGCCCAAACAGAAGCAGGATCATGCTGCAAAGAATTGGATACACCACAAAAGAGCTTTCTCTTCCCTGCAGTATAATAACAGCCTGTGTGTAAAGTAATCTGCACCTGAGAGGCGCCAAAATGGACAGCTTGAATTTCCCTATGCATCTTTCCTACATAATTTTCAGAAAAATCAATATGCACAACACACTCACGGGCTGCAAACTGTTTTTCAGATGCCTGAAGTGCTTGTACTGAGTAGTCTTGTTGAAAAGGTGACGAGTGTATACAGACAATTGCTCATGAAATTTGTCCCAAAGATTTCCAAGAGACCCTTGTTCTGTTTGTTTGACCGTGGTAGTCAACACTTTCTTCTCTCCATTTTTGAAAGTTCTCTTCTTTGACTGTCCTCCACTGTGTCCAGGTCACTTCTTGTGTTGATTCAAAAACAGAACTAGATTGCACCGTTCGGGAGAGACAGATTTCACAGTTTCTATACATGCATTGCTTTTCCTCGCTTGGACAAACAGTCTGATGGGCAAGGACATGAAGCGATGCCGTTTCTATGACACCATGACGTTTCAGCGCCTCTGCCAACCAATGCGTATTTTCGCATGTCTTACAGAGACACGTTTCTCTCTCCGAGGGTGAAGGGAAAGTAACCCAGAAAGGTTTAAGTCGCCAGAATGTTGTGAAACTTACTTCTTTTTCTTGTGATTCTTTGAGGTACTTTTGATGCAGGTTTTTGAGTGTGTCACACAAAATCCGCTTTTGTTTTTTGTCTTTTTTTTTCTTGTAATTGTTCATTTAACGAGATGTGTGAAAGTTTTTTTTTTTTTTGTTTTTTTTTTTTAAAATGACTGGTGAGTTGATTTTAACGTGGTGACAGCCCTGATGTGGCCCTCTGCGGTCGGCTGGGCTATAAGCAACATTATCTTATCTTATCTTTCTTGTAATTGTTGCTTTTTTACTGCCAGTACCCTAGATACATCATCTCTCAGAAAAAAATTTCTGATGGACAATCTGACACGATCTGACAGACTGCCCATCTTGTGCCTGTAATTGTATTTGGGGACATTCTGAAGGCTTTGCATGCTGCGGTCCTGAAACCATATTTGCGCAGGATGCATATGCAGCAACAATATCTTTGATTGATTTTTTTCCCTTGTGCATGATTTTCTTTCACTTGCTCCAGCAGAGAGTAATGGAAAGCAAGAGTTCTAACGAACAGTCTTCTTTGAATTGTTCCATCTACTGACCATTCTTGCTGCCTTTGACCGGGGTGTGTCTTTCTTCCCTGTACTCCTCTGCAGTCTCTTTTCGTGCATCCAAATCTTCTTTTGTTGTGCTTGCACCTGCTTTCTAAGGGCAGCAACTTGCTGACGAAGGTTTTCCTCTTCTTTGCTTCTCTTCTTTTGGTAGGCACGGCGTTGACGAGGAAGTGGAGAGGGGGTGGTGATGGACTAGATGAGGAAGAGGCTGGTGGGGTTTCTATGTTTTTTACATCCTCTGTTCTTTTCTTGCTGTCTTTCTGGTACTTCCTCCAACGTTTTTTGGCTTGCCTGTGTTCTCTTGGTGTCATGTCTTTGACCAACTTTCTTTCCCTTGCTCCTTATCTTTCTCATACTTTTTGCGCTGATATGCCAACCACTTTTCCCTCTGAGCAGGATCTGAATCCCGTTTAGGCGCGGTACCTTCGCTGTTTCTCCGCTGCTGACAAGGCCATCTGCAACATAAGTAATTCAAGGACTGCACTTAGTGATGCCAACGGCTCATTCTCACAGCTGGTACATGTTTATTACTTTGTATGTACATCATAACTGATCATCATCACGTTTTGAGGACATTAATCTGAAGCTAATAACACTTGCATCTTGGAATTAACACCTGAATCAAACAACTGTCAGTCGTGTTACTTACTCTGTCAGTCGTGTTACTGTTTTGACAGTAACACCACTGATGGTAACACGACTGAAAAAAAGTCACATTAAAAAAATAATGGTCACTCCCTAGATTACAACTGATCACAGACTTTCAGTCAGACTTGAATTAGTCCTACACATCGTCTCTCAGAAGCTGTCTGACGAAACAGTTTGCCATTTTAAGCCACAAACATCAAGTTACACCACTGAGTCCGTAAACAAAATATCCCTTACCTCTGAAACTTTGGCAGATATGAAAACAACAAAATCGACGCTCGTCGTATTTGCGCTCCCGCCAGTACCACTGAAGAAAGAAGGGACGTAAGTCGGAAGTAAAAATTGTCAGGCTGGAAGGGAGCAGCTGTTAACTGTATGCGGAAAAGCATTGGGGGAACACGACTGAAAAAAAAAAAAACGGACAGCAGATTTCAAACACCAATTTGTGTTTACTGATGTAACATGACGTGCAAAGTTCAAAATGACGTAAAACCTCTAAAGATAACAATAAAGACGATTTTATCAATTTTTTTCTGGTTCGTAATTTTTTTTTTTCTTCTCATGATATGCATTCAAAGTTTTGTGTGTTTTCGCAAAGACAAGAGTTTTGCCACCCCTGCACCCATTATTTATTTAATATTTCACAAACCAAAAAAGGAATCAGTGTTACTTTGTTATTGATTGACATTGGATATGCCTTTAAAGGTACATGCCGATTCCTAGGCAAAAAGAGTTCACCGCTTTGGTGCTTTTTTTTAAAGTCAAAAGACAGATTTTTCACACATTTTGAAAACCGCCCTCAAACAGAAAGTCAGTTGTCATCATTGGCACCAGTTCAGGTTCTCTACCTGCAGAGTCGGCTTTTACCCAGGCATCCGTTGTTGGACAAATTTATTTTTACTTGACAGTAAAAATACGCTCTCAGACAGTAAAGTGTCCGCAAAGCTTTCCTACATGCTAGGCTCTTCGCTGGCTGATGACGCTGTCAAAAGTTGTGACTTCATCTACGGCCCACCTCAACAGCCGACGCAGAACATTGAAGTACGACTATTATCTCCACGGTCACCGATTGCAACAAGACATCCTAGTTAGGTACTTTGGTGTCTCGGTTACAGAGGACGCGAGTTAGACATGGCATATCTCTAACATCACTAGCAAATCCAGCAGTCTTTGGCTTCAGAAACTACAACATCAAGTTTGGCAATATAAAAATCAAACAAACAGCTAACAGCCACTTTTCCACATTAATTTCGAGTAAATCAGTTCTGTGTGGGATTCTTTACGGCAGAAGGCGTCACCTGTCCTGAAAAACGGCAAAGAATAGCTGTCAGGTAGATGTCCAACCAACATCATTGGAATAGAAAACTTTTAGGGAGCAAAGAAAGAGAGCTCGCCACTTCACCGTCTTTGGATACAACCATAGCCTTATCAACAAAGACAAAATACTCTCACTCCCCCTGGCACTCCACGAAACTGCCTGCCCATCCCATGGCAATCAGCACCCGCACCCATAATCTATTGGATATGGACAACCTACTGGCAGAGGAGTCTTTTCTCCAGAACAGTCACAAACCGGGAGTCTGCCTGCTGAAATCATAATAGCCCCATACTTAGACCACTTGTGGTCCAGAATAGCACCATTGGCATAATTTCTTCTGTTTTACCATACTTACCTCACCTTTTTGGTATGCAGATTCTCCACTCCTCCCTCCTTTCACATCATCCTACGAATTCTAACACTGGGTAGTACACACCCTAAGTGGTGTTTGCATTTCATCTGAGTAATTACTTTTTAGGATAGCGTAAAACGTTTTCGCTGTTATGTCTTGGTTCAGAAGTTTCAGACAGTTTGAGCGAACTTTAAAGATTTCGGTTTTGAAGTGCTTTGCTAACACTTTCTTCGAAGAAAGGACAAGTAAAGAGTGTTCCTCATTGGTTGCTCTTCTCCACATTAAAATCACACTTGTCATTTACCTATTCGTGATGTTCAGTGGTTGAACACAGACAACGTTAACCAAAAGAAATGTAAAATGCTTTAAATCAGAACATTATATACTTTTTTATATTCAGGAGGGATTATAATAGACAGTATACATACTTTTTAGATTTAAAGTAGACTTCCTGTCGAGACAGATTAGAGGAGAGGCCCGGAAGAATTTTGGTAAGAAATTGTATGAGTAATTAGCAGTTAAGTGTTGGACTCTTTCGACGACCTTTACACTCAAAGGTATACTCTTTTGACCTTGAAAGCAAGGAATTGCAGAGAGACATTATGACTGATATATGTAGACATGTTTTCGAATTCGCCTACATCGATTTGAATGTACAGAAAACACAGAGACTGATACCCAAAACTTACGTTATTGAAAAGGTATTATATGTATCTGTGACATTCGTCAAATAGGTTCCTAGTCATTCCATTGTTTTTCCAAGCTGGTTATGAAGATGCGCCTCTGTTCAGGAAATAAAACTTCGGCAATGTACACATAATACACCATTTTCGTTGTCATCTTCGTCTTATTGATTTAGAAAATCCATTTTAGAAGTTTGATATTTTCGTATAAACTGTCATTAAAGTCTTTTTCCTACTGATGTTCCCCATTGTGATTCGTTCCTTAAATAAAGCATTCTTTTCAGTTTTGTCTTTTTTTTTTACCAAAATGGAGCGGAGATTTAGTCTACCCCAATTACGCAATCACGGTCTTGTATCTTCTTTTCAACTGTGATACACCATAAATGATTTTACCAAACGGACATATGCTTACTAGGAATGCATTCCAATGAACAATATAGTCAAAATGAATAATTCCATATGAAAAGATGTAATGATTAAACCATGTCATCTGTTAGTATGCTTGATATGATATATCAGGTGAGTGCACGCTAAAAAAAACCATTAATATACTCGGGTGTCCCACAGGAATGCATGCCCTTCGAACAGACACAGTAAAAATGTGGACAATAAAAGCTATCAATTAAAAATAGCTTGTAATTTCAAGAAGTACGAGCTCCATAACAATAAATCGTACAATACATGGTCAGTAAGAAATGCTGATTGACAGTATGCTATGTAAGAATGTGCTCTCTGAAAAAAATGTGCTACATAACCATACCCTCTTTTGCGACACATTCGAAACGGACAACTCGCACCAATACACCAAAGATATAAGATTTTCAGTTTCAGATGGTAAAATTTGTCTCCGGGCTTTTTTCCTCCTATGCGCTCTCCGAGTACCCTTTCCTCTATCTCTCCATCCATGTCGCACATCTGTGTTGTCCAGCGTGATGTTAATCATAAGGTCTGGTTTGTTTGGTCTTCGCCTTTTCTGATACTGGGTTTGTTTTATCTTTCGTATATGGTTCTTGGATTCTGGACCATGAGGGAGAGCGGGGACTGTCCTTTAAACCTCCAAGAGGCAGCCGATATATTGGGCTAGTTTGGCTGTTTGCCGCCGAGCTCGAGATACAGTTATGGTCAGCCTCGTACTTGTTTAAGTCTGATGATTGGATTCGTTCATTTGTTTCGATAGTCATGCGTTTGTTTGAATAGGCGCATATGCAATTAATTGTCGCGCACACGTACATAATGACCTTACACTGACAACATTTCCAAGACATGTTTACGCAAACAGGTCCTTTGGGCAATTAAACTATCAAGGACACACCATTCGAGAAATTGAATGAACTGCACATTCTTTGTATTAAACAATGACATTTTATTAGAAACAGTAAGAGTAATCTACTGTTAAAAATCTTTTCTAAAGCCACGCATTATTCATTGGTGATGGCTCCAGTCACCGAAGACTCCACGTCAACAATTGGGAACAACGTGACGGATCTTATTTTCAACATCACTGAAATGACAGATCCATCCCAATGTATAGTGTTCAAGTATGAGGGTCTCACTCCCTGGGATAAACCCTGACAATCTAGTCGGTGCACACACACTGAGGACCTCGTGAACCGAGTGAAATACACCATCATCCTTCCTATCTTATTTCTGATTGGTGGACCTGCCAACGTCATCAACATGGCGGTGTTCTACAAGCAAGGACTGAAGGAACGGATCAATGTGTGTCTGTTCTCCCTGTCTCTAGCCGACTTCCTCAATCTTTTATTCGACATGGTGTTCCATGGGAGAACAAGCCTATCTGCAGCTCACATCCAAATTCAACCATTAAAGAAAGGTAACATGTAATAAATATAACATTCATTCATAAATTAAGATAGATGACAACTTTTACTTATACATCGAAAATAGGTGAAATTTGATTGGTCAGTGGAATGACCAAATAGGGGAAAGGAAAAAGGGAAGTAAGTTTCAGTTTTCGTTTTTCTTTTTATATTAACATTTTATTTTCTCTTTTTGCATAAACAATGTACACACATATGATCATCAGCAAATTTAACAAGTACAAACAGTATACAAACATACAAGCACCAGCAAATTGGACAAAGTTACGTATTATACGCTTGTATAAAGCAGAGAACCGTATTACTTCTACGCTTACAAAGGTTTGTAAACTACTCAAAGATAGGTAGATATATATGCCATCGTGCCTGTAAGTTCTGAGACATATCTATACGGCTGGCATATTTTTCAATTTCATACCTTTTTTTTAAATATGTTGTAAACTGTTGGAACTGAGGTTGTGTTCCGTCAAACTTACATTTGTATACATAAAACTTATCTAGCAGCATAATAAAGTCAAATGTACTGTCTGCCTTGTAATGGTCATGGCATCCAAATGAAATTGTCTTTTCTGTTAGTATTAAGTTTGTGCTGGCACACTTTTCGTTTACCGAATCAAGTTTCAGTTTTCTTCCCACCACTATCTGTGTCAGAAAGAGGACTAGGTTTCTTTGCCTAATGGAGGTAGAGCTTTCCGACCTGTTATCATGGGCAGTGACGGCCATGAAACTTTGAAGTGAACTAATATATCTTGAGGTAATACGTAAGAGTTCTGCACAGATTCAATGCGAATAAATCGGCCTATTGCTAGAGACAACGATACCAACAAAGCTAAAGTATTAATGTTTACTAACAGCTGTTTATCTTTTCAACAAAGAATTATGATTATTAGACTATCCTTTACTATGTGTATTCCCAGTTCTTGTAGAACAGGGAGTACTTTACAATGGGAATGAAGAAATGCTCTGTATGTGTGTGTGTGTCTGTCTGTCTGTGTGTCTGTGTGTGTCTGTCTGTGTGTCTGTCTGTCTGTGTGTCTGTCTGTGTGTCTCTGTGTGTCTGTCTGTCTGTGTCTGTCTGTCTCTGTCTGTCTCTGTCTGTCTCTGTCTGTCTGTCTCTGTCTGTCTGTCTCTGTCGTCTGTCTCTGTCTGTCTGTCTCTGGTCTGTCTGTTCTCTGTCTGTCTGTCTCTGTCTGTCTGTCTCTGTCTGTCTGTCTCTGTCTGTCTCTGTCTGTCTCTGTCTGTCTGTCTCTGTCTGTCTGTCTGTCTCTGTCTGTCTGTCTGTCTCTGTCTGTCTGTCTGTCTCTGTCTGTCTGTCTGTCTCTGTCTGTCTGTCTGTCTCTGTCTGTCTGTCTGTCTGTCCGTGGTCAAATGTGTTCAACTCGCTCAAGACAAAACTATCGGGCCGATCTTTCTGACAATTTGTAGGTATGTTCATCATGGGTCACGGATGATGCCCGATGTTTATTTTACCGTTATAGCCGTTACTAACGCAATAATGGCCCATAACGGTTTTTCTTCTTATATGGAATATCCAAGAAAGTACTTGGCCGATCTTTCTGAAAATTTGTAGGTATGTTATTATGGGTCGCGGATGATGCCCGATGTTTTCTTTATCCGTTATAGCCGTAGTAACGGCTATAACGGCCCATAACGGTTTTCGTCAATGGAAAATCTCAGTACGTGGCCGATCTTTCTGAAAATTTGTAGGTATGTTCATTATGGGTCATGGATGATGGCTGATGTTTACCAGAATATCCGTTACTAGCGGCTATAACGGCCCAAAACGGTTTTTCCTCTTTATGGAATATCTCGCGCGCATTCAAGATAAACTGGGAGTACATTTATATGCTTTGCATCTTGTTTCTCAGATTCATATGATTGTGTCAGGTACGGACCTCTAATGCGCTTTGTGTTCAACCACAATCTGCTGGGGTTTTATGGGATTGCCTGGGTATCCCAAGTCATCTCCGCCATCATCGCAAGTGAGAGATGCTTCTGTATCTTGCAGCCTCTTCGTTCTCAGACAGTGTTGTCCACATCCACCACCACTGTCATCATTGTCATCACCGGCATTGTCCTGGTGGCATTGTACTCGGTCATAATGACATTGTATCGTGCTGTTTGTGTTCATGATCCTGTAATGGGTCAGACTCATGGACTCTCGTTCCCAGCCAGTTCTACCTTAAACCATCAAAACCTGATAGATGCTCTGGACACCTGTGTCTTTGGTATGGTCGTCCCTGGGGTGGTGATGGGAGTGGTGATAGTGACGACCATAGTAACAATGATCAAGCTTCGTCAGGTAGCAGCCTGGAGATCCCGTGTTTCATCCATATCACTATAAGTGAGCGAGAAGAGTCACTGACTGTCATGCTGGTCTGCAACTCCATCTTCTTCATCGTCTGTGCCTCTCCTTTTGCTTTGGCCAGGTGAGCAATGCCGCTGAACAAGGTACTGCCACTCTCAAATAAAACATCTATGAGAGAAAAAAAAGAATGCCGTAGAATGTGGCTGTTAATGTACAGTACTGAGAATATGATAATTCACTTCAGCAGTTTGGTGATAGGGGGAGTAGCAGAATGGATCAATCATCTTTTGTAACCAACAGTGGCTGGTCTTAAAAGAGTCATTCATTGACGGCAGCCGAGCTTGTCTGATTTCGGAGAAGGTCGATCCCAAATTGTATGAAACTGCTTTTAGAAAGAGTAAATCACTTCTTGTAGTCAATTGTGCCGGATTTCATAAAGGGTCACTCACGTGTATTAAGCAAATATGTCGGACCAGAAAACAGCAAGGTAGTCTTTTATAATCAATCGTATTTGATCTCAGAAAGGGGTGAAATCATGTGTGTTAGCAGATATCTGCGATGTCAAATCAAGATTTCGTGATTATATTCTTCCAATTTTCAGTCCATACAAACAGTTATGAAAATAAGTGTCTTGTAATCATGTATGTCTGTTCCATTCATCCGATGACTCATTAGCTTCACTTTTGACAGTCAAACGCATGCCTGCCAACAGGAAGCTCATCAGTAGAAGAGACAGCGGCAACTTTATCAAATAGAAAACATATCCAGCAGTTTCTGTACATCTTTTCACAAGGAAAAGGTATCCAATAGGTTCCATGACGTTCATTGTACTATTAGTATCTTAAATCTTTGTAATTCTTGCTATTCACAAATAAATAGTTCACTGACAATTTTATTGTCTGAAAGTGATTGTCTGTAAGAAATAAGACCAAAGTTTTTTTCTCTGATCTGGTTGTTAACTTTCCCATGGTGGGTGGGAAAGGGATAAAAAAAAAAACGGCAACAAGAACAAAATTAAGCACGACTTCGTCAGAAAGAAAAACTTTCCACAAACGATAGGAAATGACCACATGACCGTCCACGAGATATGGTCTTGACAGCAATTGAGACTCAGGAATAACAGTAAAGGGAGTTTTTAGGCTTGGTTGTTGGTGATCGACGGATCTGAGAAACACAAGCCATAATGCCAGTATGACGGGTGACCCTAACCCTATTAAAATACCAAGGAACTGGTCCTTTGCTGCTGAATACGGATCAAGGTGTTACAGCGGACAGCTCCAAAAAGCTGATATTTTGTTGACATGGGGATCAAAGTGTCTTCCGTGAGTAGCTTAACTCGTCCAAATGTTACATAAGATGTTCATGCTTGGATATTTCAGAGAGAAAAAATAAAAGGTGAAATCGAGTCATAGTGAGGCATTCAGCGAGTGACTGTTTGCAACGAGTCAGAGCCCCGACCAACCACTTTATGTTTTAGTTCTGTACTCCGTTCCCACAGACCATCACATCAGGTTATTTCAATGTGCGGAGTGGACCTCTATGCTCCTCCTCCAGTGAGTGTTTTGATGTATATTCAGGACATCATTGAATTACCCAAAGTGGCAGCGGGAGAAAACCATCCAAAAGATAAAAATTGAAAAAGAAATTAGAAGCTTTTGGCACGGCAATGTCGTATTCAAAACCTGTGAAGATTTTACCGACAGTGTTTATCTGAGTGACCGGTCATTCCCACCGACGAAGATAGTGCGAGGAAAACATGTTGCCTTGAGCCACTCAAAAACCAGCGCGCTTCAGGCAGAGGCATAAAACGGCCCAGCAGTCCAAAACGCCTGCTGCTGTGTGCCTTTGGAATTTCACCGTGCCATGTCAGCTCTTTGAGATCACTGCTGATTGTGGCGGAGTTAGTCAAATGGAGAGAGATGTCCCTCTTGTTCTTAGCTTGCTTGTTGATCGGTCAATGGGATAAGAGGCCATATCAAACCATCTAAAGCAAAATTTTCTAATTTATTCTCTGTCCTACACGTTGACAGGGCCCACGGGAATGGATTAGCTTGGTTAATGCTGTCTCATTATCATGAATAAAATAATGATCCATTAAAACATTAAGGATCTAAAATCGTACTTTGAGGAGCTACAGCCCTCTGTCAACATGTGAAGTCGATGATGATTTAAGGCCTGGAGGCGCATATTCAGTCAGCATTACTCTTTCCGCTTTAACATGCATTCAAAACCAGCGCAGCCGTTTGCTATTGGAGTGACGGGAGGAGTCTCGTTACTTAACTACAAATCTCTATTATTCAGCCATATCAATCGTAATAGTTTTTCAGGCTGTCGATGCTAAAAACTTTAGATGTTTGGTCTTTACCTTTCCCTTCTGTACCTGTCACTGACAAGAACTTGTCAGCCTTATTGTGGAATATCGTTATCAGTACAACCCTTCAATAGTCCTGGACTATGACTAGCCTGCCAATGAGGATCTGCATGGAAGTCACCATTTTAAAATTTTTTGACGATCTAAAACTTCGGAAAGGTGCACTTTACCTGTTGACCTTAATGTTTGGCTAGGTGGGACCATGTTGCAGGAAAGTCAACAGTGTAATACAAGAGGAAAACTGCAACAAGATCCTGCAGGGTCTTGACATACTAATATCGCTAAATGCACTAAATGTACGATACCAACACTTTCTAACAAATACTGTGTGATGGTGTTAGTGGTAGGGGGGGGGGGGTGCAGGTGAAGACAGGCAGATGGCATCCCTGGTCGCCTACATTTTCAGCCTCGAAGCTTTTGTTGGCCATGATGTCTTGTGTTCCTTGGTTCCTTCGTCCCATTCTGCTGAGGTATTCTTCCTGGGCTGTGTCTTCTTCCTTGGTTCCTTCGACTTCAATCTTTCTCGCAGTACAAGTTGTGATGGTGTGTTCCTGGCTTTGGAAGCGAAATAAAGATGAATTTCTCTCCACTTCGTTCCCTCTGCGTTCTTTTTGGGCTGGCTGGTGTCCCTTGGTTCCTGAACTTACCACCATCTGTCTGTCTTCGCCTGCACCCCCTACCACTCCACACCATCACACCTATATAACAAGTAAGAAGTCACCACAGACAGACTGTCATTAATTGAAACCATTTTCTTTAAACCTATAATGATTCTTCTTTAGGCCTTGACGAAGTCCATTATTAATTCATGAAATATCTACCGGAAAGCAGGAGTATGTAAGTATTTTTCAATCCAAAATCCTGAAGTTTATTGACAGTTTCTGCTGGTCAGGAATACAATTATTTATAAGTTGTCAAATGCAAAAAGTCATTGGAAATCCCATATCATTTATGACATAATTTGTTTAATACTCCTATATTCCAATAACGGACACAGTGTTTCTCACTGCAATGTTCCGCATTCCTGTCTGGCTTTGGTTTTGCGCATTTTCAGTTGGTGGTGCTTTTATGAGGTGCTACGAGTATTTTCCCCAGCAAGAAGTATACTGACTTCCATAAAAAACGAGAAAGCAAAACAAGCTGAAGGTTAGGGGCGAATTTTACTGGTCACAATTGTGCAGAGTGGAAGCGAGAATTCAACGTGATTTGATTCATTACACCGGTAATGTGTGAAAATGTCATCAGCAATATGTCTTTGTGTGGAAAATCCAAGGTCACGTGACAAACCAGCTTGAAGTCCTCATACCGTGTGTGGCCACCATTTGCATGGACAACTGCTTGACACCCGCGGCTCATTGAGTGGGCCAGGTGGTTGATGCGTCCCCTTGGCACACTAGCCCACACATGGACGATGGCCTATTGAAGTTGAGCCCCTGTTGCTGGTCGTGGACGCAGGAGGTCCAACCGTCTGCCAAGTTCATCCCAAAAATGTTCTATTGGGTTTAAATCGGGACTGAGGGCTGGCCAGGGCAGCACATTAACGTTGTTATGCTGAAGAAATTGCTGGGTGGCCCTGGCTGTGTGTGGTCTTGCATTGTCCTGTTGGAATGTCCAGTTTGGGTGTTGCGCATAAAAAGGAACGACATGGGGCCTGAGCACCTGGTGGATGTAGCGTGTGCATTGACACCCTGTCCGTGACCAGGACCAATGTTCTGAAAGATGACTGGTCCCATGGTGTGGTTAATGCCAATTGCACCCTATATCATAACGTTCGGGCCCTCCCAGGGGTTCCACTCTACCACACAGGAGTCAGCATAGCGTTCATCAGGTCGACGCCATATTCTGACACGACCGTTAGCCATGTCAATACAAAAAACGGCTCTCATCTGAGAACAGTATGCGTCCCCACTGCTGCCTGCACCAGTTGATTCGGGCTTGTGCCCACTGCAGCCTGTCCTGCCAGTGTCTTGGTGTCAGTACCGACCTGTGAGGACGCCTACATGCCAGCCCGTTCTCCTGAAGACGCCGCCGCACAGTGTTGATGCTGATTCGTTGCTGGAGATTCCCAGGCACCTGTCGAGCAATGTTTTGCGGCTGTTTGCCGCCTGTCCCGCAGATGGGTTCGAACCAAAATGGCGATCCTCTCTTGGTGTGGTGACCCGAGGACGGCCTGGCCGGGGACGATCATCAGTGGTACCAGTGACTCGCATGCGGTGCTCCAGACGATAGATGGTTGAGATGTGGACGTTAAAGATGTTGCGACCTGCCTGGCATCCACACCAGCCTCCAGATGGCCTAGGGCACGATTGCGTTCCTCTGCTCGTAGTCTTGGCATCTCTATAGCGCTCAGACGGCAAGTCGTTATCTGAACCTTGTAGCGCGGCTTTAAAGAAGGCTGCATGCCTGCGTACTTGTCGCTAGTTAACTTTGCTCTGCATGGTGTGCACGTGCCTCACATGCAGCAACCATTTGCCATTTTTTTGAAACCCTCCAATGCCGGAATATGTGTTGCTCACACAATTTTTCACTGCACGTGAGTCTTGGACCCAAACAACTTGCCACAATGGTTCAGATTGTATATTCACCCCTTTCACCCGAAAAATAGCCTTTCAATTTTTCGCGTTTTTTATGAATCGATATATATTTTCTTCAGTTTGCCCAACCCTATTTTTGTGCTCTGCAGCTGCAGAGTTTGTTGTCCGGGCTGTGTAGACCCGTAGGTCAAATACAGTCCGTATCGGATCATGTGTGCTTGGTGTCTGTTTTTCCATTTATGTATTTGTTAGCCAGGAAATCTTAGAAGTGCGCATGATACAAGAAGAAACTGAAGTGGGTTACAGTTTAGGAAATTACGATAGGATTTAACATGTCATGATTTTGAAACTATGCTTTCAACATAACTTACGAATGTTATCCAGGACTGGCTGCTTTGTTAGTAAAAGTAAGCTGGTAGCATTTTCTCTCGAAGTGCTTTACAACTGTTATTGATTTTTCATTTTAGATGTCACTCATATTTCTTTTTATCTGATTGTTACTTCCAAGTTTGAAAACGGGTCTAAATATGAACTTGAAAATTATAAAGGTAAAGAAAAAAGGTACCTTTTGGAGAAGTTTCAACGTTTCGTGCGTAACACTTGGTCACGAGTAGTGTGTTGAGGTGTTGGAAGCTGGCAGGGTTTTTTGTGACCACAGTTCAGCCAAAAAAGGTAGGGGAGGGGGTGGGGAAAAGGTGAACTGTATTTATATGGTCAACAAAGGGGGGTGGGGCAAAGAGGGGGGGGGGAGGTGGGAGGAGAAAAGGGTCATCTGGGTGTGGTTTTCAGAGAAAGGGGAGGGGGTGGTGGTAAGGAAAACATAGTATAGAAAATGGGGGGGGGAGCAGGGGGGGAATGGGGGGGGGGGGGCGTTGCAGCTTGAGAGAAACAATGTTTATTCCTGACATTGAGTCCGTAAGGACTCAAAGTGCCAAGGCGTTGTATTAGCTGGCTTTCCATGAATTTGCGGTACTGGCCCTCTTTTTGTCCATTGCGCCAAAGCGCTGCCACTCTGATGTGCGACAGGTTATGGTGTTCAGAAGTAAAAGTGGTTTTGCCACTGGTGTGTCTTTTCCTGTCAGAATGTTGTCCCTGTGTTCTTTGAAGCGATCATTGAGTGATCTGTATGTTTCTCCTACATACATCATGGCACACAAGGTACAGGTCAGGACATAGACAACATTTTGAGTTTGGCATGTGAAATGGGATTTCACCTGAAACTTATGATCTGATGGGCCTTGGATAGTTGTTGCAGGGTTAATAAAAGTACAGGTTTTACATTTAGGTTTTGTGTAGCCATCTTGCCTCGATGGTCTGAGAACATCTGTATCATTGTCTCACTGTCCCAGAGTGGCCGGTCTCCTCACACCAGAGTTGGCCCCAGGAAGACGACAGCATAATTTGTTCTTCGTGGTGAGCTGGCTGTTGGACATCATGGTGTACATCAACTCCACCTTCAACATCTTCATCTACTACAACATGGCGTCCCGCTACAGACAGACCTTCTGGCAGCTGATGGGCAGGGCACACAGGACCTCCAAGATGAATAAAACCAGTGCTCGCATAGACAATGTTGCATCTTCAACACAATGAACAGAATAGTTTACTGGATGGCAACAATAAAGTCTCGTTGCATGTTTCCTTAAATTCAGAAATGATAATTTACGCACACAAAGATCTGCCTTATGACATCAACAAAGCCAGTTATATTGCTCAGTGAAAATCGAAATAAAATGTGTTCGTCGGATCGTTATGCGTTCTCTATATACTTAAAGTGAACGTATTGTGCCACTGACGTATCTGACAGATTCTGTCATGGGGAGTATTAGAAATTTTACAGCAGTCATAATGTCATTTCTATTGATGTGAACCATTTTGTTAACAGATAAACCTACTTGCCTCTTGACGTCAGATTTTTTTCAAGCATACACTGGCCAAAAATTAAATGTTATTTCAATGTCCTGTCAGTGATCCCTCCTCGTGGCAACAAGCCATTGGCTGTCTACACGTGCAGAACACCGATCTTCAATCAACAGCAGCGTCACTGCTACAAACCACCGTGCTCACATGATGTCATCAACAACATCATTTTCACAGATCCCATGACTGATTTGAGTCATACACAGAATCAGTTCTGCATCTGATGTGACATGTAGCATCATGTTCACAGATCCCATGACTGATTTGAGTCGTACACAGAATCAGTTCTGCATCTGATGTGACATGTAGCATCATGTTCACAGATCCCATGACTGATTTGAGTCATACACAGAATCAGTTCTGCATCTGATGTGACATGTAGCATCATGTTCACAGATCCCATGACTGATTTGAGTCATACACAGAATCAGTTCTGCATCTGATGTGACATGTAGCATCATGTTCACAGATCCCATGACTGATTTGAGTCATACACAGAATCGGTTTCTGCATCTGATGTGACATGTAGCATCATGTTCACAGATCCCATGACTGATTTGAGTCATACACAGAATCAGTTCTGCATCTGATGTGACATGTAGCATCATGTTCACAGATCCCATGACTGATTTGAGTCATACACAGAATCAGTTCTCCATCTGATGTGACATGTAGCATCATGTTCACAGATCCCATGACTGATTTGAGTCATACACAGAATCAGTTCTGCATCTGATGTGACATGTAGCATCATGTTCACAGATCACATGACTGATATGAGTCATAAACAGAATCCGTTCTCGGTCTGATGGGACATGCAGCATCATGTTCACGGATCACAGGACTGATATGAGTCATAAACAGAATCAGTTCTCCATCTGATGTGACATGTAGCATCATGTTCACGGATCACAGGACTGATCTATGTCATCATTAGCATCCTTGTCACAGACCACAACATTGAGATTAAGGCATCAGTAACACCCTGTCAAAGATCAACACTGGCCTATAGTCACCATAGCATTGTATCACGACCCTGATCGACTTCAACACTGATCTGGTGTTGCCAGTGATATTATTGTCACGATCTGAATTCATCAGCAGCATCACTGTCACGGACTACAACGCTGATTTAAAGTCATTAGCGTCATTGTTGCAGACCACAGAACAGAACAATACTAGTCTGATGTCATCAACAACCTCATTGTCACATTCACAAAACTAATCTGAATTTATCGGCAATACTATTATTACCGTTTACAACGATTATATGAAGTCATTGGCAACATCACTGTCAGAGACCACATCAGCAACAACAGTGCCAGAGATCAGAACAATCATTGGTAACAGCACTGTCACATATCATAACGTTGTCATCGTAACAGACTGGAACACTGGTCTGATGTCATCATCAACCTTAATTAACATATAATGTGATTGACATAGATTTCACTAGTGCAGGTATCACATTCGTAAATCAGCAGATTTTGTCAGTCCCTTGAAAGTGTCAAAATACATCAACGTCAAGACTTATCAGACTCCAAACAGATCGTAACTGTCATTCTTTTACCCGTACGTACGATAAGATTGTTTCAAGAACTCTGGGGTACTGGTACTTCTGTTGTGCACAGCGAAATGAAACGACGTAAGTGTAAACCATTATGGATGTTTCAGTATTGACTCCTTTGAGCATGTTTTCCAAAGTTTCTGAGTGCTGCAGGTGTTCTTTCTCTCCAACATAAAGTACGGAGATTACGCAGGGAATCACACTCAGTCTCACCCAATCTTACGATAAAAAGGGACAGACAACATTTCAGGCTTTGACTTTTTATGGAATACTGTCACAATCATGTCAGTTATGAGCCCCCCCCCCCCCCCTCCCCTCACGTCCCGCTAAGTTTATGACACAGTTTTAAATGTCAGCACGTTCATGAGGACTGTTTCTTAAATCTATGTACTTTTTTAGTAGTGTCATAGACAAGTCACCACGTCCATAGAATTGAATGAAGAGCTAGACTAAATCACTCGTCACTCCTAGTCTGCATTGTTTTGGTGTGGCATTTCAGATTAGCTGTCTTCTTTTTGCCGAATGCTTGGTAGAGACAGAAAGAGACGATGGTATTGTCTAGGCCCGACTACTACAAAATCTCTTTGTCTGGTTCACCAAATACCCTGTTAAAAGTCACAAAAGCCCCCAAAACCCGCGCTGCCAGGCTGGTCTGCACGTCTCCCAGATTAGTAAATACCACATCTCTTTTACAGCCTCTTATCGATTTCTGTTCAGCATAGAGTTGATTATGAATTTGCGTGAACTGCTTTTCATTTGTTTCTATTCTTACTGTGGCACTGCACTGGTCTAAAATACCTTTCTACATCCTTCACATGTGCATTCTATATCATAGAACCGTTCTTTTTTCCAATCTCTTCTTTCGTCTTCCCGATGTCAGAACAAAATTCTTCGGTCAGTGAGCAGGAAGCAACTGCCTGGAGCTAACTCTCCACATGCACGGGAGTAACGGAAGCAACTGCCTGGAGCTAACTCCCTACATGCACTGAGTAACAGGAAGCAACTGCCTGGAGCTAACCCCCTACATGCACTAACAGGAAGCAACTGCCTGGAGCTTACTCCCTAAAATGCACGGGAGTAACAGGAAGCAAACTCCCTGGAGCTAACTCCTTCATGCACTGAGTAATAGGAGCACTGCCTGGAGCTAACTCCTTCATGCACTGAGTAATAGGAAGCAACTGCCTGGAGCTAACTTCCTCATGCACTGAGTAACATGCTTCCTCCACCTTGTTCAAACCATCTACACAATCTGACGTCTTTAAAGTGTGCATCCATCCTGCACGTTTGTCGTTCCCACGTTCCTAAAATCTTATTTAGGTGTGTGTGTTGTGTGTGTGTGTTTTGGTGTGTGGTGTGTGGGGGGGTGTGAGGTGTGTGTGTCTTGTGGTAGTGGGTGTGGGTGGTGGGGTGGTGGGGTGGTGTTTGTGTGGTACTGTGTGTGTGCGTGCGTGCGTGGTTGGTGGGTGGTGTGTGGTGGTGGTGGGTTTGTGGTGTGTGTGTGTGTGGTGTTTGTGGTGTGTGTGTGTGGGGTGGGTGTGTGTGTGGTGGTGGTGTGCTTGTGAGTGTGTGTGTATCACACACACACACACACACACACACACACCACACAAAACACACCCCACACCACCCACACACACCCAAAACACACCCACACACACCACACCCCCCGCACACACACGCGCACCCCACACGCGCACACACCCCCACACCCCACAACACACACACACACACACACACACACACACACACAACACATTTGGGTTTTCCATTTTGTAAAAAATTGTAGTTTTGTCAGTCACACTTTCAAAACCAGATTACGCAAATCACAAACAGTCATTAAAATAGGGAGAAATACAAAAATCAGAGCTGAGCAAATCTTTTGGGAAAGACTCAAAGATTAAAAAAAAATAGATACAACATATCAGGGAAAAAATCATAAAAAGAGCAACACCATACAACAATATTTTAAAAAGATGCAATCTATGCTCAACAGAAAAATAATGGTAAATTTTTTTGTAAACCACACTTAGCAACTCTGAACACAAAAGTAGAAATTGTAAACAATTGCAGGCAGAAGTGGAAATCTTTGCTAGCACATTCCATCTAAACAGGCCCCAATAGAACTACAGGCCGCACGTGCAGCAAAGGAGATCCGCCTGCAACACAGAGTTGAAATCAAGTCCCGCACGCCATAAAAGATCGTTGGCGTGCCCAAAAGACATCCTAAAGATAGCAAGGGCTTGAAACAAGCTTGTAGTTTTAACACTTTTTTTAAAAAAAATTTTTAAAGTGTTGCTCCCAAGGGGTTGAGCACCTTCAGATTTTTTAAGGACACTTTTATTTTCATAATAATCGCTCTCCGTTGAGCACTGTGGTCTGACAAATCAAAAATGGAGAAATCAACTTTAGGCAATCTACTAAAAACTTTACCTTTTTCAAACCACAAAATTGCACTAAAAAAACTGATAGAACAAACCAAAAAATTTGTGCGCAACATGAGATGGAAGGCGTTCTTCTTCTAAACCCCAATGCAAAGAATGAAGCAAAAATACATATGGATTCAAATCATGGCGATCGCCTCGACAATAGATGAAATGAACCTTTTGAAGACAAAATAAAGGGACTGATAGCCATTATTAAATTCAAAAAATCAAATAACTTTCAAACATCACTAGCAAATGATATAAAACAAATCCAAATGATAAGATATTCGTAAAGGCTGACAAAACTAGCAATTTTTACAAAATGGAACCAAATGAATATTTCAACTCTTAAACAAAAACATCCAGAAAAACTACAAGAAAGCTGACAAAAACTACACACAGCAACATCCGCAAAAAAGAAAAAGAGCTTGCACACCGCATGGAGTTAAGCGACAGGGTAGAGGCAACAGCAACATAAGAAGCCTTCATAACATTTTAAAGACACAAGCCTAACTTCCAAAAAAACCCAACATTGACACTAATAAACCCCATCTAAATCCGAACTGGGCAAATAAGCAAGAGAATTTTGGAAAAGGCTATAAAGATGTAAAATCAAACCGAATACAACCTTTGGAAACAGCTATGAGGTCATACAATGGTTTAAGAAACTCAAAAAAACGGAGAAATACAATGTTCATTACATTTAACATAGCAGACTTCTATCCATCCATAGATGAAGAGCTACCCAACAAAGCTTGAAATTTGCCAACAAATACACAATATAACGGGTCAGAAATGGAGATTATTTTCCACACCAAAAAAACCTTACTCCATTGCAGAAATGAAACTTGGATTAAAAAAAAGGCAAAAACTCCACATTTGAAACCCATGGGACCGTATGATGGTGCTAAAACATGTGAACTGTCGGACTATTCATGCTATCCAACATCCAAAAACCACTTGGAAAAACGGTCGGTTTATACGAGATGCGGCCTCACTGCATTAAACAAAATCCAAGAACCACTGAAATACAAGGAAAACAAATTTATGTAAAATCTTTAAAAACCACAACTTAAAAATCACAATAGAAGCAAACAAAGTAGTGAATTACCTGGGACATAACATTAGCCTCAATGCCCATGTGTACAACCATACAAAAACCCAACGACTTTACCATCTACGTAAATATCAAAGCAACAACCCCCCCATCCATACTTAAAAACAATACCCAATGGTATAAACAAAAGGCTATCCAAACCCTGTCATGCAATGAAAACGCATTCAACGATGCGCAACAGAATATCAAGAAGCATTACAAAAAAGTGGTTACAATTACAAACTACAATACAGTCCAGACAATAAACGAACAGAAATAAAAAAAATAGCAAAAGAAGTTTCATATTACTCCATCAGAGAAACGGTCCCCCTTGCACCCCCCCCCCCCCTAATAAATTTGTCACATGTATTTTTGGTGCTTTAGAGTGTTTAGATCACGAAAAATCATGTTAACAAAAAAATCTTGGGACGCACTGTCCCTTCTGGTTTAAATTTTTGAAGGGTACCCATCTCAGGTGCCGCGGCTGCTTTTCGTCGGTCCGAAACGTTCCAAAAGTTTGGTGATCCCCTGTGTCTTTGTTATTTAAGCTACGAGAATTTTCTTTATGTTTTTGTTGACAGTAATGCCTTCTGCACGGTATGAAATTTATCGGAACGATAATATATGAAATTAAGGTACCGCAGTAAAGTACGTGTGTACCCCCCGTATATCACGCGTTGCGTAACTGTAAATTTCCCAAAAGTGTTTGCAATAAACTATCTCTCCAAAAAACTGAACTTATTAGGAACACTGTACCCACAGTATCAAGAACAGTTTCTTGTGATTCTTTTGAGCTATGCCACTCACCATGGACCTTTGTGACGCTCTCGGGTTGCCGGGTTATCTCCCTACCCCCTATTTGGCTTCAACGCAAATTTAATTTTTACAAATTCATATTGGATTTTTTATTGAAAATAAATTTAAATGTGCACTTTCCAAGTGTGAGCGCGTATGTGTGTGTGTGGTGTGTGTGGTGTGTGTGTGGTGTGGGGTGTGTGTGTGTGTTGTGGTGTGTGTGGGGTGTGTGCATTGATGATGATGATTGTTCTCAAGATTGCTGGCATGGAAGGCATTCGTTTCATGGCGACATCTGCCAGACTGTATTTAAATCAACCAACAATCCCATCATTCTGAGTCGCTTCCCTCGGCACAAGTAGGAAGCGACTCTTCTGATACGTAGGATATGACGCTTCTTCTTCGTGTCGTTCAGGTTGAAAATCACAAGGAAGTCAACCATATTGCGGGCAGGATGACGCCCTTCTCTTCTGCGGACCACCTGGTTCCAAGGTGCCATCAACGTCAATCCATCCTTGTCCATTGCTTGCTGCTGGAACATCAGACATGGGTACGAGAGCCCTTACCAAATGACAACTTGATAGCTGCTCCGTTTGATGTGCTCTTGAAGAGTTTGTTTGCACGGAGGCAACGTTGTAATTTGCGTTCAATGGCTCTTTCCCCACATCTCTCCTTGAGTAGCTGGTGTCGGAAAGTCATTAGCACGGTGAAAAACAATGTCTGCCGTACATGACACAGGTGAAGGTCTCAAGATCGGCTTTGACTTCTTCAGCGATGGCCCATGTCCCTCCATGGCGGGCAATTGTTTCCACAATCTTGGATTCTGCTGAAGAACTTTGATGGGTTTGTTTTTCCCCAATGCCCTTGATTGCACTTGTTGTGTCGCAGCCGGTGGAAAACATGAAGAGCCAGGAAGGCGGTGCTGTGCTGTTCCCCGTATGCTGTAGCGATGTCAGTGACGTTGATGACCCGTTGTTTGTTCCCCATTCCTGTGTCGAGCAGAATCACACGTCCTTCAGCTCAGAGCGAAGTGCAGGAAATGAAGAAAATGTCCGAGTCGGGACTTTTGGGACGCGGACGAAGCTGTATCCATTCCGTTCAGCGTACGCACAGTGGAGGAAACTCTGGAATCCGTCTCTTCTTGTGTGGATTTAAGTGCTACGGTTGGCGTCCTTGTTGTCGTAGCTCATCTGCCGATTGCAGCAGGAAGGCTTCTCCCTCACATATCAGCATGACTTTTCTGTCCTTGAATTTTGGCGCATTCTCATCTTTGCTCCAAACGTCGAGTAATACTTGGCTGAGCTGGCTTCTTGTTTTCGTCGTTTGACAGAAACGTTTTCCAGTCTGCAGGACGCTTGGTGCTTTTCCTTTCATGATGATCTTATCGCCAGTGCCTCCCCCTTTCCTTTTCATTGCTTTGATTCAGCCCGTTTTGTACATGTCTGTATTAAAACACCACGCCCGTTCCTTTGGCAGCATGTCAGATATCTTTGGCTGATCTCCCAGAAATTGGAAGGAAGCTGGTTGCAAACAGTGAAACACTGCATTGCCATCGATCACAACCAGGGGTCGCGTCATGCGGAGGTAGATCTTCCATATCTTTGAAGTACTTAAACCCTTTTGCTTTGTCGGTCTTGGCAAGGAAATTGTCAGCAATGGCAATTATGTAAGGGTACAGGAGTAAGTTGGTATGTCATAAAATTTATTTAGATTGAGTTGAACACCTTCCTGTGCCTTCACAAGGACTTGAAAGGCAAGGTTCCTTGTTTTTATTCCACAAACCCTTTTTTTTGGAAGTCTTCATGTGGACGTTTTGTTCATGGTTTCCTCTTTTTCAGGTTTCCGCTTGACTGGGTTCAAAGAAATTGTCATTTGCCATCAGTCTCTGCGTGATGAACGCCTCCTTCCGGCGTTACCAGCCTTTTCTGCCCTCAACACATCATGCTGAATTGCCGGCTGGGACAGATGCTTCGATGACAGGGCGATGAGTTTGACCCAGGCTTCCTCACAGAAAGGGTCGATGAAACTTTTTGGAAACCCGATTTATGACGTTGCTTTCACTATCAGAAGGGAGCCAATTCTATCACTCCACCTTTCACCTTTCCACCAGCCATAGACAGATACTTGGACTTTTCATGGGTTTTTTTCCTGCCCTCCTTGGTTGGCAATGGTCGACACAGGCTTTAAACCCGCTCACCTCCCCCCTTTTGCTTTTATTAAACGTTTCTTCCATGGTCTTGTCCAGTGCACAGGATTGCTAGGAATGAAGGACCTTGCCACGCTGAAAGCCCTCTCTGCAGCATCTTTCCCTTTGGCTCCGGATGTGACAAAGTCAATGTTTGCCAAGAGATGAGAAGAAGGTCAGGTTGCGTGCATAGTTTTGTCCCCCCGAAACTGAGAAAGGTCTGGCATTTGGGACATCGTTTGTGCCGCAAGGAAGTCGTTGTTTTTTACTGCCTCAAGGAGCGCTAGGACAAGCTATACATGGAGAGACAAACCAAAATTATTGGGGCCAAAGGGGTCCGCTCCTTCTCTGACTTGTCTTGAACTGGTACTTCCATCTGAAGTAGTTTAACTTCTTGAGAAATCAAGTTCTTTTTAGTTAAATCATGGGGTTCTTTGAGTTTGCATTTGACGTGTCAAAATTGATGTCTTCATCCTTCGACTTGATACTTTCCAGCATGCAAGCGTTTTAGACCAAGTTGTTTTATTGGGGAAACTGCTTGCCAAGGCCAAAGACACCTTGCCCAGAAAGAAATCCAAAACCGCCTTCAGTTTTCCCAAACCGACGTCCCGCAAAAAAACCTTGATAGCCGGGAAAAGGTCCGAATTATTGGGTTTTGTCTCAAACCCCAGATCGGAGCTTTCATACTAACCCTGTCAAACTTGTGTCGTATCTGTCCAACCCCTTTTGTGCCTTCTCGATGGGAAGGATTTCCCGAGTTGTCTATGTTGTTTTTGGGTCACAGGGATAGTTTAATGTGCTTTTTGCGGGTTTCCCCCTGTGAATGAAGCCGCTTGGTATTTCTGATCTGGGAATGCTGATGTATTTGAAAGAACCTAGTCTTGATCTTTACCTTCCAAGGTATCTAACCCATCTCCCCCCAAAAAAAACCCAAAAGCGTAATACTTGGAAATGAAATTAAGACAGGTAAAATTTCCAATTAATTTGAAAGACTTTTAAATTTTTTGTTGAAGCAGGCGGGATAAAAAAGGAAAAGGGGGTCGCAAGGGCCCTTTTAAAGGGGTACTCCCAAGCCAGCATTCTTGAACTTTTACTTTTTCTAATACACATTTTAAAACCCAAAGCAACCACTTGCAAACGCGCAACGCGTGGGCGGGGGTACCCCTTCCCCCCCCCCCCCCCCCAAAGTCATTATTGCAATCGTGCAGAAAGATTCTGTAACAAAATTAAAGGATTCATTGAGTTAAATAAAAAGAAGTGATACCAACTTTTGGGAAAGTTTCCCCCCGAGGGGCCGGGCCCGAGTTGGGTACCTTTAAAAATTAACCAAAAGACAGTGGGCGTTTTTGTTTTAAATGTTGCCGTTTCTACCCAAAGGGAAAAAAACCTGGCAAATTTTTGGGGGCGAAGGGTGAAGGTGGGAACCGTTTTCTGCGGGACTTATTCATAAAC
>CM031606.1:44965555-44985555 GCA_018398815.1 Conus ventricosus
AACTGTCGCCCAATCGCTCTGACCAGTGCCTCTGTTAAGCTGATGGAAAAGATGGTCAACTCCCGTCTGATGTGGAAGCTGGAAACCGATGACTTCTTGGCCAGTGAACAGTGCGGTTTCCGGAAGTACCACTCGACAGTTAGACCATCTAATCCGTCTGGAAACCACCATCCGCAACGCCTTTGTCAAAAAGCAGCATTGTGGTGCTATCTTTTTCGACCACGAAAAGGCGTACGACACCACGTGGAAAGCAGGAGTCCTCATGGACCTACACAGACTGGTTTTCGTGGTCACCTGCCTATGTTTATCAGAACTTTTTGGCTGACCGACAGCTCCAGGTGCGTGTTTGGCACCACACTCTCTGACATCCATGGGCAGGACCTGGGTGTCCCTCAGGGGAGCATCCTTTCTCCAGCCTTTTCAGCATTAAAATTAATGACATTGTCCAATCGGTAAGCCAGGGTTCTGAGTCCTCTCGTTTGTTGACGACTTCGCGCTGTACGCAGTTGGAGCTTTACGCCAGCGTACAGCGTCGACTCCAACTTTGTGTCAACAAGATTCAACAGTGGCCGAGGAAAAACGGGTTTACCTTCTCGCGCACCAAAACTCAGTCAATTCATTTCCCAATTTTCGTCAATTCTTGCTGATCCTGAAATTGTCTGGACAAGTCCACATTCCAGTTGTAAAGAAGCAAATTCCTAGGGGTTATTTTTGAACAAAAACTGAATTTCTCAGCCACATTAAAAACCTCAAAACTTCTGCCAGAAACTCTGAATATTCTGCGGGTCGTAGCGCCACAACTGACTGGGGCGCTGATAAGAAAACTTTGCTGAACCTCTACAGAGCCTTGGTCCGTTCCAAACTGGACTATGGTTGTGCTGTGTACGGCTCTGCAAGACCCTCTTATACTCAAACTCTTGGACCCTATCCACCATCAAGGCTTCGTCTCTGTCTTGGAGCATTCCGCACCACCCCTGTGTTACAGCCTGTACGCAGAGGCAGGAAACCCTCACTGTCCAACCGCAGGCTGAAAATGTCTCTACATTATTATATCAGACTGTTCTCAGAACCGCAGAATCCTGCCTATGACTGTGTTTTGACCCTCGTTTCAAAAACAAATTCGAAACCAACCCTAACTGTATTCTGCCGTTTGGTCTTCGTATGCAGCCTCACGTGCGGAATGCAGGTCTAGATCTAGGAGTTGTGTCGGATTTTTCCAAGTTTCGGATCAGCCTCCGTGGAACCTTTTCACACCAGAGATTCGTTTTGATCTTGCAGGAGCTTTCGTAAAGAGTCTACCAGCTCTCTGGCATACAAGGCCTTGTATGCTGACCTCTGTTGAAAATTCCCATTCTTACCAGAAAATTTTCACTGACGGTTCCAAGTCTGAGGATGGAGTGGCCTGTGCAGCCTATTGCCCTGGGGCTCCTTCTCAGATACTGTAGACATATACATTCAGATGCTTCTGTCTATTCCGCTGAACTTACTGCTCTGGCTCTGGCGCTGAGGATAATCTCACAATCCACTAAGAGGGACTTTCTGGTTCTGTCGGATTCGCTGTCAGCTTTGGAGGCCATAGCTCGCCGCAACCTTCAGCATCCAGAACTTTTACATTTTCTTTGAACTTTTTAGCAAGTTGGAAAGCGGATGGTTAACAACATACTCTGGCTTGGGTTCCTGGTCATGTTGGCATCGGAGGGAACGAAATGGTTGATCGTTTAGCCAAGAATGCCACAAGAGAGAAAATGTCCAACATTTATATCCCTTGCTCAGATCTGAAACCCAAAATTAACGATTATGTGAGAGACCTCTGGCAGGAGGATTGACACACACAGACGAAGTAACAAACTCTTCAGATCCGTCCAAACCTTAAGGAATTCCTCCCATCTACGTCTGGTGGTCGTAAAGAGGAAACGGTTCTGTGCCGGATGCACACCGACCATTCGTATTTTACTCATTCCTACCTTTTAAAGAGTGAAGAAGCTCCGTGGTGCATTCCATGTCATGTGCCACTCACAATGAAACATGTTCTTTTAGAGTGTTGGGACTTGCACGATGTGAGAACACAGTTTACAGCGGAGTCCGGAAGATCTGTTAGGGATTCCCGCTGACGTGATCCTTGAGTTTTGAGAGAGATTAGCATTTTTCATCTGATTTAAGATTTTACGGAAGAAAGATTTTTAACGAAGTTTCTGGTGCGTTTCTAGAAGTTGTCATTTAAAGAGATGTGTGAAAGGTTGGGTTTTTTTTTTTTTTTTTTAATGACCTGTGAGTTGATTTAACGTGGTGACAGCCCTGATGTGGCCCTTTGTGGTCGGCTGGGCTATAAGCAACATTATCTTATCTTATCTTATCTTCGCAATGCACATACAATCATAGCTTTCATTGCGCAGTAGTTTTGAACTAATAAGCGTACTGAATGGTTGAAAATCGAACTGAATGGACGTCAGCGACAACAGTCGCCATTTTTTGGAATGGAAGTAAGCCACATCAGCGTTGTCTGCTCATAATATTAGACATTGATTTCAACTGGGCATAGTAAGCAACGTTGTTTGAGCGATGACCCGAACCGGGCATGGTTCCACTCTGCCAACTTGCTGCTCTCGAGCTTGCTAACAGACGCAAACAGTGCTTGAAACTGGGTGTGTAGACCCGACAAACTCATACAACTTGTTACGTCTGAGAGCTTCTTTAGAAAGAGGTAACTGCAACGCTAGGCATAGATGCTGAAGGTTGAGGGCGGTCTTGAGGTCTCTGGCGGGCAGTGCATTTTTGCTTTTCTCCTTGGCTTGCTGAAGCAGGTCCTGTTCAATTGGCTATATTCTATGACTGGATGTTTTGCCTTAGTCCATGGAAGAGGCTTTAGTTCCAGGTGTTTCTGCCTGGTGCACGTTCGGTGTTCTTGTCCGTGGAGGAGCTTGTTAGTTACGTTGCAATGTCCTTGAAGGGAAGTTGAGGTCTTCCAGCTGGATTCTTTCCCTCAGCCAGATCCCCACACAGGAGGTCCTTAACAATGTGACCATTTTCTATCTGCTTGACATGTCCCAATTGACGCAGACGTCCTTACTTCAGAATGGCGGAGAGAATCGCAACACCAGCCTTCTCAAGCACTGTGCTGTTGCGGACTCTTTCTTGTCAGGACATGCTGACGATGCATCTGAGGCAGTGCGTGTGGAAAGCACAGGCTCTTCTCTTCAGCGTGCAATTTATCAAAGTGCTCAGCCAGCGAGGTTTGTGTATTTGAACTTGAGTACATGTGGCCAGCTTGCTGTCTGCCCATATTTCCTTTCTCGGGCTGAACCTGTGGTGGCAACATTACCAGTTCCTTTGTTCTGAGCAGTGTCCAGGGACAAAGTGTCTGAGATTGTGGAGATTGTGGAGCTCAGGTTTTCTGGCTGATCTGATTTTCAGTGGTAGTTCCAAAGCAGGATGGCAAAGAAGATTCCGTGCAATATTAGTGTACATGCACAGCCTTGTTTGACACCGAAGTTGAGTACTTCTGAATTTTAGTCATCGTAAATCATGATTCCTTTCCTGTCCTCGTAGAAGACTCGGATAAGACTAACAAGACGCGAGGGCAACTAGTCTTGATCAGTGTGTTGAACAGACTGTCCCTACTCAGACGATGAAAAACCTTGATGAGGTTGACAATGATAATGTGCAGAGGTTTCCCCTTGTTCCTGCTCTTCTCTAGCAGCTATCAGATGAAGACCACACCCATGGTGGATCTTGTTTTACCCTTTGCATATTCAAGATGCCCAGTAGGGATTCTCACATGTACAGAGGATTGACTGAAGACAATTCATCAACGCCTAACTGAACCTTTCCATAGCGTGCTTGTCGTCAGCTGGCACAGAAGGACAATACTTCAATGTATTCAGGGGCATCTTCAGAAAATGTGTACTGTCTGAAATAGAGTTCGGAGTGTTGTTCTACGGACCGGCCGATCTACTTTGGGTGTTCGCTGATGTTTTCACCGGTAGCTGGCTTCAGGGCTGTTCCTTGTTCAACATTGGAGCGAGGACATGCTTGATTCCATTGAAAATGCCCCTGATGTTGCCAGATCGCCCACGACGTGCAATTCTTTGGAGTGAAGGGCGTCCTTTCCATGAATGTCATTAAATCGACATTATAAAACGGGGTTCTGATAGGACTCCTTTCGGCCAGGTGGACTGTAAACAACATGGAATGAAATGTAACGAAATGTGTGTGTGTGTGTGTGTGTGTGTGTGTGTGTGTGTGTGTGTGTGTGTTGTGTGTGTGTGTGAGAGGGGTGGGTAAGGGCAAAATTTATTCTGGCGTTCTCTCGACAATTACAAACACATTATAATAACAAGCACAAACTTGTCAGACCAGTACATTTTGATGAGGCCTTTAAAACAGTCACGAAATGGAATCCGTTAATCGTTGATAAAGGTTTTCCGTGATATTTTCAGTAGTGCCATGGCAGCTATTTGTAGGAAACTTTGGTCCATTGCAGTGACCCCTTTTACAACACAGAAATGCTCGATCATATTTCTTGCAAATTTTAATTAATTAATGTTAATCAACTGTTCTTGTGCTTCTTTAAAACTATGCCGTTTTATGCAATTTCTACCACGCAGAAGAAGAGGAATAAATTTATGATTAAATTAGATAAAGAACTTTACTAGAACACGCACACACACACACACACACACACACACACACACACACACACACACACACACACACACACACACACACACACATGGTCAAGGGAAAGGGCTGAGAGAAAACGTGGTTCCATTTTCATCATTATCTCTCATCATGGTCACGGTGGTTATTAATAGCAGCCTGTAATCTCGTGTTTGGGTCACGTGGCGTTGAGATGAATTAACTGTCAGTTAGTCAGTCACAAAAGCACATTTCTGCATTTATGCCGGATTGATTGATCTTCTCAATAAGTGGATTGAGAGCTTTTAAACAGAACGTATAAACAGAAAGTCAGTTGTCGTCATTGGCACCAGTTCAGGTTCTGTACCTGCAGAGTCAGCTTTTACCCAGGCATCCGTTGTTGGACAAATTTATTTTACTTGACAGTAACGACCCTGCCTGCAAAGCTTTCCTACACGCTAGGCTCTTCGCTGTTATGACGCTGTCAAAAGTTGTGACTTCATCTACGGATCAGGACAATCTCAAAGATTTGGACAAGCTAACTGAGGAGAAACATAGAAATGACTCTTAACCACACAAGAAGTGTTCATGGCCCACCTCAACAGCCGACGCAGAACATTGAAGTACGACTATCTCCACGGTCACCGATTGCAACAAGAGATCCAAGTTAGGTACTTTGGTGTCTCTTTTACAGAGGACGCCAGTTAGACTGCATATCTCGAACATCACTAGCAAATCCAGCAGTCTTTGGTTCAGAAACTACAATGTCGCGTTTGGCAATATAAAAATCAAACAGACAGCTTACAGGCACTTTTCTACATTAATTTCTAGTAAACCAGTTCTGTATGGGATTCTTTACGGCAGAAGACGTCACCAGTCCTGAAAAACGGCAAAGAAGAGCTGTCAAACAGGTGTCCAACCAACATCATTGGAACAGAGAATTTTCAGGGAGCAAAGAAAGAGAGCAAGCTCGCCTCTTCACCATCTTTAGATACAACCATAGCCTGATCACAAAGACACAAAATACTCTCACTCCCCCTGGCATCTCCACGAAACTGCCTGCTCATACCATGGCAACCATCACCCGCACCCATGATCTATTGGATGTGGACAACCTACTGGCAGAGGAGTCTTTCTCCAGAACAGTCACAAACCGGGAGTCTGCCTGCTGAAATCATAATAGCCCCATACTTAGAACACTTCTGGTCCAGAATAGCACCATTGGCATAATTTCTTCTGTTTTCCCATACCCTTACCTCATCTTTTTGGTATGCAGATTCTCCACTCCTCCCTCCTTTCACATCATCATACGAATTCTAACACTGGGTAGTACACACCCTAAGTGGTGTTTGCATTTCATCTGTTATTTCTTTTTAGGATAGCAGAAAATATTTTGCTGTTATGTCTTGGTTCAGAAATTTCAGACAGTTTGAGCGAACTTTAAAGATTTCGGTTTTGAAGTGCTTTGCTAACACTTTCTTCAAAGAAAGGAAAAGTAAAGAATGTTTACATTAATAGACATAATACCATAACGAGACTCGGTATCTCGGAGTCAGAAGTCGGGGTGTTCCTCATTGGTTGCTCTTCTCCACATTAAAATCACACTTGTCATTTACCTATCCGTGATGTTCTAATTGTTTGGGTTTTTTTCTTAAGGTCAGCGGTTGAACACAGGACAACTTTTACCAAAAGAAATGTAAAACGCATAAAAATCAGAACAATTATCTTTTTTTTTAAATTTAGGATGGATTTTGAATAACAATATAATAAATCAGGTTAGATTATTTTTTAGATTTAGAAGTCAAAATGTAGACTTCCTGTCGAGACAATTTACGCGAGAGGCCTGGGAGAACTTTGGTAAGAAATGTTTGAATAATGATCAGTTAAGCGTTGGACTCGTCAACGACCTTTACATTTAAAAGTATGACAACTCTTTAGACCTTGTCAGCAACGAATGGCAGAGAGACATCATGACTGATATATGCAGACATGTTTTCGAATTCGCCTAAATCGATTTGGAGTGTACATAAAACACAGAGACTGATACCCCAAAATTATGTTATTTAAAATGTATTATATGTATTTGTGACATTCATCAAATAGGTTTCCAGTCATTCCAATGCTTTTTTCTAATCTGGTTATGAAGATGCGCCTCTGTTCGGGAAATGAAACTTCGGTAACGTACACATAATACACAATTTTCATTGTCATCATCTTCGTTATGATTTATAAGATCCATTTTAGAAGTTGGATGTTTTCGTATAAACTGTCATTAAAGTCGATTTCCTACTATTGCTCCCCATTGTAATTTGTTCTTTAAATGTAGCATTCTTTTCAGTTTTGTCTTTTTATAAAAACCAAAATGGAGTAGAGATTTAGTCTACCCCAGTTACGCAATCACGGTCTTGTATCTTCTTTTCAACTGTGATACGCCATAAATGATTTTACCAAACAGACAAGATGCTTACTAGGAATACATTCAATGAACAATATAGTCAAAATGAATAATCCCAATATGAAAAGATGTAATTGATTAAGCCATGTCATCTGTTAGTGTGCTTGATATGATGTATCAGGTGAGTGCACGCTCAAAAAACATTATACTCACGTGTCCCACAGGAATGCATGCCCTTCGAACAGACACAGTAAAAATGTGGACAATAAAAGCTATCAATTAAAAATAGCTTATAGTTTCACGAAGTACAAGCTCCATAACAATAAATCATACAATAATATGGTCAGTAAGAAATTGCTGATTGACAGTACGCTATGTAAGAATGTGCTCTCTGAAAAAATGTGCTGCATAACCATACCCTCTTTGCGACACATGCGAAACAGACAACTCACACCAAAGATATATGATTTTCAGTTTCAGATGGTAAAATTTGTCTCCGGGCTTTTCTTCCTCTCTGTCTATCTCTACTTCTTTGTGCGCACATCTGTGTTGTCCAGCGTGATGTTAATCATTCAACATATAAGCGTGCATGGACACACCACACACACGCACACGCACACACACACACACACACACACACACACACACACACACACACATTTAGGTATAAGGTCTGGTTGGTTTGGTCTTCGCCTTTTTCTGATACTGGGTTTGTTTTATCTTTGGTATATGGTTCTTGGATTCTGGAGCCATGAGGGAGAGCGGGGACTATCCTTTAACCTCCAAGAGGCAGCCGATATTCTGGGCTAGTTTGGCTGTTTGCCGCCGAGCTCTGAGATACAGTTATGGTCAGCCCCGTACTTGTTTAAGTCTGGTGATTGGATTCGTTCCTCCGTTTCGATATTCATGCGTTTGTTTGAATAGGCGCATATGCAATCGATTGTCGCGCACACGTGTACATATGTGACCTTACACTGACATTTCCAAGACATGTTTATGCAAACAGGTCCTTTGGGCAATTAAACTCAAGGACACACCATTCGAAAAATTGACTGAACTGCACATTCTTTGTATTAAACAATGACATTTTATTAGAAACGGTAAGAGCAATCTGTCATTCAAATATTTTGTCAAGCCACGTATGATTCATTAGCAATGGCTCCAATCACCAAAGACTCCACGTCAACAAGTGCGAACAACGTGACAGACCTCATTTTCAACATCACTGAAATGACAGATCCATCCCAATGTATAGTGTTCAAGTATGAGGGTCTCACTCCCTGGGATAACCCTGACAATCTGGTCAGTGCACACACTGAGGCCCTCGTGAACCGAGTGAGATACACCATCATCCTTCCTATCTTATTTCTGATTGGTGCTCCTGCCAACGTCATCAACATGGCGGTGTTCTACAAGCAAGGACTAAAGGAACGGATCAACGTGTGTCTGTTCTCCCTGTCTCTAGCCGACTTCCTCAATCTTTTGTTGGAGATGGTGTTCCATGGAGAACAAGCCTATCTGCAGCTCACCTCTAAATTCACCAGCAAAGAAAGGTAACATGTAATAAATATGATAACATTCATTTATGAATTAAGATGGATGATAGCTCTTATACATCGAAAATAGGTGACATTTGATCGGCCAGTGGAATAACAAATAGGGGAAAGAAAAAAAGAAGTAAGTTTCAGTTTTCGTCCTGTCACCACCTGTATCAGAAAGTGGACTAGGTGTTTTTGCCTAATGGAGGTAGAGCTTTCCGACCTGTTGTCATGGGCAGTAACGGCCATGAAACTTTGAAGTGAACTAAATGTATATTGAAGTAATATGTAAGAGTTCTGCACAGATTCAATGCGAACAAATCGGCTAATTGCAGGAGACAACGATACCAACAAAGCTAAAAGCATTAATGTTTACTAACAGCTGTTGTTTTATCTTTTCAATATAGAATTATGATTATTAGAATATCCTTTACTTTTTTCTCAGATTCATATGATTGTGTCAGGTACGGTCCTCTAATGCGCTTTGTGATCAACCACAATCTGCTGGGGTTTTATGGTATTGCTTGGGTATCCCAAGTCATCTCCGCCATGATCGCCAGTGAGAGATGTTTCTGCATCCTGCAGCCCCTTCGTTCTCAGACAGTGTTGTCCACGTCCACCACCACTGTCATCATTGTCATCACCTACATTGTCCTGGTGGCATTGTACTCGGTCATAATGACCTGGTTCGTGCTGTTTGTGTTCATGATCTGTGACTGGGTCAGACTCTGGACCTCGTTCCCAGCCATTTCTACCTAACCACCAAAACCTGATAGATGCTCTGGACACCTACGTCTTTGGTATGTCGTCCCTGGGGTGGTATGGGATGTGGTGATAGTGACGACCACAGTGACGATGATCAAGCTCGTCAGGTAGCAGCTTGGAGATCCAGAGTTTCATCCAATGTCACTATAAGTGAACGAGAAGAGTCCTGACTGTCATGCTGGTCTACAACTCCATCTTCTTCATCGTCTGTGCCTCTCCTTTTGCTTTGGCCAGGTGAGCAATGCCGCCGAACAAAGTACTGCTACTCTGAAATGAAACTTACATGAGAAAAAACAAGATGCAAGCATATAAACGTACTCTAGTTTATCTTGTGTGTGCCATTTGAGTGTGGTAACGTTCTATATACCAAAGTTTATTAAAACCCACCAATATATGACACAAACGGCAAAATAACGGTTTTAACGGTTATTTAACCGAGGTACACGTTTGAAACTGGAATTTCAGTCCTCACTGGGCTAAAGCCTATGTACCTACCAAATTTAATCCAGATCGGATAGTATGTCAATAACGGTTTTAACGGTCAAATTTTGAAAACACTGTGGAAGTGCCATTTGTGAGTGATAATCTTTCTATATACCAAATTTCATTAAGATCCACCAATATTATAAAAGAGTGGCAAATATACGGGTTTACGGTTACATAACCGATGTACACCATTACGTCACTTACATATAGAACATGCTCCGATTTGTCACAAGATCATCCATAACCGCATATAAATCGGCCAAGTACTTTCTGAGATATCCAAGAAGAAGAAAAACCGTTTGGGGTCGTTATAGCCATTAGAAACGGCTATTCTGGTAAAATGATAACATCAGGCATCATTCGTGACCATAATGAACATACCTACAAATTTTCAGAAAGTCGGCCCAGACGTTTTGTCTGAAGCGAGTGGAACACATTTTGACACGAAGAGACAGACACACAGACAGCATTTCTTCGTTCCCATTCTAAAGTACTCCCTGTTCTATAAGAACTGGGAGTACGAAAAAGAATGCCGTGGATATGGCTGTTATTGTACAGTACTGAGAATATGTTAATTCACTTCAGCAGTTTGGAGATAGAGGGAGTAGCAGAAAGGATCAATCATCTATTGTAACAAACGTGGCTAGTCTAAAAAAAAAAAAAAAAAAGAAAAAAAAAGAGTCATTCGTTGACGGTAGCCGAGCTGGTCTGATTTCGGGTCGATCCCAAATTGTAGGTAACTGCTTTTGATTTAAAAAGAGTAAGTCACCTGTTGTGGTCAATTGTGCCGGATATGTCTGACCAGAAAAAAGGTAATCTTTTATAATCATATTTGATCTCAGAAAGGGATCAAGTCGTGTGGTTTAGCAGATGTCTACGGCGTCAAATCAAGATTTTGTGCTTATGTTCTTCCAATTTTCAGTCCATACAAAGTTATGAAAATAAGTGTCTTGTAATCATGTATGTCTGTTCCATTCATCCGATGACTCATTAGTTTCACTTTTGACAGTCAAACGCATGCCTGCCCACAGGAAACTCATCACTAGAAGTGACAACAGCAACATTATCAAATAGAAAACATATCCAGCAGTTTCAATGCATCATTTCACAAGGAAAAGATATCCAATAGGTTCCATGACGTTCATTGTACTATTAGTATCTTAAATCTTTGTGTAATTCTTGCTATTCACAAATAAGTAGTTCACTGACAATTTTCTTGTCTGAAAGTGATTGTCTGTAAGAGATAAGACCAAAGTTTTTTTTTCTCTGATCTGTTTGTTAACTTTCCGATGGTGGGTGGGTGAGGGATGAAAAATAACTACAACAACAAAATTAAGCATGACTTCGTCAGCAGAAAAACTCCGCACAAACGATAGGAAATGACCACATGACCGTCCACGAGATATTGTCTTGACAGCAATTCAAACTCAGGAATACTAGCAAAGAGAGGTTTTTAGCGCTTGGTTGTTGGTGATCGACAGATCTGAGAAGGACAAGCCATTTCTGCCCTCAGCCTGTTCACACTTTTGATGGGGTTTTTAAGTCTGGCAGGTGACCCTAACCCTATTAAAATACGAAGAAATTGGTCTTTTGCTGCTGAATACGGATCAAGGTGTCACAGCGGACAGCTCCAAAAGCTGTGATCTTTTGGTGATATGGGGATCAAAGGATCAAAGTGTCTTCCCGTGAGTAGCCTAACTGGTCCAAATGTTGCATAAGATGTTCATGCTTGGAGGGAATTTCAGAGAGAAAATGAAAGGTGAATTGGAGTCACAGTGAGGCACTCAGCGAGTGACTGTTTGCAACGAGTCAGAGCCCTGACCAACACTTTATGTTTTAGTTCTGTACCCCGTTCCCACAGACCATCAGATCAGGTTATTTCAATGTGCGGGTGGACCTCTATGCTCCTTCTCCAGTGAGGTGTTTTGATGTATATTCAGGATATCATGGAATTGCCCGAAGTGGCAGCGGGAGAAAACCATCCAAAAGATAAAAATTGAACAAAAATTAGAGAAGCTATTGGCGTTCAATTTGTTGCCGCAATGTCTATTCAAAACCTGTGGAGAATTTACCGACAGTGGGGGGAGGGGGGAGGGGGATCAGTGAACTGTTGACACAAAAGTGTCAAGAGTGGTGGCTCCAGCCACCTCGTCCGGCAGGTTGTTCCAGTCCCTGATGGTGTTGGGGAGGAAGGCGGCCTGACGATAGTCGGTGCGGCACTGCAGCTGGCGGAGTTTGTGTTGATTTACCCTACGCTGTCTGACAGGGGCAGGTTGAATCTTAGCTTTGTTGAAGTGGACTTGGTCATTGAGTATTTTATACAGCATGGCCAGTCTGCTGGATCTTCGACGCTGCTGGAGTGAAGGCCACTGGAGTCGGTCAAACATGGCGGTGAAACTCGATCTGTTGTGATATCTATTAACCACAAAGCGGGCTGCTCGTCGCTGAACCGCTTCCAGCTGTTTTACATGAGTGTCAGAGGAGGGGTCTCAAACTGTGCAGGCGTACTCTAAAATGGGGCGGACATAGCTTTTGTATGCTGTCTCTTTCAGGTGGATGGCGCTGATCTTCAAGTTGCGCCGCAAGAAGCCTAGCGTCTTATTGGCTTTAGCACAGATGATGCCAATGTGCTTGTCCCATGACAGGTTGTTTTGAATGGTCACCCCAAGGTATTTGGCCGACGTCAATGTCTGGAGTGTCTGTCCGTGCAGTTGGTACGTGCTGGTGAAGGGCTGTCTCTTATGGGTCACTGGGAGGGTGGTACACTTGTCTGGATGTAGTGGCATTTCCCAGCTTCTCTCCCAACGCTCTAGCCGATGCAGATCTTCTGTACACAGCGGTGTCGTCGGCGAAGAGTCTGGTCCGCGCCATCCGGGGGTTGCGACCTTGTCGTGGTCGGAGGGCTTGCGTGGTCCAGTGATCCCTTAGGCTTTGCTGGCGGGGGCATCAATACTTAAAGATAGGCTGTTTTTTTCCAACTGCTTCTAGGTCCGAAAAGCCAAGATGCTGTCTGGCCTAAGCATAACGTGGTAAGGAGTTGATGCCCCTGGTAGGGCTTCCCATGTCAGATAGGCTAAGGGTGAGGATCCTGACTAAAAGTAACCCGCCTTTCTCCTTTTCTTGTTTTCTGCCTTTATTTGTCCCTTTTCTATCTTCGTCTCCCCTTCAAGTCTTCTTTTCCACACTCCTTTTCTCTCTGTGGTCTCCTTAAGATCCGCCGTGTTTGCCGTGCGGTGCGACCTGTGTCGGAGGGGAATGAGATCCTGGTGATTGAGAGGGCCAGCGCTCTCAACACATCACTTTGGCTCGGACCTCTCCTAGACAGGGAGTACACTTTGGCCCGGGTGTACTAATCGGCTCCCCTTCTTGGGGCTGGGTCAAGACAGACAGTTCCCCTACTGGCCAAGTTAACCCCTGCAGTGCTCAGCTCTCTGTCCCCGGGAGTTGAGCATGATCAGGGGGGATAGGGTTGGTAGTTTCTGTTTGTCGTATATCTCTCCCGAAGCCTGGAAGGGGTCAAGACATTGGTTTCTTGGCCCTGGCCCCTTAGTTGGACTCCAAGGTGGGTGGGTAAGGGAGAGATGAAACATACTAAACTAAACATGGCTTTATCAAAAATATCCCCCCAAAAGGAAGAGGAAGGCAGCATCCCCTATTTCAGGGGAACGTTATTCTGACAGCGATTCTGACACGGAGGTACGACAGAGAACAGGTTTCTGGGCTTCCTGGCTCGTGGTGGAAGGGACGGAGCAGGAAAGACCCCTTTCAGCTCTGAGCCCTTTTGCTATTCAAAAGGGCTTTCAAGGCTTAGCAGGTGACCCTCAGTCCGTCAAAAGGTTGAGGAATGGATCGTTTCTAGTTCAATGTCGATCAAGAAAACAATCTGAACAGCTGTTGAGGGCAACAAAATTAGTGGATAGGGAGATCAGGGTGACTCCCCATAAACAGTTAAATTCATCGAAAGGTGTGATTCGCTGCAGAGATCTAACGGGTGTCTCAGAGGCAGAAATAAAAATGGAACTGGCGTCCCAGGGTGTGACGGAGGTGCGCAGGGTGACAGTCAAGAAAGGTGCAGAGAGAGTGGCCACCAACACCCTCTTTCTGACCTTCTGCAACCCTGTGCTGCCTCCGGTCATCAAAGTTGGCTACCTGAACGTCCGTGTTCAGCTGTATGTCCCGTCCCCGTTGAGATGCTTCAGGTGCCAGAGGTTTGGACATGTCAGAGACCGCTGTTCTGGGCAGGAGGTGTGCGGTGTTTGCTGCAAGGCAATCCATGATGGGCCGTGCAAAGATCCGGCACATTGTGCTAACTGCGGTGGCGATCATCCCTCCTCTTCAAGAAACTGTCCTCTTTGGATTCAGGAATCCACCATTCAACGAATAAAAACAGAAAAGAAGATCTCCTTTTTTGAAGCCCACAAGCAGGTTGTGGGCAGTCAGACTCCAACAGCTTCATATGCTTCGGCCGTAAAGACGGTTCCCGCAGTTCCACTCGATCAGTCTGCTGTCAGACTGATGACTTTACGTTTTCAAAGACACTGCAAGTCAGAACTGTCAACTCTGGTGGAAGCAGGTCCACCACCTTCCAACCCAAGGTGACTGCCCCTGGTGGAGGCACAAAATCCGCCACCCTCAGACTGCCCAGCAGTCTACAACATCTGCTGCTGGGCAGATTAAAAAACCAGCAATTCCGCCTCGAACTCACCTATCCAGTGCCCGTGCGGGCAAGGGAGTTCCACCCAGTGTGGAGATGGTGGAGATGAGGAAAAACCCTCCACATCTCCCAAATCCAGACCACCACCATCTCCAAACTCCAGGCCTTTGTCACCTGCGGGCAAGTCTGCCAGCAGGTCCAAAGACCAACACAGTCCAGTTAAACTCAATAACAAATTCACTCCATTGGAAGCAGACGTTGAGGAGGAGATGACCTGATCTCTCTCCTTTTCGCCCTCTGCACCATGGATAATACAATATTCCATTGGAATATCCGTGGTCTAAATTCCAACTTCGAGGAGCTGCAGCTTCTGTGTCAGTCTCTAAAACCTTCCGTCGTGGCTCTTCAAGAAACTCAAATTCAAAGCCAGAAGACCTTTACTCTTTCTGGCTTTAATTTTCTTTCGAAACCTGCACAACCATCCACGTTGGGACTGTCGGGCGGTGTTGCCCTTCTCCTACACAAAACTTTGTTGTATAGTCCTGTCACTCTGTCTACCTCCCTTCAGGCTGTAGCTGCGAGAGTCACTCTCCACAAGACCGTGACAATCTGTTCCCTTTATCTCCCACCTTCTGTCCCGGTTTGTCGTCAGGACCTTGTCAGTCTGATAGAAGAACTTCCTCGACCTTTTTTGCTGTTGGGTGACTTTAACGGTCACAATCCTCTTTGGGGTAGTGCCAGTACGTCATCCAGAGGTTTGCTAATTGAGGATGTCCTTTCAGATTTGGATTTGTGTTGTCTGAACGACGGATCTACAACTTATCTCCACTCTTCCACAGGTTCACTTTCGTGTTTAGATTTGTCGGTTTGTGACCCCTCGCTGGTCCTGGACTATGAGTGGTCTGTCCATGACGATCTGCACGGAAGTGACCATTTCCCTGTTCTTTTACAGCCATATTAACTGAAACCGCCTCTGTCTCTCAACATCTCAATTATAAGAAAGCAAACTGGGATCTATTTGCAACCACTATTTCAAAAGAATTCCAGGACACTGATTTTTTTCAGAGTCCAGACCCAGCAGAATCTCTGACTAACACCGTGATCAACTGTGCTAAAACCTGTATTCCAGTGTCTTCCGATAAACTTCAAATGCCAAAAACACCCTGGTTCGATTCAGACTGCCAACAAATTTCAAAAGTTCGCAAACGGGCTCAGCGTCGGGTATACCAACGACCTTCGGGTCCCAACGCTCGAGCCCATCAGAAACTCCGTGCGAAATCGAGACACACTTTCAAAATCAGTAAACGTCAGTCCTGGAGAAACTTCTGCTCCAGGCTGACATCTAAAACTTCCAAGAAAAAAGTTTGGAACATCATTAGAAAAATTAAAGGGAAGAACACCAACCCCTCTATTCATCATTTGAAACTTTCTGATGCTCTGATCACTGACAAACAAGCTGTTGCCAATCTGTTGGCCTCCACCATCCAACAGAACTCCTCATCTTCAAATAAATCTGCAGTCTTTTTAAGAAACAAAGAGATTAGAGAGAAATCCTCATACAATTTCACATCAGACAACTCTGAAACCTATAATCTTTCTTTTTCAATCGTTGAACTCAAATTAGCTTTACAAACCTGCACTGATTCTGCCCCTGGTCTGGATGACATTCATTATCAGGTTGTGAAACATTTTCCGGAAAGCTGTCTCCAGACTCTTCTCCAAGTCTATAACCATATCTGGATCACAGGGTCCTTTCCGCCCTCCTGGCGGAAAGCCCTGATCATTCCCATTCCAAAGCCTGGAAAGGACCTTACCAATCCTTCCAACTATCGCCCAATCGCTCTGACCAGCTGCCTCTGTAAGCTGATGGAAAAGATGGTCAACTCCCGTCTGATGTGGAAGCTGGAAACCGATGGTCTTTTGGCCAGTGAACAGTGCGGTTTCCGGAAGTACCACTCGACGGTTGACCATCTAATCCGTCTGGAAACCACCATCTGCAATGCCTTTGTTAATAAGCAGCATGTGGTCGCTATCTTTTTCGACCTCGAAAAGGCGTACGACACCACGTGGAAAGCAGGAGTCCTCATGGACCTGCACAGACTTGGTTTTCGGGGTCACCTGCCTCTGTTCATTCAGAACTTTTTAGCTGATCGGCAGTTCCAGGTGCGTGTTGGCACCACACTCTCTGACATCCATGGGCAGGAGTTGGGTGTTCCTCAGGGGAGCATCCTTTCTCCCGCCCTTTTCAGCATTAAAATTAATGACATTGTCCAATCGGTAAGCCTGGGCACCGAGTCCTCTCTGTTTGTTGATGACTTTGCACTGTATGCAGTTGGAGCTTCTTACGCCAGTGTACAGCGTCGACTCCAACTTTGTGTCAACAGAATCCAACAGTGGGCCGAGGAAAACGGGTTTACCTTCTCCCGTACCAAAACTCAGTCAATTCATTTCCACAATTTTCGTCGATTCTTTGCTGATCCTGAAATTCGTCTGGACAAGTCCACCATTCCAGTTGTAAAAGAAGCCAAATTCCTGGGAGTTATTTTTGACCAAAAACTCAACTTTCTCAGCCACATCAAAAACCTCAAAACTTCTTGCCAGAAAGCTCTGAATATTCTGCGGGTCGTAGCACACACCGACTGGGGCGCTGATAAGAAAACTTTGCTGCACCTCTACAGAGCCTTGGTCCGTTCCAAATTGGATTATGGTTGTGCTGTGTACGGCTCTGCAAGACCCTCTTACCTCAAACTCTTGGACCCTATCCACCATCAAGGGCTTCGTCTCTGTCTTGGAGCATTCCGCACCACCCCTGTGTACAGCCTGTACGCAGAGGCAGGTGAACCCTCACTGTCCAACCGCAGGCTGAAAATGTCTCTAAATTATTATATCAGACTGTTCTCAGAACCGCAGAATCCTGCCTATGACTGTGTCTTTGACCCTCAGTTTCAAAACAAATTCGAAACCAACCCTAACTGTATTCCGCCGTTTGGTCTTCGTATGCGGCCTCACGTACGGAATGCAGGTCTAGACCTAGGAGTTGTGTCCGATTTTTCCAAGTTTCCGGATCAACCTCCGTGGACCTTTTTCACACCAGGGATTCGTTTTGATCTTGCAGCTTTTCGCAAAGAGTCTACCAGCTCTCTGGCGTACAAGGCATTGTATGCTGAGCTCTGTTCGAAATTTCCATCCTGTCAAAAAGTTTTCACCGACGGTTCCAAGTCTGAAGATGGAGTGGCCTGTGCAGCCTATTGCCCTGGGGCTCCTTCCCAGATACTGTTGGAACATATTCATTCAGATGCTTCTGTCTATTCTGCTGAACTTACTGCTCTGGTTTTGGCTTTGAAGATAATCTCACATTCTTCAAAGAGGGACTTTCTGGTTCTGTCGGATTCGCTGTCAGCTTTGGAGGCCATAGCTGGCCGCAACCTTCAGCATCCAGAACTTTTACTTTTTTTTGAACTTTTTAGCAAGTTGAAGGTGGATGGTTACAACATTACTCTTGCTTGGGTTCCTGGTCATGTTGGCATCGGCGGGAACGAAATGGTTGATCGTTTAGCCAAGACCGCCACAAGAGAGAAACTGTCCAACACTTATATCCCCTGCTCAGATGTGAAACCCAAAATTAACGATTATGTGAGAGACCTCTGGCAGGAGGATTGGAACACACAGACGAATAACAAACTCTTTCAGATCCGTCCAAACCTTAAGGATTTCCTCCCATCTACGTCAGGGGGTCGTAAAGAGGAAACGGTTCTGTGCCGGCTGCACACCGGCCATTCGTATTTTACCCATTCTTACCTTTTAAAGAGTGAAGAAGCTCCGTGGTGCATTCCATGTCATGCGCCACTCACAATGAAACATGTTCTTTTAGAGTGTTGGGACTTGCACGATGTGAGACACAAACATTTTACAGCGGAGTCCATGAAGATCCTGTTCAGGGATGTTCCGCCTGATGTGATCCTTGAGTTTTTGAGAGAGATTAATATTTTTCATCTGATTTAAGATTTTACGAAAGAAAGATTTTTAACGAAGTTTCTGGTGCGTTTCTGGACGATGTCATTTACAGAGATGTGTGAAAGTTGTTTTTTTTTTTTTTTTTTTTTTTTTTTTTTTAATGACTGGTGAGTTGATTTTAACGTGGTGACAGCCCTGATATGGCCCTTTGCGGTCGGCTGGGCTATAAGCAACATTATCTTATCTTGTCTGGTCCGCGCAGTAAGTTGCTCTGGGAGGTCGTTGATGTATACTAAAAACGACGGTCCGAGGACCGAGCCCTGTTCTTAGCTTTCTTGTTGATCGGTCACTGGGATAAGAGGCCATATCAAACCATCTAAACCAAACGCTTGTAATTCATTCTCTGTCCTACACGTTGACAGAGATATGGGAATGGATTAGGATGGCTAATGCTGTCTCATTATCATGAATGAAATAATGATCCATTGAAACATCAAGGATCTAAAATCGTATTTTGAGGAGCTACAGCCCCTCTGTCAACATGTGAAGTCGGTGATGATTTAAGGCCTGGAGACGCATATGCACGGTCAGAACTGTTTACTCTTTCTGCTTTAACATGCATTGGAAATCAGCGCAGCCGTTTGCTATTGGAGTAGTGGGAGGAGTCTCGCTACTCATCCACAAATCTCTATTATTCAGGCATATCAATAGTAATAGTTTTTCAGGCTTTCCATACTAAAAACGTTAGATGTTTGGTCTTTACATTTCCCTTCTGTACCTGTCACTTGACAAGAACTTGTCGGCCTTATTGCGGCATATCGTTATCAGTACAACCCTTCAATGGTCCTGGACTATGACTAGCCAGCCAATGAGGATCTGCATGGAAGTCACCATTTTCAGATTGTTTGACGATCTAAAACTTCGCAAAGGTGCACTTTACCTGTTGACCTTAATGTTTGAAAACCTAGCTGGGACCATGTTGCAGGAAAGTCAAAATCATTGTAATACAAGAGGAAACACTGCAACAAGATCCTGCAGGAATCTGGACATACTTATATCGTTAAATGCATTAAACTTACGATTCCAGCACTTTCTAACAAATCCTGTGTGGTGGTGTTAAGTGGTAGGGGGGGGGGGGGGTGCAGGTGAAGACAGGCAGATGGCATCCTTGGTCGCCTACATTTTCAGCCTCGAGGCTTTTGTTGGCTATGGTCTATGGTGACCTGTGTTCTTTGGGTCCTTCGTCCCATTCTGCTGAGTTATTCTTCCTGGGCTGTGTCTTCTTCCTTGGTTCCTTCCGACTTCAATCTTTCTCGCAGTGTCAGTTGTGACGGTGTTTTCCTGGCTGTGGAAGCGAAATAAAGGTGAATTTCTCTCCACTTCGTTCCCTCTGCGTTCTCTTTGGCTGGCTGGTGTCCCTTGGTTCCTGAACCTACCACCATCTTTCTGCCTTCACCTCCACCCCCTACCACTCCACACCATCACACCTATATAACAAATAAGAAGTCTCCACAGACAGACTAAACGTTTTATGTATCGCAAAATTGCAGACTATAACATGCACTTTTCATTT
>CM031606.1:44990555-45005555 GCA_018398815.1 Conus ventricosus
GCAAACTTTTGCCACTCGATTATCTGATGCACGATCAAAAGCATAATGGTAAAATCAGTCATCTTTGCTTCTGACATGTGTGATCCGTCACAACGTCCATGACTGAATTTTAGCTCAAGGTAATTCTATCTGTGGCTGATACCATCCCGCCCCTCCCCCCACCCCTTCGTATTACTGACAAATGGGCAAATTGATGGAACCTATAGAAGGTCACATTTGCACATATCCTTAAAGTGAAGGTAAGGTCTCCCGACTGCAGTTTTTACCTCAGCCCGTTCCCCAGGGAATTGGGAGCATCTTCCATCCGCTTGACGTGTCTCAACCGGGGCAACCATCTTTGCTTGATAGCAGTAAAAAGGGTAGAAATGCCAGCATCTTTGCTTGATAGCAGTAAAAAGGGTAGAAATGCCAGCCTTCTCAATCGCTGTGCTGTTGCGAGCTCGGTCCTGCTTGGAAGAGCCGAGGATACGTCTGGGGCAGCGCATGTGAAAAACTCTTCTCTTTACGTGAAGGCAAGGCCAGCAATGTGCTCATCACACATGCTTTGTACAGTTGTACGTCGGTGTGTGTGTGGTCAGCTTGCTGTTTGCCTGTGCCTTTCCATCACCCTGCACATTGTGGTGGTGATTTTACCTATTCTTTCGTTGAGCTCAGTGTCAAGTTTTCCTGCTTCGACTCACTGTTGAGTATTCTGCTGTAATTCACACTCCTCTTTGTTCGTTTCTTCCTCTTCCTAGTTATTCAGGATATTGTATTTCTATCTTTCATTGATAAAAATTAAAAAAGATTAATTCTTTAGGAATTGTAAGCTGTATCTCAGCTAGTGGAATTATCTTCACACATTTCTTCACTTGCATACGTGCTTAATGCATATTCTAGTTTACCTTTTTTTCCATCTCATTCCTAATTTCGTCTATATATTCTTTGTCTTGTCATAATGACAAGATAAGTTTCCGAAAGGTTTTTTTTAATCAATGCACGCGCGGTGTGTGTGTGTGTGTGTGTGTGTGTGTGTGTGTGTGTGTGTGTGTGTGTTCGTGCGTGCGTGCGTGCGTGCGTGAGAGAGAGAGAGAGAGAGAGAGAGAGAGAGAGAGAGAGAGAGAGAGAGAGAGAGAGAACATCCATTTCCTCCTAAAATGGTTCGTGTATGCTTCTAGGTTATGTGGTTTTCAACCTTGATCTGGATCAGCTGACCCATTTTGAATCACGCGATGTTTAACTGCGCTGGGGAGATGGTGGAACATAGAGCTGAGTTATACAGACCTTGGTGAACAAAGACGTGGGTAAACCCAAATATGTGGACACACATACTTAGAAAACCAGAGATCTTGGGGAAACAAACATGTAGAGGAACAAAATTGGAAGGAAGGGAGGGGAGAGGAGAGAGAAGGGGAATGGAGGGAAAGGAGATGAGAGGGGACGATGGGCAGAGACTTACATCCAGTGTAGACCGGGTGAACATAGACCTGGCCAAACATACATGCGGAGATCGTAGACCCGGGAGAGTGGGAAATGGAACGTAGATGTGGGGAAATATATATCTGCTCTATCGACCCAGGAATGGAATGTGCTTGGGGAAGGTATCCATTGTGTGAACCTATAGTCTGGTAATGTTCGTGAAGCGAAATATGAAGATACGTACAATTGAAGAATTTCTAATACATTCACTGCAAAGTTACTACTGAGGTTTATCCATTAATTTCACATTTGGCTGAATCGTATTCCAAGATTTTTTTGTTGCAATTGGGCGTGAGACAAGTGTCATCACACTGTGCTATGTAGCACATACTCTCCAACTGTGTCACACAAACTCTTAAAATCTTCCACCAAAACAAAACAATTCAAAAGCCAGTGAACACTCCAGACAATCGCTAACTACGTAACATAGTATCAAAAGATAGGCGAAATTCAATGCCAAGTTACACACACACACACACACACACACACACACACACACACACACACACACACAAACACACACACACACACACACACACACACACACACACACACACACACACACACACACACACACACACACAAATCATAAAAAGAAAGAATTAGATAGATGAATTGATGACTAGATGAATGAATGAAACACGAAATTACTGTACTTACAGTCATTTGTAAGGAACACATTAATATGGTGGTTCTATGAGCGAATCTGGGATAGTAAACCATAGGAACAAATTCACATACTGAGTTATGACTGAAACTCAGTTACAACACATGTCAGTAGCAGAGTCCACCAGAGATCTTTGGTAAAACAGGTGAACTCTGTGGTAAAGAAGTATGGAGTTTAAAAAAATCGTTTAGTGAAAATATTACTGCAGTCCATCAATGTTATTTATCCTTGAAATAAATCGCAAATCGTCTGGGGAAAAAAGGAAACAGCTGCAGATTTGGCTTCACCTTTTCCAAAAGGATTTATGTAATCTTTACATATTGACGACCACTACTTGCTCTTACTCTACAACCTAATCCTCATGGCATCAGTTTGCTCCAGCTTCCATGCCCATGGGCAACACACCAACACTTCATTCTGTTGAAGGGAAATCATGTCCTTGCCTGAAACTCCAGTGGCAGCTCTTTATGTGAGCATCTCTACCCCTGTTAGAGACAACACTAAGCTGCTGTTGTGTCGCTGGTTCATCGTTTTGTCGTTGGTGGCCAAAAAAAGTCAACAACAGCAAGAGAGTTGGACCAATGTTTGTTGACTTTCGCCATTATTTTTACCTGGTAGGGTCGCTTTGTCGCTGATGACAAAGCAGCACACTGGGGTAAAAGCCATGGTTTACAGCACATTTTTGGTGTGTTTTTCTGTAATGTTCCCAGTGGCGCTTTTTTCTCCTATACATACTTAAAGGTTAGGACGGTTAGTTGCAAAGTGAAGCGATCGATTTAACGAATATCTTAGCCGAATTTGACGAAGATGAGTGATTGCTAGTTCATTTGTGTTATACTGAGTGTTGTGAAGATGAGTGATTGCTAGTTCATTTGTGTTATACTGAGTGTTGTGAAGATAAGTGATTGCTAGTTCATTTGTGTTATACTGAGTGTTGTGAAGATGAGTGATTGCTAGTTCATTTGTGTTATACTGAGTGTTGTGAAGATGAGTGATTGCTAGTTCATTTGTGTTATACTGAGTGTTGTGAAGATGAGTGATTGCTAGTTCATTTGTGTTATACTGAGTGTTGTGAAGATGAGTGATTGCTAGTTCATTTGTGTTATACTGAGTGTTGTGAAGATGAGTGATTGCTAGTTCATTTGTGTTATACTGAGTGTTGTTTATCTTGTCTGAAGAAGATCTAAGAGATCGAAACGCGTCGTGTTTTGTCTTGTGAATCGTTTGTCCACGTTGTTCGGCGGAGTCACTTATACACTTTTTAAAATTTGTTAGAATTTCTAAATGCTATGAACTACTTACGTGAGCCTATCATGAATTTTGACTCTGGTACTGAAAAATGAACCGTCGTGTAACACAAACCAAGCAACGATGGCTGCAATTTCACCATGATAGTAAGTATGCCCCAAGCCTCCTTTTAAAGTACTATTGGTGGCTTTCAACACGGGTCGTGATTTGCATTGTTCTGCAGTTGGATCGACCAAGCTTTTCTTCAAGCAACTTTCACACACGGCAGGGAATGCCAATGCCTTTATTTTCAGCTATGACAAAATTTTCATTTTATTTTGTTTAGGGTAGCATCATCCATGAAAACAGTTACTCACTTTCCATACGAATGCTTCTCCTTCGTGTTGACACAAACACATAACTAGCAAACTTGTAAGATGTATCTCTGTCCTGGGGACAAACCTCTGGCAGCTTGTCAGCGCTTGTAAACTGTCATCCTTGTCCTCGTCATTTTGACGGAGAAGATTTACTGTTGAAGTCTTCACTCTTTGTTGTTACAGTCTCTTCTTCATGACTGTTCCCTATCGTATTCTTCTTCTTTCAATGACGAGTACTTTTCCATTTGCTGTTTTTTAAAAATAAAATTGACACAAACCTCGTTTTCTGATGTCGTAGATGTCGCTGTAAAAGTCTCCCGCACTGTGGTCATAGGAATGTGCCCTACGTGATAAAGGCAAATAGGTTCAACTGGGAACAATTAACAGTGTGCTCACTGCAAACATGAGTGATAGATTACGCTTAATAGTTGTAGACTCAGTTGATGACTCGGTTATGACGAAAAGTCACAAGACATAGTCACCTAAGGGATGTTCAATAATTTGGCTGTAAGCGGCGATATACCCTACCAGAACATACGCACTGCGAATAGAGACAATAAGAGCAGAAACAATAGCAAAATCAGCAAGAAAAACATTCACCATAAAGATATATTCCCATGGAATGTGGTGCATGAAATCATCATGTCTGAATTTCGTCAGTAAGAATATGGTGTGTGATAATATTTTCTTTAAGGTAATGTTTCAACACACGATTCACTGATAGATATTTGTTTTTCAAATTTAGATGGTACTTGGGCTTCCAGCCTGTCTGCCTGTCTATCTACTTGCCCATTGTCCGTACCTTCCAGTGCAGTATTGAACTTTCTCTCACCATTGGGGGTCAACTTTTGACTGGACACTACCCGAAATGAATTTCAGTCCGACTGAGACACATATCACATAATCTGTAAACGTGCCATACACACAAACGCACTAGACGGTCTTACACACACACACACACACACACACACACACACACACACACACACACACACACACACACACATATATATATATATATATATATATATATATATATATATATAGATATATATATGTATATATATATATATATATATATATATATATATATATACAACAAACTAATAAATTCCAAGCATAAGTACCGCACCGTTCCAGCAACTTACAGAGCAGCTTGGTGTTGCAATGACTGCAAGAAATATTGAATTATAAACAAAGCTTGCTCTTATGTCTTAGATTGAAGAAATAGGGGGAGATACGCATTCATATCTGCAGTGGTAGATGATTCTGCCTAACTAACAGTATGTGCTTGAGTGGGTGAATGGGGAAAAATAAAATAAATGCTTCTCAAAATGAGCCTTCAGCAAGCTTATATTCTCCAAGGGGAGACATCCTCCAATAGGGAGGGAAACTCACTAACATATAACTCCTGGTCATATACCGATATTTCGAAACTTGGTTGTTTCTCCTCAGTGACCGCGGAAAGTGGTAATTTGACTCCTGCCTTTTCAGTTTTAAGAAGAATGCAATCCCAGAAAAGGTTGGTGTGCAATACCGTAGTATGTTTGTTGAGTTTTCAAAAAACCAATATAAGCTTGCTGAAGGCTCATTTTGAGAAGCATTTATTTTATTTTTCCCCATTCACCCACTCAAGCACATACTGTTAGTTAGGCAGAATCATCTACCACTGCAGTTATCTCCCCCTATTTCTTCAATCTAAGACATAAGAGCAAGCTTTGTTTATAATTATATATATATAATATATATATATATATATATATATATATATATATATATATATATATATATATATTACCCTACACTGCTTTTACACCTAACGAAGATGGTCTTTCTAAAAGAAGGGTGTTATATCTCATTAAACTCTCCGAGGACACGTTGAACTCGGTTAAAGAATTAAATTGGATTGCATCTTCTCCATATGAGGTGGAGTCATTTTGTTCGCAAAATGTGCACTTGCAAGCTTTCTGTTTCTAAAATCTTGCAAAACAGAACAGGAATTAGCAATGGCTTCAATCATCCAAGAATCCACGTCGAGAACAGAACACAAGGTGCCAGACCTCATCTACAACATCACTCAGGAGAGAGATCCCTCACAGTGTTTGGTGCAGAAGTTTGAGGGTATCCCTCCATGGGAGAACCCTGACAATCTGGTCAGTGCCCACAGTGAGGACCTCATGAACCGAGTGGTACACGCCGTCATCCTGCCGCTTCTGTTTCTGATTGGTGGGCCTGCCAACGTCATCAACATGGCGGTGTTCTACAAGCAAGGACTGAAGGAGCGGATCAACGTGTGTCTGTTCTCCCTGTCTCTAGCCGACTTCATGAATCTTTTCTTTAACGTGGTTTTCAATGGCGAACAAGCCTTTCTGGAACTTACCTCAAAATTCACTATCAAAGAAAGGTAGCAACTAGTTAACACTATCAAATTAATTCATCATTCAGGATAGCTTACGGTTCTTACTGTTACACGGTAAAAGATTCAATTTGACTGGTCAGCACATTAACAAATTAATAAATGATAATTGAACAGTGAAAGAAAGTGGAAGTTACTTAAAAGTTATTGTCTAGTTACCACCTATGATAGAATGTAGGATAGTGGTATGTTGTTGTTGTTGTTGTTGTTGTTGTTTTGTTTGCTTGTTTGTTTTTAGAGCGAATATATTATATAACATGCACTCTGTTTACGGATAGTAGACTCACATTAAGAAAAAAATAGAAATTGATGTGATCCTAAGAACAGCGATGGTCAGTCTGATCGGGATGTCATCAGGGAATCCGAAATCAAGCGGGTAGACACCCATACATACCTCGGCATTCCTTTTGACACCATGTTTGGCTGGAGACAAATCTTTAAAACCCACAGCTATCTTAGTAGTCTTTGAAAACTCGCATCTGTTCATGGCTTTACAGACCTTATATCATTAGTTTTGTTATTGATATTTTGGTTTGTGATGCTGTTTAATAATGTGTGTCGTTAACACGAAGCTGACACGAACAAGGCCATCAAGAATAAGGGCGGGGTTAGAAGCAGACCTCAGGACAATTTCAACATACAGAGCAGCAGTTGAAGATTGCCAATAATTCAGACAAGCAATCAATGCTGAGGAAGGTCCTACAAGATCGACTGAAACACTCTGTCTTTATTACCACATGGACATAACCATTGATGTAAACGTTTGACGATCGACTGACAGAGAATGGCTGCGTTCCTAAGACACCTTATTTATATAATATGGTTAGGACCACACATTGCTTCATTGTTTGAAAGTTGCCGGCAAGTAGTGTGTTGAAGAGCACAGATGATTTACAGGGTGGCAGCATGAAGGAAGGTCGGTGGTGAAGGTGGATGTATAGGTGACGTGTGTGTGTGTGTGTGTGTGTGCGTGTGTGTGTGTGTGTGTGTGTGTGTGTGTGTGTGTGTGTGTGTGTGTGTGTGTGTGTTGTGTGCGCGTGTGTGTGTGTGTGTGTGTGTGCGCGCGCGCGCGCGCGTGTGTGTGTGTGTGTATGTGTGTAAGCTGAGGGCCATGGATGCTGTGATAGTCAAGGCACTACATACACATACTAATATAGATCCAGACTCAGCATACTACTGATACGATGGAAACCATTAATACCTGTTACATGTTCCTCGACTTGGAGTGAGAAAGCGCAAGAGGAGTAAACACTTCAACAATATTTGCTCTTCCTTGCAAAGTCTGCATCAGTGTATAAGGAGCAGGTAATCTTGAAGCACTGCCGCAATACATCATGAAATTCAAAATTCGTGTCCGAGTATCTGGGACACTTGGAATTTTCCAGTGACGGCTCTTTGTGCCACTCCGTTAAAGTTTCAGCAGCAAAGAGTTATATTACCATGTGTAACCCTTTCCCACTTAAACAAAAAAATCATACAGTTTTTTTTGCTCACCAGCATTCCATCAGATCCCACCGCAATTTCTGCCCCTCTCCTTCCTGCCCTCTCGTTCTCCAAGTCCTGCTGCGATTGAAGTGACAGATGTATTCATGGTTTCAAATTTACATGTAAACGACGTCAGTCGCTCACCTTCAAACTTCGCTTAAGGAGGAGTTTTACGGCACTGCACTGCCTACCCTTATATGCGAGAGGTTTGGAACATAGGTTATTCTGTCTGATCTAGCCAGCTGTTGTTGTTGTTGTTGTCGTACCCTGGCTAAAAGACTCCAGGGATCATCCAAACAGCCGAAGTACTTGAACACTATGGTACAAATGCATCAGCTGGGGATGAGAACATTACGTGTGTGACCGTTTTTGATTACCCCGCCACATGGGCAGCCACACTCCGACTTCGGGGGATTTTAGAGACTGATAATGTTATGCTAGGAGCTTGTCACAACTGAAGACAATCCCCGCATAACTATGCAGAGCATAACAACATTTTGATGTAGCCTTGGTGTTCTAGCCTATGTCAATTTGCCTGACACAGCCTTAAGCCAAGGCAGATCTAGCCAGCTGATTACTATGGGAAGATCGTCATCAGAACGGTGGAAACAAAAATGGGCACACAAAAACGACCCTGAGAGTGTGGAAAATTCTGTACAGGAAAAACTCCCCAGAAGCAGCCATCATCCTAAACGAAACGTGTGTACTGCATCACCATTGCTGCTGTGAGCAGAACACGCCCAGCCGGCGAGGGTCTGGACATGTCTAAGGACACAAGGGGCGTCCTGACAGTCGAGGGTCTGGACATGTCTAAGGACACAAGGGGCGTCCTGACAGTCTTCTGGCGAAGGGTACCTGACAATAAAAAAATAAACAGTACACAGAGAGTAGCTGCTGCCATCGAGCTAGTTTTATTAGCAAACGTTCCCTCATTAGCTAGTCACAGTAACAAGCCAAACGCTCGGACATAATCAGTGCTAGATTCCTTCCCTCAACAACTCATACGAAAGGAGAGCAGTCCTACGGAGGATCATGACCACAACATCAAAGATATGCCTGCCAGTTGTTGATCTAAGTGACTCTAACGCAAAAAGCCGGCATAGGCAGTGGAGATGGACTTGGGTCTTCGTTCTACGCGCTGTAGGAAAAACACAAACAGTCAATTGCTCTATTTGAGTAAGGGAACTAAGCAGCTGCTGTGATGCATCAACACACTCTTTCATCATTGACAGGCACAAGACAGCCTGGATACACCAGGATACACATGGTGGAAATGTTTAGCAGATCTCTGTCTGGTCGGATCTACACTCTGTCTGCACGTTGTTCGTCCAAGTCGAAGGAGCTTAAAGTCATCAGAGCGGCTTTCAACACAACATTGATGTCGTCTTCACGACTGAAGATTATGACACTGGTCACCATATCTGAGAGAGCATTAAAATATGAAATGAAAATCAGCTCTGAGAAAAGCGGATCCTTGGGAATCTTCCCTGAAAGTCGGCAACTGAACGATAGACGAGAAAAGAAGTGGATCACTTCAGATAAGCAAAGACACGTCCTCGACAATAAGTGTGGTCTAAGTATGACTGCCATTGTCATTTTTCTCAGCTTTTCAAAGAGATAGCACTTTCAAGTCTAGAATCCACCTCATGCAAAAATACCTGATTTGAACACGGATATCAGATCTCAAACAACCAAATTACGTGTTTGAGAATCAATACATTAAACAGCTTTTCTACGTCTCATAAAGAGAGTTTTTAAAATGAGACAGCAATCTACAACATGCTCGTTTGGGCAGGAACTCACCTCACACAGAATAACGTCTGGGACAGTCATGTATCCCACCATTACTTCCGGCTCTAAAGCTGACAGTGAACATGTCAGATGCAGATCAGTCAAGCTCTGAATGGACCACGTGCATTCCTGGACTGGTCGGTAACTCTGCCCTTCTGTATAACACTGAGATGAGAGAAACTGTTGCAATTTGCATGACGTTCAGAGATATTCCCCTGATGTTGTTTTTGTTATCATCATCATCATCATCATCATCATCATCGCCATCATCATCATTATTATTATCATCATTATTATTATTACCTTTACTATTGTTTTGCAGTCTCTAAAACAGATAGATACTTCTAATTTCATCTATGATTTAGCGGGAAATGGATCCAGCTTCTAGCATGTTTTAAAAAGCTGATTTACTTTTTTTTACTAAAAACAACAAAACATTTCACACAGGTTACAGGTGTGCCATCGGCTGGGCTATAAACAATACGAATCAAATTGAGATCACACATTCGTGAAGATCTGTGAAATTTTTACGACCAACTGTCATGGTCATCACACTTCAGACTGAAGTAGATGTATTGCGAGAGGTCTGTTCTGTCCAATGTGAATAAACAGAACAAAATAAAGATATCTTTAGAATTCTGTGGAATTTCAAAGTGAGCAGACAGACCAATGTAGAAGGCAGCACTGTCCAAAACAGCTGGATCGAAAAATCGTAAGTAGTTATTGCTTTTTTAGATTATTTTATTGATGAAGAGTCACTTGCGTGGAAATATTATTATACATCCTTTTATAATGTTTGTCAGGTTCGGACCTTTCATGCGCTTCATGGTGAACCCCTATCTTCTGGGATTTTATGGCAATGCCTGGGTATCCCAAATTCTCTCCGCCATCATCGCCAGCGAGAGATGTTTCTGTATCCTACAGCCTCTACGTTCTCAGACTGTGATGTCTACATCCACCACCACTGTTATCATTGTCTTCACCTACATTGTTATGTTGGCCTTGTACTCCATCATCATGACCCGGCTCCACGCTGTGTGTGTTCATGATCCTCTGACTGGGTCAGATTCCTGGGTCCTCGCTCCCAGCCAGTTTTACATTGACCACCAGAAACTGGTAGAAGTCCTGGATACCTCTGTGTTTGGTTTGGTCATACCTGTTGTGGTGATGGGAGTGGTGGTGGTGACGACGATAGTGACGATGATCAAACACCGACAGGCAGCAGCCTGGCGGGCCCGCACCTCATCCAGTAGAGGTCTGTCTGTACGAGAAGAGTCACTGACTGTTATGTTGGTCTACAACTCCATCTTCTTCTTCATCTGTGCCTCTCCTTTGACTCTGGTCAGGTGAGTGATGCATGCTTAACACAAGACTGCCATTGTCAAATAAAAGCATGTATGAAAGGGAGGTGGTTGTCAAAGTACAGTTATTAAGCTCTGATCAATCTGCTTTACTCCAGAGCAGCTCCAGGACAGAAAGACCAGAAGAAAGGACCAATAACTTCTTGTAAGCAACTGAGTCTGATCTCAGAAAGGGTCAGTTACCTGGTGTAGCCAATTACGTCTGAATTCGGAAAGTCAGTCGCCCATTGTAAGTAACTATGTCTGATTTCAGAAAGGGTCAGTCACCTACTATGGCCAGCTATGTTTGATTGCGGAAAGGGTCAGTCACATATTGTAGACAACCATGTGTAATTGCAGAAACGGTCAATCGCCTATTGTAACCAACTATATCATATTTCACAAAAGGTCAATCGCCTATTGTAGACAGCTGTGTCTGATTGCAAGAAGGGCAATCATCTGTTATAGCCAGCTATTTCTGATCTTGCAAATGATAGGTTAGCTCACGTCGAGAAGTATGCCTGATCTTATAAAGGCTTGAATATCTGTTTCACTGAGGTTCGTCTGATCTCAGAAAAAGTGAACCACGTCTTAAATATCTTGTAATTGGCTATCACTGATCTCAGAAAGGGTCAAACACCTGTTTTAACTAGGTATAGCTGATTCTAAATAGGCCAGTCGCATGCTGTAGCTAACGATGCTAATTTAAAAAAGGGTTGGTATCTGTTCATTCACCTTTGTCTCATCGGTCTTGTCCTTCTCTAACACCACTCAACCAACGGGATAATGGAAAGACCCTTTATCTGCAAAGCAGAAAGAGCAAAGATGGAATGACATGAATAATAAACAGGAAAACGATCATGGTTCAGTTTGTCAGTTTACCAACACACATATGCAGAATTAAGACTGTGTTTATTATTTAAAGTGCAATGTTTGCACTTTATTACAATTCTGATATACAGCTTGATGAGTTGGTTCTTACGGAATTCACATCTAGCTAAACATCTGCTAGCGACGAATGAACTTTCTCAGCACAGGGTTCTGTTACATTGATTTGTCCAATTTGTTAGGGCCTGATTTGTTTTTATAGATTAGGAGCCTGAATATTTTCCCAGTAAGCAGTCTTCATGGGGCCATTTCATCTCCTACGAACGCATGTGTCTTTGTTTATACTACTCAGCATCGAGTATTTCCTTTCACCTTGTCACGTTGAATTCATCTGGTCCCTTCACATGAATGTGTCTATCAAGTGTAATTCCACTTTGTTCTTGTTGATCTCTCGTTGAATACCACGTACAGATCCGCATTGTTCTGTCTCTTGGTGAGTGATCTGTACTTGTCAGTGAACACGATAAAAACTTGCCCGAAATGGCCTTGTGCCGAAGGTCACCATCTGTCACTGTTGGAGTGGTCTGTCATTGTGTCATTTCGATGAACATGAGCCGCATGCTCCTCCCTCTTATGTTGCTGTGTCAGTGATCTCTCATGAAGATGAACCGCATGCCTTTCACCATCATGTCATGGTGTGATTTGTTACGCTGATGAATACGGGCATTGACACCTCAATCTAATGTCAATGCTAGGGAGATTTATTTACTTTTGATAAACATGAACCACATATCCTACATTTTCATGTCACTGGGTGTGATTGATGCTGTTTAGTTTGTGTGGTGAAGGTACCACACGATGGTGGTGTCTGTTTAGTTTGTGTGGTGAAGGTACCACACGATGGTGGTGTCTGTTTAGTTTGTGTGGTGAAGGTACCACACGATGGTGGTGTCTGTTTAGTTTGTGTGGTGAAGGAACCACACGATTGTGATGTCTGTTGACAAAGAAAAAGAAGAGTTCTCAAAAAGTGCTGGTACGCTGCACCCTGTGTTAGTACAGTAGTTTTGAGCGTTGTTTGGTTATTTGCTTGTTTTTATTGAAATACGTCAGCGAAGTCGTGTATTTTGCAGTTGTAACTTGTGATGATGGTAACGTTGGATGATTTTAGCTACATGCTTTCTGAACTGTACCATGTCCCAGTGTTACAGAATGGCTTGGGAACATACTGAGGATGTGTTAAAGGAGGATAAGATTGACAGTGGATCTCTCCTTTGCCTTTGTTCTGTTTTAACACTGGAGGATGTGACAAGTCAGGAATGTTACCTACTTGTCCACAGCTGTTTGAATTTAGGCTTGAAGAAAGTTTCCTCCGTTAAAGAACTTAATCACTGATGAGTTTTAAAGTGTAATGGGTCAGAGGAAATCCCATCCATGTTATCAACAGCACAAGTTACATGAATACTGCTAACCCAATCACCAATTTTGGCGTTCTTCACCGTAGTGTATGGTATCCCCACGCTATTGTGTGCCGCTTCAATTTGGTTTTCATTATGTGCGTATGTCAGTAGTTGGTGTTGGATTGATGGGTTGTCGCCATTTTCACCTGCACTCAGTGGGCGGTGTGGTTTTATCTTTGCTTCACTAACAAATTAGAGATGTTCTCTTTTTTAGCTGTGTGTGTGTGTGTGTGTGTGTGTGTGTGTGTGTGTGTGTGTGTGTGTGTGTGTGTGTGTGTGTGAGTGTGTGTGTGTGTGTGTGTGTGTGTGTGTGTGTGTGTGTGTGTGTGTGTGTGTGTGTGTGTGTTGGGGGTTGACATTTGTCTAACAAGAAGGGGAGGCCTTCAGTCCATCTACATGGGATATATTGATGCAGAGAGGTAAGTCCAGCATAGTCCTGTGCAGGAATTTGTTTGATCTTCATCACATTTGAAACATGTATCACACAGTATGCGTGCATTGTTGTTATTTGGTTGATTTTTCGTTTGTAATGTATATTGTTTTTTAATCTACGTAAAAATGATTTGAATTTGGTTTTGTTGCTGTTGTTTTCTTATGTGTACCCTAATTCTGTGTACCCTAATTCTGATATCATCAGCTACATCACTGTCACAGATCACAACACTGAAGTCTTTGGCAACGCAGTTGTCACAAATTACAACACTGAAATCATCAGCTACATCACTGTCACAGGTCAGGCTCTAAGGTTACCAGCAATATCACCGTCACAGAGTACAACATTAATGTCATTAGCAAAAACACCGCATGGTAGCAGACCCGTAACACTGATTTGAAGTCATCAACTTTACCAAACTCATATGATCTATCTTACATTTCACAGTCATAGATTCCACTCCACAGACTTTGTGCACATGTCCATTCTGTATATCTGCAAGAATGACCGCGCGCTGGTGACCTACTCGTTTTTGAGTGAACCAGTATTTTAGGAAGAAGAAGAAGAAGAAAAGGAAAGCTCTTTTTATAGATTACTTAATAGTGTCTCTCTAAAGTGTCAAAATACATTAACGGTTATTTATCAGACTCCAAGCAGTTCCTAGCTGTCATTCTTAACCATGCATGATAAGTCTGATTCAAGGACCTTCTGTCTGGTACTGATGTTTTTATAATGTAGTTCAACAATGGAAAAAAAAACCCTGAAGGCAAGCTTATTGCTCCTCAACTTATAAACCACCCTTATCTCCCTTATTCAATCTATATCGGTATACATTATAGGCCATGGAAGGAGGAGAAGACGCTAAAAAAATATCCTGTCCAAAGCCACTGATGAAGGAGAAATTGAACGGAGACGCCTAAACAATGAAGCCTGAGAAGTTCTCGCATTAAAGAGATTTCCAAAATGGCTCGTGGAAGAAGAGACAGTTCTTCTTCTTTCCTTTGGTGCCCACGATCATGAGGATGATCATTCTGGCACATAAAGGGGGGGTGTTGTTACTTCTAGGCAGTCCATTTGCATGCTCTGATCACTGATCACGTTCACTGCGATTCTCATTGTCCTTAAACCATAGCCGGTCCGTTACCGTAAGGGCCACATGTTATCATTACGCTGTCACTGTTACGCAGAGGTTTGCGACACAAAAGCGTCGACTGTTGTTGCCTCTACTGTCTCACTGGGAAGATGGTTCCAGTCCATAACAGTCCTGGGTAGAAATGAGCCACCTCTGTACTGAGTTCTGGTGTTGATAAGGCAGAATGTAACATGCAAACATAAAATCAAGAACCATCCATGACACAAAACGAAGAAACTTCGCACTCGATGTGTCACAGTGGAAATCATGGCTGATACTCTCCCATATCGAGTTTCATCCCTTTCGTCAGTTGCCTACACATAAAGAACCAACCATCTTTATTTAATTTATCACATGGATGGCCTGAAAAGATGCTGTTGTCAAGGCTT
>CM031606.1:45010555-45073577 GCA_018398815.1 Conus ventricosus
GACAACGACAGATTCTCACACATGTTTTCCATCCTAGTCATTGATAAAGAAACGAAGGTTGAGAAATAGCATTGAAGTAATTAAGTATCAAAACTAAGATAAAAATGGTGATGAAAACACTAGTTGACTTCTTTGAGCGGTTATCGTTGAACAAGCTGGACATCTACAGGTGTTTGGATAAACTGATCAATTGTTGTATTTAGATTCAACAATGGCAGATGGTCAAAGTGTTGTCCAGCCATGGACTGCTGAGTGAGAGGTGACGGTTGATCGCCATGTCGGCAAAGTGATCATGACTGAGGGAGATACGGCAGCTGGTCACCTTGTTGCCCAGCTTTTGATGACAGGAAGAAAGATGACCGTTTGTTGTCATGCCGGCCAGATGAAGACCAATCGCGCGTCACTGGCCAGATGATGACCACATGAAGAACTGTCTGAAAGTCATTGGTAGTTGGTCGTCATGTTGACCTTATGAAGACTGACTGAAAGTCATTGGTAGTTGGTCGTCATGTTGACCTTATGAAGACTGACTGAAAGTCATTGGTAGTTGGTCGTCATGTTGACCTTATGAAGACTGACTGAAAGTCATTGGTAGTTGGTCGTCATGTTGACCTTATGAACACTGACTGAAAGTCATTGGTAGTTGGTCGTCATGTTGACCTTATGAACACTGACTGAAAGTCATTGGTAGTTGGTCGTCATGTTGACCTTATGAAGACTGACTGAAAGTCATTGGTAGTTGGTCGTCATGTTGACCTTATGAACACTGACTGAAAGTCATTGGTAGTTGGTCGTCATGTTGACCTTATGAAGACTGACTGAAAGTCATTGGTAGTTGGTCGTCATGTTGACCTTATGAAGACTGACTGAAAGTCATTGGTAGTTGGTCGTCATGTTGACCTTATGAACACTGACTGAAAGTCATTGGTAGTTGGTCGTCATGTTGACATGAAAACTGACTGAAAGTAATTGGCAGCAGTTCGACATTTTGACCAGATGAAAACTGATGTCAGATGGTCTCTATGTTGACCAGCTGAAGACTGTGAATAAGTCGGATGCAGTTGGTCACCATGTTGACCAGATGTTAAAAGTTCAGGGAACGATGACAGCTTTACTGTCTGTTGTGGAGCTGATGACCGTGTAGGTGCGGATGATGACTAGTGGACATGTTCACTTGCTGTTGACTTATTTAGAGATGTTGGCACGTGGTCACTACATTGCCCCGCTCAAGACTGCTTTGGATGGCATGGCAGCTGATTGCTAATTTGACCGGGAGACTGTCCAAGCTACATGCTCTTAAAGCCACAGTCCTGGTGTTTGAATCTTTTGTTTTCATTTATGACTTCAGTTTGTGTTGGAACAAAAGAAAATTTCAAATCAGTCTATGTAGTCCTGGAATCAAGCCTATGAGAAGCCTTCACGGCATCCGCCTGTGATTTACTTTTATCGGACGCATTCTCTGTCATTTTGTACTTTGTCTGCCTACGTCATTCTTGAAAGGAAATGCAAATTTTAGATTTGAGTGTACTTGCTTCTCTTGCAAGATTTGTTTTTGCCGGACTCCATGGAAAGCCGCTGAATCCATGGAAAGCCGCTGAATATACTCCCACATAATTCAAGAAAGATCTTTCCTTGGTACATTGTTTTAAGGAGATGATTGCCCTCATCTGCCACATCAAAATACGTTCTGTTTGGCGTGGCGCCTGTAGACCGTCCAGTACAATAGTGTGGGCAGTACAGTTTCCTTCTACACCTTCAATTTTGTGACCAGCTCAGTACCTTTCCTGTCTAACAGTTTCACACAGTCCCCCGAAATCTGAACTTACTGTACCTCCGCGGGAGTTGACTTTGTCATTAATTTTCTTCAGTCTAGAGAACATGCAGCCGAGTGATGTGACATCGTCAACAGACTTTAGGTTTTCTCCTATGAAAGTCATTTTATTATTATTATTATTATTATTATTATTATATTGGGTATTTATATAGGGCCTATCCTCGGTCACAGACCAAGCTCTAAGCGCTTTACAATAAACACACTACCTCACTCACTCAACGGGCTGCCTACCCAGATAAAGCCGGCTGAAGAGCAGCCTACTGGCGCTCATTCGGTCGTTTCCCGTACCGTTCAAATATCACTCACTCATTTTCATTTATCTCATTTATTCCTCCAGTTTCTCACATAGGATGCATACGATGTTTTATACGTGTCCTCTAATTCCACCGGTACACGATGGCACACGGTAACAGTAAGTGACAATTTTTGTGGCTTGGTAAGAAATACCAGGCGGCTATCTTCAATCTACGTCAATTTTGCCAGGGCAGCGGGGAACCCCCTGCTCTTTTCGATTTTCAACTGCCGTGGGTTCTTTAACGTGTGCAGGGGGCCAGGAAGGCACACGGGTCCGACTCGCTTATAGTCCCCATCCGATGGACTTGACGTTCAGATCGATTTGTCATTCAAACTGGGAAAGAAAGGGCGAGAAAGGCAGGGCTCGAACCCACGCACTTCTCACACGTTGGATTGGCAGGCGAACGTCTTAACCACTCTGCCACCTTTCTCCCCAATTTCTGGTTCCGCATATTGTTCCTACGGAGCAGGCTGACGTAAGACCTCTGCATTCCTGGTGCTGATTGTAGATCCGAAGTTGTCGCAAGCACTGGAAAATCTAGGTCACTTCCTCAAGAACTGCTTGAGAAAACTGCCGGAAGATCACGTGGAAGGACAACACCCCTGACACAGAGGTTCCTCTTTAGCAGATGTGCCATGTTTCCACAACCAGCTGAGTAGAGAACAAGTCAGATCGACGGGCCACCTCGTACAAATGCTGGATATGCGTCTTCCTAACAGCCTATTCTTTAGCGAACTGGCGGGAGGCAAGCGTTCCCATGGTGGTCAGAAAAGGCGCTTTAATGACGCGCCCATTGCGCGAAGTTGTGAAGTAACATCGGGTGAGGTACTACCTCTTTCAATAGCAGAGGATAGAATGGGGTTCAGAAGAAACGTAAGATTCATGACCTACCTCTTATCTTTGGAGCCCGCGGACTGCCTGTGCTTGGCTTGTGGAAGAAGCTTCTGTACCTGCATAGGACTGACCAGCCACAGTAGGACACAACGTACTGTGTTCTCTGGCATATGATGCACAAACAACATAGATGGATGGATAGATAGATAGATAGATAGATAGATAGATAGATAGATAGATAGATAGATAGATAGATAGATAGATAGATAGATAGATAGATAGATAGATAAATAGATATACACACACATACACATGTAAATATACATAGACACACACACACACACACACACACACACACACACACACACACACACACACACACACACACACACATATATATATGTGTGTGTGTGTGTGTGTGTGTGTGTGTGTGTGTGGGCGCGCGCATGTCTGTGTCCTGTGTGTGTCCAAGAACTCAAGACGATTTATCAGTTTAGACATAGATACTTTCTCATCCTTTCTGATTCTATGTCTGCTCCTGAGCCTCCAACGCCGGTTGTTGCTGAGTTAAGCTGGTTACAACATTGTTCTTGCTTGCCTTCTCAGTCGTGTTGGCATTCAAAACAATGGGGTGACTAATCTTCTCACCAAAAGCGGCACGAGTGAATGATTGTCCTGCCTGGTCATCTATCCCCTGGACAAACCTGAAACCCCAGTTCATAGTTATGTGACAGATAATCAAGAGGACTCTTACATACAAATGGACCATAAACCTTTTCACATCCGCCCGAACTTTCGAGAGTTTCCACCAATTACCACCGGTAGTTGGGCAGAAAAGACAGTTTGGCCCGAGTGTACGTAGGCCACTCCCTTTGTATGTGATGTTGTCATTCAAAATATGAAAAGGCTGTATAGTGCGTACCATTTGAGGAACCACTCGCGATGAAACATGGTCTTAAAGATGGTTGGGAATTGCATGACGTTAGGCGCAAGCGGTTTACAGCGGACTGCATGACCATTTTAGTCAGAGATGTTTCACCAGATATGATCTTCTAGTTCTTAAGACAAAATTCAAGTATAATTCCCTTTAGCTAACATTTGTGAGAAAAGAGCTGGTTCAAAGCCAGTCAGTTCAGCCCATTTGAAATGAACTTTTTGGATTAATCTCATCGTGGTGACAGCCCTCTCTCTCTCTCTCTCTCTCTCTCTCTCTCTCTCTCTCTCTCTCTCTCTCTCTCTCTCTCTCTCTCTCTCTCTCACTGTGTGTGTGTGTGTGTGTGTGTGTGTGTGTGTGTGTGTGTATGTGTGTGTGTGTGTGTGTGTGTGTGTGTGTGTGTGTGTGTTGCTGTCTCTGTTTGTCTGTGAGAAAGAGAGAGAAGGAGGGAGGGAGAGACAGAGAGAATGAATGAATGAGTTAATCAATCAATCAATAATTTCTTTCAAAACCCATTCTTACGGGGAGATGGAAATGGAGATTGTTCACAAGAGAACTGTCAAACAATAAATGCTTACAATGCATGTCAGAAAAACAAATCGTGATAAAGAAAACAGATTATGGAAGAAACAATGTACTATCACTTTGTCTGTCAGTGTAACTCGGCATCATTTTCATCCAGAATCCTCAAGATTATAGTGTGTGACAGCTGAGCTGTTGCTGGAAGTTTTTCACGTAAGTGAGGACTATTAATGTTTCTTTCTGTTTCTGTTTGATTCGTTGCTACATCCAGAAATCTGGCGTCGACGCAACGCAATGTTCGGATTCATTTTCTGTAGGTATGCCAATGTGCCACTGATTGTGGCCCTGTCTTAAGAAGTACTCTGTGGCTGCTTCAGCTGAGATCACCACTACACTCAAGATCATGATTCATTCCATTTGCTTCGACATAGTCAGCTTTGTGTTGTCTGGAAGTCTCAGTAGCAACAGGTGCCTGTCGTGTTGACAGAACAGGTCACAGAACACACTACAGTCTTGATCAACATTGGGTTCGACTGGCCCCATGTCTAACATGAAGGCTCTATGGTGTGCAGTTGTCACAGATTATTTGTCACAATGTCCCATGATGGCTTCCTGTTGGGTGTGACGGTGTCCTGTGTCTCGCGCAGGCTGGGATACGGCGGGAGTGAGTGTGTGTGCGTGCAGTGTGTGTGTGTGTGGCGGGGGGGGGGGGGTTATAATACAGAAAAATTTCACGGCTAGCAGCTTTGCTGTTGCTGGCTGTATCAACATAGAACAGGTATGATGGCGTCGGCAAAAACAACTCCGACGAGAAGGTGAACGTTCGGTCATCTTTTTTCTGCTGTCTTGCACTGTGGGTCTCAGCTCTGTGTCTATCCCTGATCATTTGTGGCGGGCATTTCCGTCAATACACTGCAATCTGCTGTCGCAGTAGGCTGGTCGATGGTCGTTGTTAGCCGAATGACGACTGTTTACCTCTGCCCTCAATTTCAAACAATGACAGCGCCATCACCTGCATGGCAACATTGAGTGTGGCTTCCAAAGTAGATGGGAGACCGACAGGCCTGCTGTACGGTCTGCATGCAATACATGTAAACATTCAAAACGGCAGCTTAAAACACATCTTGCTGGGAGCCAGACGGGAAGTCACTTCACAGAGAGAGAGAGAGAGAGAGAGAGAGAGAGAGAGAGAGAGAGAGAGAGAGAGAGAGATATGGCTGTTTTTCTCTGCAATCGTTGAGCCTATACCCATGTTATGAGAAATTTCTGCCGATACAAGAGAAAGATTCACTGTAACAGCAGGGACCTAGAAGCAGAAACTAGAAACATCTTGGATTATATGCCCAACTGATCTCTTCCCACGGCGTTCTTCCTAACAGCTCTGTCTACGTCACTGAACTCATCGCCCTTGTGATTCTAAAAGCGGCTTCTCAATTCTCATATATACACTTTTTTATTTTCTATTTTGACTGCCTGAATGATCTAAAGACACTGCCTCCTATGGTGTTAGAACTTCACAGGCCTCTCAAAAAATTGTTCGCCATTGTATTGTTTTTGACTGCATTTCAGGGCACGCGTTGGTATTCAAGGCGATGAAGTTGTTCATCAGTTTATCCAGAGTGCAACATGTGATGAACTGCCAACGATGTCCATTCCTTTCACTGACCTCAAACCAAAGACCCAAAGATATATCAAAGATTCTGGCGAGAGACATGAAATGCACACACTGACAACAAACTACTTCAAATCCATCAGAAGTAAGGAATTTCTTCTATCCGTTCTTGAAGTGGAAGCATTGATGTGTATATTGATTACATCTATTCAACTTGTTTCTTATATTTTAAAGAGCTAGACATCGTGGTTCTTTCCGTGGGATAAACGCGGAGCATTAAACATCTTTCTATTGAGTGTTAGAATCTGTGTGGCCAAAGAAGTAAACATTTAGCGCAGACTACACAAAGAGCCTATATAAAAATCGTCATATCTTAATGCCATATGTAAACAAGAGAATCTATGCAATATTGTTACTTCATACTCGTAAGGATCAAAAGCAGTAGCAGTAGCTAACAATTTTCATTAAACATGTCAAGAGTTTTATGTGCAATAATATCTTCTCTATTTCAGCAATTACAATTGAATAGCGGCACCATTTCATCCTTCGTAATTCAAACATCAGGACGACCGGATAATATACTATATCAGGAAGATTATCGCTTTAAAGTGCGTCACCTTCATTTCCTGTGTGATTCTTACCGACAATACCAAGGAAGACAAGAGTAAGAATTGATCGCCGTGGCCGTGCATGTATAGACGTCAGGTAAATTTGTGATGCAGCCGTTACTAAACAATGGGTTGTCAACGATGTTAATTAATAGTTGATCGATGGCATGCTTTTGCGGTTCTTGTTTCCCGGAAAGCGAGTGAACATTGATCTGCCTGCAGTAAACCAATTTTCTTTTCAATTATCAAAGACCTTAGCTTTAATTTGAATCAGCGGCACCACAGCTCCACTGAAACATCGACATTTTCTTTAGACTGCCTTTAGCCAACTAACTTTTTATCACAACCGTTCGCTTATAGGCACATGACATCAGCAATGGAATCTCCTGTCTGTGAGACAGAGAATTAGGCGGACAGGTCATTTAGCAGAATGTGTCCTCGTGTAGGAGTGGAAATCTATCTTTGAGGCAAGCAGTCGGCTTCAGATATTCCAGGGGAAGGGGATCAGCGAGGTGGGGCCCTGCTTTCTCCTGTTCCTCTTTGCCTGAATGGCAGCTGCTCTGTTCAACTCAAAATATGTAGAGCCCTGGTGTCCCGTGTGGGGCCTGTCAAGGTCTTCAGTTTGTCCTTGTGCCTTATGAGATATCTACCTGGGAGATATGAGAGAGAGAGAGAGAGAGAGGAGAGAGAGAGAGAGAGAGAGAGAGAGAGGAGAGAGACAGAGAGACAGACAGACAGACAGACAGACAGACAGACAGAGACGGGGAGAGATCCGCACCTGGATCAGTTTGTAGTGTCGTTGTTTTGTCGCTGGATTGGTGAACTCTAGCTTGGGAGGCGTTTCTGTGATAGTTGTTGGTGTTGTTGTTATTGTTGCTGTTCTTGTTCCTGTTTTGTTGTTAAGTTAGCTACATTTTCTGTTGGGGAATGTTTTCTATGACGAATTGAGCCTGTCCTTGTCTGCAAGACTGCGCTGCCCGCGATCAAAAATTTCTTGAATCTTGAATCCACTTCAGTCTTCAGTCATGAACAACGAATCGAAGTCATCCCACTTATACCATACCCAACTCTGGTGTGCCATCACCTTCCTCGGACGATAGGCATACCTCAGAATCACCGGATATGAAAACTGAATATGATGTCTGTGCGTGGCCGGTTTCATTGCCGGTTAATTGTCCTCTTGGTGCTAAACACGCCCTCACTTCAGTGACATCATGCTTTTCATTTTGGCGATCATTTGGTTCGAGTTTGTTCATTCTGGTTAGGGGGGCTGTCTGATCTTTTTTTGCATATTTTCAGTGTATTTGTCAATAAAACTATGTGTGCCTCAATACCACCTGCGACCGTGGTTGAAGTGGTTCTTTCTCCCTTTTTCGGCTTCTCCAATTTTGTCGATCGGCCGTGTGTGTCACTCCAGTGTTGCCAATACCCTGAACCTTTGTTTCAGTCACGCTCATATCCATGAGAAAAGCTCAAGAACACACATGTTAAGAGATGAACAGTACTTTTTACTCATCAATGGGTGCTGTTCAACCGCTTAAATTTGCTGCCGTGCGGCTCTGTGGGGATTGTAAAGCAGTCAAGGGTCTCGTGTCGGCCGAGCCGGCTACATGGAGCTGGAACAAAGCACTGGAAAAAATAAACAAGTCATTCACTATAAAAAAAAATCTCTGAACAAGAAATCCAACTCACAAAAAAGTCATTCATGACGAAGTACCACTTATGTTTCTTAGATATTTCAATGAATACGTTGAACTGGAAACCCGGCAATATTATCATATTTTTATTTTGTTTTGTTATTAAACTCAAAGAGTGTTGTCACGCGTCAACACTTCGGGAAACTGTGTCACAAAGTTGTTACATTTTTGTGAAAAATAGTGTGAGCTGCGTCTTTTCCACCAAGTTTTGTTCAAATAGGTTAAGTACTCTTATCATCATCTTGTTGTAGAACTCCTGCATTCTCACTTTGATGCAGATCTGAAGCAAACATCCACATCAAGCATCCTTGGGCTCATCCCTCTTTTCACCAAACTTCATGAAAGCGGTTCTGCAGATATTACATAAAGTGGCAGACAAATAGGATACAAACATCAACGTACACCGATGACAACAGAATCGCATTTGTGGAGATTACAATTGCAACTTTTTTTTTCAAACGAACACAGGCTTAACCATGCTATGGAGACTGGCAGCAACAATGCCAAAACTACATCATGGATCATTTTATACTTCTTGACACCACACAAAATTACCGTGAGTGAACCTGAATCACACGACCTTTTTGTGACACTGACAAGAGTTGGTTGACCCACTATCGAACACAATCTTCAGCATCGATAAAGATCAAAATATCCTACATCGAGTCATTCGACCTTTCATCTACGTGTGGATCACCGTGACGCATCACGGGTAATTGAACCATTAACAACGCTCTGGACAGCTCGTACATATTCTACATTTGTTAACGAACATTCTGGGGAATTCAGTCCTTCACGTAGGCCTGGATAACCATGATCCTTTCCAGGTTACTTAACTTTTAACACTCCACTGATTCGCTCTAGCCAATGGTAGTCATTTGGCCGAACTTGAACCGTGACCAGCTGACCCATGTTAATGGATCAACGATCTTAAATCTGGACCGCAATGTATGATTCTGGGTCACATGGTCTGCAACTTTGATTTGGATCAATTAACCTATCTGGAATCATACGATGTTTGATTGCAATGGGAGAGGCATGTGGCCACATGGGCTTAGACGAACAGAGCTCTTAGGGAAACAGACATCTAGCGGAACAACGTAGGGAAGGGAGAGGGAAGAGGGGGAGGAAGAGGTGAGGAGAAGAGGCCATGAACATAGACCGTAGGGAACATAGACCAGGGAGACACAGACCTGAAAAACATAGCTGTGGAGAAATATACATCTGAAGACCATAGACCTCAGGGAGTGGGGAACAGATTCTAAACCAGGAGAATATATACCTGGTTAAATAGACCAGGGGATGTGGGGTAGGAGAGAGAACATATTCATTGCGTCAACCTGAATACCACGTGGTATTGTAACGCAAAATATAGAGACCTGTAAAAGAAATAATTGTGACGCGCTTCCCTCAAAGACAGGGCAGAAAATTAACCATTAATAGTACAAGTTTAATTTCTCACTTAGATATGGTCTGGCTAAATCTTTTGCAAAGTAACATTTTGGTGGCAACAACGTGTGAAACGGGTGTTTCTTTTCACAGTGTGCTATGTCACACATTATGGAAATTCTCCAACTATTTCATAAACTAAAACGAAGAAAAGCAAACAATCAGGTCAGAAGACGGATTATTCTATATGTAGGCTTTCAAAAGATACGTGTGACGTAATGTCAGGGTGGCCACACAGACACACCTTACTTGCTATAAAAACAACGAATTACATTAAATGACGAGAAATGTAATCAAATAAACGAGAGGGGAAAAACTATCGTATGTACTGAACACATCAATTTGACGTTTCTATAATTTGTATTAGGGATTTCTGGGAGCGTAAAGCGTAGGAAAGACCCATCTGACACACGGTTGTAAGCAGGCTTGTGGCAGAGTCCTGCAAGAGGACTTTGGTTAAAAAAAATTACTTGTCTGGTAACGAAGGGCGAAATTCATAGGTGTCATCTTACGAAAACGTAAAGTCATTTTATCAGTGATACTTGTGCTTGAAATAAACCGGAAACCTACTCAGAAATGAAACAGCTGCCAGTCTTCACTCACCTGTTCCACTGGATGTGAATACTTTTACATTTCTATATTGGCTACCACAGCTTGCTCATTCACCACAAGCTATTCTTCAGGCATCAGCTTGCTCCAGTTCCCAGTCTAAACCTCCTAACTCGTTTTAGCAGTTTAAGGATATTATTTCTCTCCCTCATACCACGACTTGTGAAACTCCACTGGCAGCCCTCAATGCGCGCAACTCTACCCTGACTGTGGCAACAGTAAGCTGCTGTTTTGTCGCTGGTCTATTGTCTTGTTGGTGGCAACAAAGCGGCGCGGCAGTTGAACCGAGGATTGTCAACTTTAACCGCCATTTTTTAGCCGGTGGCTTCGTTTTGTCACCGATGACAAAACAACACACTGGCGAAAAAAGGATGGTTTACGATGCACCCTTCTTGTATTTCTCTCTATGTTCCCAGTGACGATGGTTTACGATGCACCCTTCTTGTATTTCTCTGTATGTTCCCAGTGACGATGGTTTACGATGCACCCTTCTTGTATTTCTCTGTATGTTCCCAGTGACGATGGTTTACGATGCACCCTTCTTGTGTTTCTCTGTATGTTCCCAGTGACGATGGTTTACAATGCACCCTTCTTGTATTTCTCTGTATGTTCCCAGTGACGATGGTTTACAATGCACCCTTCTTGTATTTCTCTGTATGTTCCCAGTGACGATGGTTTACGATGCACCCTTCTTGTGTTTCTCTCTATGTTCCCAGTGACGATGGTTTACAATGCACCCTTCTTGTGTTTCTCTCTATGTTCCCAGTGACGATGGTTTACAATGCACCCTTCTTGTATTTCTCTGTATGTTCCCAGTGACGATGGTTTACAATGCACCCATCTTGTGTTTCTCTGTATGTTCCCAGTGACGATGGTTTACAATGCACCCTTCTTGTATTTCTCTGTATGTTCCCAGTGACGATGGTTTACAATGCACCCATCTTGTGTTTCTCTGTATGTTCCCAGTGACGATGGTTTACAATGCACCCTTCTTGTATTTCTCTGTATGTTCCCAGTGACGATGGTTTACAATGCACCCTTCTTGTATTTTCTGTATGTTCCCAGTGACGCCTTTTCCACCCGAGTATATACGTGACATCAGAAAGGTTGCTTGGTGCCGATCGTTGTATGTTTCAAATCTATGTCATTAGCACAATGCTCCAAAGACGTAAGTTCTATCTAATACCGTTTGTTTCATCGGACTGTATTGCTGTACCTTGTATCCGTGGCCTTTTTTTTATATATCAGGTATCATTATGGCCCACTTTGATTAAATCCAGGATTTCTTCGGGTATATTAACCCAGAGTGGTTAGCTTTGGTTTTATTTTATCGAAACGCAGAGATCCTGTGTAAATTATTCGAATTAGCATTGTGTGTTTCCGACTTTTCTCAGCTAAGTAATCATATTTTCTGAGGAAGCCTTCTGGGAAGCTCAGAAGGCTTTTTCTGCCGTTTAAGTAAAAGCGGTGTCTAGTCAAGGCTTAAAACGTTTTCTTGAAATTACAGAACACTTTTAGAACTATTGAGATTGTTTTTAATTTCAGATTGGTTTTACCTATCCGATGGCCTTCTTACGTGTGGCTCTGTCTGTCCATCTATGTACCTATTTTCTGTATCTAGTGCAATATTAAACTTTTCTTACCATTTGGGATCAACTTTTAATTAGACTTTCCAAAATATGAATCTCAGTCTGCATTCTGCTTCTCTAGAACACATATCACACTACGGAGACATACATACACGCACTAGACTGTCTTAAGCACATTTGTACACTTCACCCTACATTGCTTTTGCGTCTTAGAATTGTCTTTAAAAAAAGGTGCTGTGTGTAATCAAGCTCCCTAAGGACATTCTGAACTCTATTCCAGAAATAGACTAGATTACATCTTCTCAACATGAAGTAGTCTCTTCACTAGAAATCTGTGCACCAGAAAGCAATCTGTCACAAGAAAAGAAAAGTTTACCACGTGATGGAAGACGCATCAGCAATGGCTTCAATCATCAAAGAATCCACGTCGAGAACAGAACACAAGGTGACAGACCTCATCTACAACATCCCTCAGGAGAGAGATCCCTCACAGTGTTTGGTGCAGAAGTTTGAGGGTATCCCTCCATGGGAGAACCCTGACAATCTGGTCAGTGCCACAGTGAGGACCTCATGAACCGAGTGGTACACGCCGTCATCCTGCCGCTTCTGTTTCTGATTGGTGGGCCTGCCAACGTCATCAACATGGTGGTTTTCTACAAGCATGAATTGAAAGAACGGATCAACGTGTGTCTGTTCTCCCTGTCTCTAGCCGACTTCGTCAATCTTTTGTTCAGCATGGTTTTCAACGCGGAACAAGCCTGTCTGGAACTCACCTCTAAATTCACTATCAAAGAAAGGTAAAGAGTACAAAATTAAGCCATAATTGAAGGTATTGTACACATCTTACCGGCACACTAAAAAGACCAAATTTTACTGATTAGATGAATAGCAAAGTAAAGAATGAATCATTTGTCTCCTCTATTTAGTGGTCTGATCAACTTCTCTGCAGCTAGCGAGCAATCGCTGGTACTTCTCTTTTTGTTTGTTTTTGTTTTCATTACATATGACAATGTGATGAGGCTCTTTTAACAATGTAACAAATAACTATAACTGTTAAAAACTTTTGTTTTCTTAATCTTATCTTATTTTTCATTTTCTGTTTGTCCATCTCTCCCTCCTTCATCTGTCAGTTGACCTATGCTATATACTCCCGGACATGCATACACTTTGATATAATTGTAATATGCTTAACTTATTGAATGATGCCTTATTGTATGCCACATTGTATCCATGCAAAAGGATAGCTACATGTATGAGCAATGCCTATTCAACATATTGTCAACAGCTTGACTGAAGGAGGGAAGAGGAATTTGGAATGGGGTGGGAGGGAACGGGTGAATGTTTGAGTGTGGGAGGGTAGGTAGGGAGGTGATGTTTGTTGTATATTTGTTGTTTTTTTCTGATTTTCGGGGGGGGGGGGGGTTGTTTTGTTTTGTTTTGTGTTTGTCCTCCACTGCAATAAAGAAATTTCATAAAGATGTTTGAAAAAATGATACTTAAACAGCCAAAGGAAAGAGAAGTAATTCAGAGTTTCTTGTCCCGTTACCACCCATGCTAGGAAGTGAGATAGATTTTGTGCAGAGCAAGTGTCAGTGGTACGTGCTTTCCTGATGGATGAGAGATTCACCTTCGGAGACAGAGAGGAGATGGGTTAAAATGTTGAGAATGGTCAGTCTGATCGGGATGTCATCAGGGAAGCCGAAATCAAGCGGGTAGACACCCATACATTCCTCGGCTTTCCTTTTGACACCATGTTTGGCTGGAGATAGAGTTACGGTGTTATCATCTTGAAGACCCAAGTGGTATTAGAAATCTTAAACATGTTTATAGCTATATAGACCTTATACACACATGAGTACACAAACATCTTGTTTTCTGTGCTGGCTGATAATGTATATTATTAACAGATGGTTGGCTTGTACGGGACCAACAAGAGGAAGGAAGAGTTTATAAACAGACCTCATGCCTATTTCAATTTACTATGCAGCAGATGAAGAATGAAGATGGATAAATCAAATGAGAAGTCATAGCCACTAAGATAGGACCAAGAGAGTCGACTGAATCGGTGTAGCTACACGACTACATAGACATGACCGCTGACGCTATAGTTGGACGATCAGTTACCATAAAGAATTGACAGATGAGCCATCTAGGTGGGATAAAATGGTTTGCACCACCACCTGCTTCATTATTTGACAACTGACGGAAACCAATGTGTGGAACAGAACATATGTTTTACAGGGTGACAACCTCAAGAAAATCGAAAGTGTGTGTGCGTGTGTGTGTTTGTGTGTGTGTGTGTGTGTGTGTGTGTGTGTGTCTGTGTCTGTGTGTGTGTGTGTGTGTTGTGGTTGTGTCTCTCTGTGTGTGTGTGTGTGTGTGTTGTGTGTGTGTATGTGTTTGTGTGTGTGTTTGTGTGTGTTAGTGTTGTGTGTGTGTATGTGTGTCTTTGTGTGTGTGTGTGTGTGTGTGTGTGTGTGTTTGTGTGTTGTGTGTGTGTGTTGTGTGTGTGTGTGTGTGTATGAAGTGAGGAACTGGGTTGCCGTGATAATGTAAAAGCTCGATACATGTGCTAATGGTAAGTTCAGACTTTGTCTTACCACTGATCCTGTGCGATCCAGTATTACATGTTCCATGCTACCAGCTTTGTGGAGAGAAAAGGTAAGGGGAGAAATCTCAACAAGACTCGCCCTTTTTTGCAACGTTTGTGATAGCGTATGAGGCACAGGTTATCTTGATGCTTTGCAACATTGCCTTTTTAGGTTAGAAATTCATGTCTGAGCGTGTAGGACACCAGGAAAGTTTCCAGAGACGATTCTTCACACATCTGCATGAAGTCCTCGAAGATAGATGGAATGAGACCCTTGTATAGTACATTTCCCACTTTAAAAAAAAAAACCTTCCACAAGTTTTATTGTGCTGACTAGCTTTCCATCAGACCCAAATCCCCACCCCACTCCCACCCCCTCTCCTCTCCTCTCCCCCTCCCCTTTTCCAAATTCTGCGGTGATTGGAAGGACATCTGGCTTATACTAGTCATGGTTTCAAACCTGCATGTAAATGACTTTGGTCGCTCATCTTCAAACTGTGGTAAAAGAGTTGTTTGCCAGTATCCAGGGGACAGCACTGTCCCAACTCACATAAGGGAACTCCCTCCAACATAGGTGATCCTGTGTCCAATATGTTCAGTGGACCTTTGCTAGTAGATCATCAAACCAATGTAAACAAGAAAACGCGCAAACTAAAACGATCTTTCTGAGAGCGCGAAAAAATTCTGTACAACAAAAGTTCCCTGGATCAGGTGGTATGATTAGCCAGTGAGGGTCTGCAGAGAATATTAACAGCCATCTGGCGAAAGAGGCTTGATGATTTAAACATATAATGGAATATCCGTTATTATCAAAATTTATTTGATGGGAAAACATTCTCATTATCTGTTAACATCAACAAGCCACGTACGCGTGCTGCCAAAATTCGCACCTGTATTCCTACCTCTCACCATTTTATACGAAATAAGAGGCTCATGAGTAGTACATCAAATAAACGTTCTCCAGAAGTTGTGCAAAGTGATTTTCATATAAAAGTTGTCAGAAGTAGAAAGGGCTTGACCCGAGTTTTCGTCTAAGTGCTGTTGTAAAAAGTAAACAGCAGTAGATTGCTTCTCCCGAGCAAGGGAGCTATGCACGTATTATGAGACAGAAACACACTCTTCCATCAATGACAAACACAAGGTGACCTGAATACACCAACAATCCAAGTAGAGGCAATTTATATGCAGCAAGACATCATAAGTAGCCTGATGGTGTATATTGCACATAGTGGATTGTGCTTGAAAGACCGCTTGATGAGATCGACACTAGCAGCACATAGTTCAGTCGCAGCGGGAGCAGTTTTAAGTCATCAAAGCAGCCCTCACACAAGAGGGATGTCGCTTCAGGACCGATGATTACGGCACTGGTAACCATACTCAGGAAAACATAAACAGCATAGGGAATGGAAATCAGCTCAGACAAAATATGAACAAACAAAAAACAGTGGAGGGAAAAAAGTGCTTTGAGAAAATCAAACGCTCTGTGAACCTATCAAGCAACTCAGCCTCTGAATGAACAACAAGGAAAGAAGTGGATCATTTCAAACATTCGAAGCAAAATCACCATCTCAAAGGGAAAGAAGTGGATCATTTCAAACATTCGAAGCAAAATCACCATCTCAAAGGGAAAGAAGTGGATCATTTCAAACATTCGAAGCAAAGACACCATCTCAAAGGGAAAGAAGTGGATCACTTCAAACATCTGAAGCAAAGATACCATTCTAGAAGGATGGTAGGCTTAAATACACCTGCTGTCATTATCTGCTTCAACTTTTTCACAAACACACGCACGCACGCACGCACGCACGCACGCACGCACGCACGCAACGCACGCACGCACGCCACACACACACACACACACACACACACACACCACACACACACCACACACACCCACACACACACACACACACGCGCGCGCGCGCGCACGCACGCACGCACGCACGCACACACGCACACACACACACCATTTTGTGGTCGTCGAAAATATTTTATGTGCAGGTACCAGATAATGGATCTTAAAAACCTGTATATGTGTTTGAGTACTAATACACCAAACAGTTTTTGGCATCTCATACTGTGAGCATAGAACAGGTAGCAATCTAATGCATGCGCGTTCACACCGGAACGACTGTTCACAATCTGGTATTAACACATATGCCATCATGACTCCCTGGTCTACAGGAAACAGTAGAGGAAGAACGTTTCAGAAGCAGAACAGTCACGTTCTGAATAGACCACGTGCATCCTTGGACTGTACTGGTCTGACAGTTCTGCTCTGTTGTGCAGAACTAATATCAGAGAAATTGTCGGGATTTGCATGACAACTGACGCCAACACTTCACAGCAAATTTTCAGACCTAGTTTAGAAATAATCCGCCTGATGTTATTTTTCAGTTCTTAAAGAGATATGAATTATGGATCTAATCTAAGATTTAGTGGAAAATGGACCTAGATTCTAGCATCTTTAGGATGAATTGATTTCTTTACCTACATACACGAACGACAGTTTTGCTGAACTTGTAAACAAAATTTATCAAATTGAGTTAAGATCACATATCCTTGGAGATCTGTAAATCATTTACGACCCATTGTCATAGGCATTGATAGTCATTCAACTTCGGACTGATGTAAAGGTACTGTGAAAGTTCTGTTCAAATTCAATTTGAATAAACGGACCAATGCAGAAGGCAACATTACTAAAAACAGCTAGACCTAAAAATATCTAGTAATTATTGCAGTACTTGTTCAATATTCATCAATGACGAGGTTTTTGATTTGAAACGTTACATATCCTCTCTTATGTCAAAATGATTTTGTCAGGTACAGCCCTGTCGTGCGCTTCTTGATGAACCACAATCTGCTGGGGTTTTATGGAACTGCATGGGTATCCCAAGTCATCTCCGCCATCATCGCCAGCGAGAGATGTTTCTGTATCCTGCAGCCCCTTCGTTCTCAGACTGTGATGTCCACATCCACCACCACTGTCACCATTGTCATCACCTACATTGTCATGTTGGCCTTGTACTCCATCATCATGACCCGGCTTCGCGCTGTGTGTGTCCATGATCCTCTGACTGGATCAGATTCCTGGACCCTCGCCCCCAGCCAGTTCTACATTGACCACCAGAAACTAATAGATGCCCTGGATACCTCTGTGTTTGGTTTGGTCATACCTGTTGTGGTGATGGGAGTGGTGGTGGTGACGACGATAGTGACGATGATCAAACTCCGACAGGCAGCAGCCTGGAGGGCCCGCACCTCATCCAGTAGAGGTCTGTCTGCACAGAAGAGTCACTGACTGTTATGTTGGTCTACAACTCCATCTTCTTCATCATCTGTGCCTCTCCTTTGACTATGATCAGGTGAGTGATGCAGGCAGAACACGACGCTACCATTGTGAAATGAAAGTATACATGAAAGCGATTAGGTTGTAGATTGTGACTATCAAAGTACTTTTACTGAGCACTAGTGGTACAATTTACTTTATAACAGCACTGAGAAAAGACGAGTGACCAAAACGGTCAATCACCTCTTTCAACCGACTGTGTCTGATCTCAGAAAGGGCCAGTCACCTTTTGTGGCCAACTACGTCTGATTTGAAAAAGAGTTAATTACCTGTTCAAGCCAACTATGTCTGACTTCAGAAAAGGGTCAAGCACCAATTAAAACTATTTCTGATCTTGGAAAAGATTGGTCACCTGTTCTCAACTGTCAAGCTCGCTAAGACTTGAACTGGAGTGGAAAGACAGAGAAATAGACCTATCAGTTCTAGCGCCCCCTTTTTCTAACTAAATGAGAATTCTTTGAACAGATATCTTTCACACGAATTTTTATTCTCTTTCATTCACACATTCATGTCCCAAACAAAACATCATGACGCATCATACACACCAATTACAATATAAACCCACGTAGCGCTGTCCGAGGCAGCACCAAGGAAACAACATAGTATTACACGACAAAAAATTAATTAAAACTTCAAGTGCGCACAAAAGAACGATCCACAGAAGGTATTGAAGAATAACGTTCCAAAACGAAGAACACACAGGAACGTAGGTGGAATGTAGTCAACGACAAATAGAAAAAACAATCTTGAAGTCTCCAGACTACTTCTTTACAACCAATTCGGCACTCGTGAAGAGGAAAACACCATAGTCACATCAAATGCCATAAAGATGACACTTGTATCATACGACACCGCCTAAGCACGTTGCTGGTCCCAAACTTGACTCGAAACACATCGATGAATGAACGTAGACGGATGATCGCAATTACACTGCAACTACATTGAACTGAACAAAAATAGACGATGTAACTCGGCCCTCATGAAGAGTAAAAAAACATCGTAGTCACATCAAATGCCACAAAGATGACACTTGTATCATACGACACCGCCTAAGCACGTTGTTGGTCCCAAACTTGACTTGAAACACATCGATGAATGAACGTAGATGGATGTCTGCAATTACACTGTAACTCCATTGAACTGAAGGAATAGACGATGTAACCAAACGATGCCGACGACTGGAAATGAACAAAATTTGGAAGCTGATGGAGCAGGAGGCTTGTAGCCAAATTGAGGACTAGCAGAAGACTGCTGCAGAGAACCCCCACCAGCCATACTTGCTGAAGACGAGTGACGGCGAAAAGACGGCTGACGCTGGTAAGCTGATGAGATGACAGAGGATGTGTGTAGTGTAGCGGCGGACTGACTCGCCACCCAGCTCCCTGGAGGTCGATTCAGGGGCAACGAGTTAGCACTTGACCACCGAGTCTTGGAGGAAAACTGCAGCCGAGAACGCCCATCAGCTACGCTCACTCCGCACGTCGTGACCGGACCGTCAGCCTAGAAGAGTCGCCCGAAACCTAAAGCATCTGCGACTCCTTGACTAAGCCATACAGTCACAAAACCCAGAAGCCGAACAACCAGCATCATTTCATGTCTGATGATAATTCTTACGCTCCACACACGGCCTGTCCGCGTCTCTTCTCCCCTGAACCACCAACCCCCCAGTTACCACCAAAAATGACGTAAATCATTTTTACATCATTAGTTACGTCATATCTGTACAAACTTTATTACGCTTTTTCTTGTAAGATCGGAGGAAGAAGAATTTCCAAAAATATGTTTACATGCAAAATCACCTCAATATGGGTCTGAGCTGTTGCACACAAACAACAAGCATTTATCCATAAATATCCATGCCTTATAGCCTGATCTCATAAAGGTTCAATCATCGATTGTGCCAAGTTATGTCCGATCTTGGGGGGGGGGGGGGTGAATCAACTTTTGTAATTAGAGAAGGTCAATCACCTGTTTTAACCACATATGATTAATTCAAAACAGGACAGTTGCATGTGGTAGCCAACGACGTCAGATTTTAGAAAGGGCCAATGCCTGTTTTGTCAACTACGTTGCATAATAGCTTACTCTTCTGTAACGCCACTCAACCAATGGGAAGAAGGGAAACGTCTCTTATCTGGAGAGCAGAAAGTAAATAGAAGAGATGACTTGAGTGGTTGAAATAAATTACCGGAAAAAAAATCATGAGTCAGTTTAGCAGTTTACTTGTGTACATGTGCAGAATCAAGACTATATTATTTGTTTAAAATGCAATATGCACAACACTTTACCATTCCGATTACCAGCTCAATGAGTTGATCACAACATAATTTACGACGACAGCTTAGCATGTCAGTTTAACTACAAGAGGTGTATTCTGGACTTTTCCCGCAAGAGGGCTCCATAATGTCCAGTGCATTACTTTATTTGTTTTATTGAGTAGGAGCATAGATAACGCCAACTAGGAATATCCAAGGGGCCACTTCGCTGGCTGTAACGTATGAGCCTTTGTTCACGCTACCCAGCCTCACAATGTCTCCTTTCACCGTGTCAGGTCATGGGTGGCATGAGACTATATGAGACTGCAACTGTAGAAATCTTAAGCTTTACGACTGAATCCGCTGGCTTCTGGCATGTGACTTTGTCTATCAAGCGTCATTCCACTTGATCTGTTGTTAATGACCATAGGCAACATAATGCTGGATGAATGATCTCTTCTCGTTGGTGAACACGAGACAAAACTGCCCGAAAGGGTCCTGTGTGTAAGGTTCTCTCTCTGTCACTGTTGGAGCAATGTGTCATTGTGTTATTTCGGTGAACATGAGTCACAGACTTCTCACTCTTATGTTGCTGTGTCAGTGGTCTGTCATTTCCGGTCAGTTTAACCGGATACCTTCCACTGTCATGTTACTGATGTGATCTGTTATGCTGGTTAACACAAGCCATTGTTCCTCCTTCTCTAATTACTGTTTGATTACTTAGTTTACTTCGGTGAACTAGAGCCACATATACTTCACTCTCATGTCATTTGATGTGGCGGCTGTTGATTAATTTCTAGCAGAATGTCCAAGCCTTCAGTCCACTTACAAGGCGTATGATGGCGGAGAGAGAGGTAACAACAGCATTTTCCCGAGCAGGAAGGACGGATTCTTAATTAACTGTTCTATGTTGTTGACACCATTTGTAATTGCTGTTGTAACATCACTAGAGGTAAGTGCTGCACTATATGCTGAAGAGAGAACTCTGTTGACTCGTAGCTGTTTACAGCAGGTACCATCAGGCAAAAATAAAGGGGCGATCAATACTCTGAATTTCAGGAGAGACATTGTATAAACAGAGGTTTTATCAAGAACTTAGCAGCACAGTGAGGTTTGGTAATATGGTATGGTCCTACCATGTTTGTGATTTTAAACAGATTTTGTCTAGACACAGACAACACCCTATGTTGTTCAGGTTGTTTTTTTAACTTCTTCAATAGTATTTGTGTCCGAACAAGACTCATCACTAGTAGCTTTGATTCGTGTCATAATTATGTCATTACTAGTTACGGGTTTTCTGCAGATTTCTGATTTGGAATTTAATGTATGAACACTCCAGGGTTTTGGATGATTTTCTGTCATATCGTGCATGGTAGACTCTGAAATGGAAGAAAGTCCAGAGTTCCTGGGGTTTTATGCTGTGGTTGTCAGCATGTTAGTAAAGTCATCAATCTGTGCAGCTCTTGTGAGGTGATCCGCGAAGTATAGTGGGTATTAGTGGAAATGTAGTAGAGGGGTGAAGAAGGAGGGCTGGGGATGACTGACGCTCAAGGAATAGTCTCCATGCGCTGGAAAGCGATGGGAAAATCTTCGAGTGGATTTTTCTTTAAAATCCGAGATAACATTACAAGAACAAAACTCGGGGGAGATCTTTCCAAAAATTCACGGATGATTGATGGATGAAATAACTGGATTTCTAGGCTGAGAATTTCTCCTTATCATATACAATAGCAGCATTTACATTGGCGTGAAGGTCACTGGTACTATAGTCCACCAGGCCAGTGGGGGCCTTCAAGTGATAAATGCTGCGAAAGTTCTCAATCTCTGCTTCTGATAGTTGTGAGGGAATGTCTGAATTTCGGCAAAAATCTTCCCAGTCCAGTAGCCAATGTTGGGTGCTCACTCCTTATCCTGTCCTTCCAGTTTCTCCTTCCCCTGCAGTGTTCTTTGCCTGATGGTCTTCATCTTGTCATGGGTTCATATAACCTCAGTTTCCTTTCCTGCATTGTGGCTCAAAAACTGTTTCATTGTTCTGTAAACTGCATCCGTTTTTACCTGCTCAGTAATGGAGACATCAAGTGCTTTTATGAAGTGTTTAAGATAGAAGGAGTGCATAAGCATGTAAAAGCATCAGCTTGTTTTTATAGGATGATTTTTAGTATAGGCCATTTTGCTGCTGTTTGTGGAGTTCACCTTTGATCAGTCCTGACGAATGACGGCGTAAAGGTTTTTCAACCCGTTCTCACTTGTCTCTTGCACAGTATTATATGTGATATTCGTCTCGATTGATTCTGTGCTGGTCTTCGTCAGTTTTGTTGAATTCTGCTGATTTTGAATCCGTTCCAGGTAGCCTGTCAGTCCATGTGTTTCGTCAGTTTGGTGAATTTCCCTTCACTTTTAACTAGCCCGTCATCGTCACTGACAAACCTGGAGTTGGTAAAGGGGGTTGTCTTTCAAAGCTGAATGTGCCATTATGGTCTTCAAGAGCACCTCCAATAGGTTAACAAATATGCCGAACAGCTCAGGATGTAAGATACAGCTTCACTTAACTTAAGCTATTGCAGTACAGAGTCAATCTCCCAGTGAGTCTTGAACGAGTCTTGTGCCGCTAGCTTTCGTGTGTGAATGATAGTTCAAATCAACTTCCGGCCTATGCTGCATGACGTCATCATAAACCAGAGCGAATTGTGGCGTAGTCTGTTGAATGCGTTTTTGAAGTCTGTCACCAATGCACATGATAGATATTCCGTTAATCATGGCATTATTCTCGCAAAGACTTCGTAGTTGAAAATTTGTTTAATGTCTGCTTCTACTCTGGAATGCAGCCTGTTCTTTGGCAATGACTCCTGCCCATGGATTAAACATTGAGGATAACTTTCAGTATCACCCTGTTTCCATGGCATTGTTCTTCCTAGAAGCAGTTTCTTTCTTCGTTCTCGATAACTCTAAGTCATATTGTGGTTGTCCACTTTGGTTCTTAAGTTTCGTGTTGTGTGTGTGTGTGTGTGTGTGTGTGTGTGTGTGTGTGTGTGTGTGTGTGTGTGTGTGTGTGAACACGTCTGCTGTAACTACATGATGTCGGGCACAAAGACTGTTCAAGGGACAGGCGTTATCGTCGATCTAGTTGTAATGTCGATCAGTGTCTTTCCGGGCACTTTGCACAACGAATATAATTATTGTGGCTGACTGACTGACTGTATGGCATGTCTGTGACACTGACTGTATTGCACATCTGTGACAATGAATGTATTGTACATCTATGACAGTGACTGTATTGCACATCTATGACAGTGACTGTATTGCACATATGTGACAATAAATGTATTGCACATCTGTGACAGTGACTGTATTGCACATCTGTGACAGTGACTGTACGGTACATCTCTGACAGTGGCTGTACTGCACATCTGTGACAGTAACGGTATTGCACATCTGTAACTTAGTGACTGTATGGCACATCTGTGACAACGAACGTATTGCACATCTGAGACGGTGACTGTACGGTATGTCAGTGACTGTATTGCACATCTGTGACAATTAATGTATTGCACATCTGTGAGCGACTGTACGGTACATCTGTGACAGTGACTGTATTGCACATCTGTGACTGTATAGCACTTCTATGACAATGAATGTTTTGCGCATCTGTGACTTAGTGACAGTATGGCACATCTGTGACAGTGACCGTGTTGCATATCTGTGACCTAGTGACTGTATAGAGTGTGTGTGTGTGTGTGTGTGTGTGTGTGTGTGTGTGTGTGTGTGTGTGTGTGTGTGACATTTGTGACAGTGACTGTATGGCACAACTGTGACCGTAACTGTATGGCACATCTGTGACAGTAATTTTACAGCAATCTTTGACAATGGCTGTATAGCACATCTGTGACAGTGATTGTATGGCATGCCCGTGACAGTAAGTGTATGGCACAGCTGTGACAGTGACTGTGTGGCATGCCCGTGACAGTGACTGTATGGCACATCTGTGACAGTAATTTTACAGCAATCTTTGACAATGGCTGTATAGCACATCTGTGACAGTGAGTGTATGGCATGCCCCTGACAGTAAGTGTATGGCACATCTGTGACAGTGACTGTATGACATGCCCCTGACAGTAAGTGTATGGTACGTCTGTGACAGTGACTGTATGGCATGCCCGTGACAGTAAGTGTATGACACATCTGTGATAGTGACTGTATGGCATGCCCCTGACAGTAAGTGTATGGCACGTCTGTGACAGTGACTGTATGGCATGCCCGTGACAGTAAGTGTATGACACATCTGTGACAGTGATGTATGGCATGCCCGTGACAGTAAGTGTATGACACATCTGTAACAGTGACTGTATGGCATGCCTGTGACAGTGACTGTATGGCCCATCAGTGACAATGTCTGTATGGCACGTCTGTGATAGTGATTATATGGCACATATGTGACAGTGACTGTGTGGCACATCGTATGGCACATCTGTGGCAGTGACTGTATGGCACATCTGTGACAGTGACTGTATGGCACATCTGTGACAGTGACTTGTGGCACATTGTATGGCACATCTGTGACAGTGACTGTATGGCACATCTGTGACAGTAACTGTATGGCACATCTTTGACAGTGACTGTATGGCACATCTGTGACAGTAACTGTATGGCACATCTTTGACAGTGACTGTATGGCACATCTGTAACAGTGACTATATGGCACATCTGTGACAGTGACTGTGTAGCACATCTGTAACAGTGACTATATGGCACATCTGTGACAGTGACTGTGTGGCACATTGTATGGCACATCTGTGACAGTGACTGTATGGCACATATATTATATTGACTGCATGGCATATATCTGTGACTGTGGGACCGTATGGAATATATATGAAAGTGACAGTATAGCCCATCTGTGACTGAATGATTGTGTATGATATATTTGCGACTGAATGATTGCAGGGAACATTTGTGACCAAGTGACTGTATTGCATATCTGTGACTGTGTGTATGTATGCAACAGTGAGCGTCTTTGTGTAGATAATTTCTCTGTTTATTTAATCGTTTATTGTTATATTTTCTTGAGGAAAAAAAATAACAACCATCCAATTCGCCGCGTTTCCACTCAAATACCTCCACGCATTCATTAAATCGTTTATTGCTGTACTTTTTTTTTCTCTAAACTTAAACAACCATCCACTCAGCCGCGTTTTCACTCAGCACCTCCAAGCGCATAATGCCTTCATAATAATAATAATAATGAATACTTATATAGCGCCTATTCTCGGCTAGAGACCAAGCTCTAAGCGCTTTACAATCAACACACGTTTACACAACGGGCTGCCTACCAGGGTAGTGCCGACTGAAGAGCTGCCAGCCGGCGCTTCATTCAGTCGTTTCCCGTGTCATCCAGTCAGTATCGCTCAATATCGATCACTCATTTTCCTTACTTCCTTCATTCTTTCCATTTCACACGCAGGGTGCATGCATGTGTAACGTGTCATCCATACCAACGGCCAAACTGGCCTACTCTTCCGAAAGTTGGTGATGGGATTTTACGTGCTTATGCAAGTATCTGAGTGCACGCGCAAGTGCAGGTATGTACTTGCGTACACAAATATCCATGAATGCTTGCTCACGCAGATAAGCACACACATGCATATAAATACTTATCTAACCTTGTTTTAAATTAGTTTTGTTAATGTCATCATCAAATGAGAGTAGTGTCAAACAGTTGGCTACTTATTTATATAAAGCATTCCAGAGGCGAAGTGTTTATGTAACATGATCAAGTCAGTGTCAATCTGCGACATGAATTACAATGTATATCCCCATTCTAAGGGGATATGGTCTTTATGAATAAACTATTTGAGTCTTGAGTCTTGCGTCTCTCACACACACACACCACACACACACACACACACACACACACACATACACACACACACACACACACACATACACACACACACACACACACACGCACGCACGCACGCACGCACGCACGCACGCAGCACGCAAGCACACACACACACACACACACACACACACACACACACACACACACCACACACACACACACACACACACACACACACACGCACACGCATACACACACACGCACACACACCAATTGACTCTCCACTTTACATACTTGAATCGCTTCATTCATGCACACGGACCAATCTCTAGGAGTCTTGGCAATGTTGACCTTGAGGTTATTCTAATATTTGTTTGGCTGCTGATGTTTCTTCCTCTTCCTTTATGTCTGGATGTGCGGCCACGTGCGGCTCTTAATGTTGAGCTCTGAAGGTTGGTCTACGGTATAGTGGCTTTTAGCTATTTGTGGAGGTGTTTTTTTATACTTCTTATCAGATCGGAGAGACCATGCTGTATTCTGATTCTTGTCGTTGCCTTGCCTGCCAGGGTCTCTGCTCTCTCATTTCCTTTGATATCTGTATGTATTTGGCAATGCATCGATGGTAGTTTCTCTAATGGAAGACTGCACATTACGTCATGCCAAGCAGGGCTTCCAGTTCCACTTTCCATTTTTTGGAGGAGGTTCATGGAGTCAGTCAGTATCATGGCCGGCTGAGTTTTAAGCTGGTCTGTGGATGACAGACAGTGGAGTGCCCGTGTCACTGCATCTACCTCCATTGTTAGAATTGAAGTTGTTAAATTGTTTGCACCATTGTCTTCCTGGATATTCGACCATTTTGCGTCACTGTGTATCCCCTGCCTGACCTACCTTTGGTAACAGAAGCGTCAGTGTTTACAACAATATCTTCTTTTTGCCGAGGTTTTCCGCCTGCACCTGAATGTCTGCGTTGGTTTTGCCTTCTGGTCATTCTCGACAGTGTCTTTTAAGTTCAGAAGCGATGGCAATTTGAAAGAGTGTTTGAAGTGGTCTGGATACTTTTCCCATTCCGTCGTTTCGTTGAGTTCTGATATCTGGTACATTGTCTTCTGCCTGCCCCGTTCATGACTTTCCATGTCCAAGACGACGATGCTTTCTGTCGTTGCCTCCCTTAGGGACGCAGCGACCAGTGGTATATCACTGTGATCTGGGGATACAGCGATACTTTCTATCTATTTCGTTTGTAGTGGGTTTGAAGGATTTTCAAGTGCCTTAAAAGATGCGTTCACCTATTCTACCCTGTGTCTCAGCTGCACTGAAAGAAGGTCAAGCGGGTATTGCAAAGTTTCAATTCTGTGTCCTTTGTAGTTCCCGATCAGGTTCATTGTTTCATTTTGAATTCTTTCCCATTCAAGAAGATCGCTCTTAGACAGTGTTGTAAGTGTTCTGTCCTGATCCATAATCAATCCCACTGAGTACCATTGCGTGATACAGTCAACAGAGATGGCGCTGTTTAATGCTATTGGCTGCCATTGCTCTCAAGGCAGACATTCCTTTCTTGCATGTTAGGACAGAATTTTCAATATGCTTTCTAAAGATCAGCATTCTATCAAAGCCTATGCAGCAGTCATCTAAAATATCAAAGCCTATACCCAAAGCCTATAAACAAAACAGCGTAGTTGATCAAAAGAGCAAAACAAACAAAATAAAAGGACCCTTTTCAAAGTCACACCTATAAAGAAAATATCATACGAAATTTAAGGAATGAAATATGCAAAAGAAACCATCTTAAAACTCAACAATAGTTCAACCTATTTTGCGGATTAGAGACACAGAAGCAGCCTGGAAACGCAAGGCTGTGAGAATTTTGCAGGGAAAAAAGGAAGAAAACTGTCCTAGATCCTCTAATTCAGCCTTTAAAACAGACATGAACAAAAGACTGAACAGGTCAAGGGAGTAGCAGAAGAAGCAAAAGAAACGAGGTTGCAACAATTTTGCAAGTTACGTATTTATGACACAACATTCATTTAGTTCTGGCAGTCTTATCGTCGCATGGAAGGAAAACACAGCACAGATGCCACCCCAAGATTTTCTAGATGTCGGTGGGACCACAGGACTCAAGACAAATGAGGAGAAAGGGTCGGCTTTAGTGTAATGGTTTATAGAGCAGAGTGAGCAGAGAAATTTGATCGAAAAGAAGAAATATCTGACCAGCTTAAATCGGCATCTACCTCAAACTGGCACTGTGATCAAATTACAGCACCTGAACTGGATGAGCAATAGCAAAGACACCAAGTATAGTTCTCTAGGTACAGACAAAGTACTTTACCCAGATATTAAACAGCTAACAGAAGAAGACGGAACCCATATCTTCAGTCTCTACTAGGACAGTTTCGATAAAGGCTATGTACCAGAAGACTAGACGGACATTTACCTGGAAGCTCTACCAAAATCAGGAAAAGTTCATCATCGCTGAGTGACTATTGCATACTCACAATACAAAAATAAAGTAGGAAAGCTCATGGCACTAATCATAGTAAGAACGCTCGCAAGAGACAAAACATCCGTTAGACAAAAGACAAAACATCCGTTCCAATCAAAGAGGCTGCAGATTACGTACACGTACATGGGTAAATGCGGCTGCTTTTGCCTATAAAGTATATGAAAGATTCCAATGAAAGGAAAAAAACACTGGCAACTGCAATAGACTAGGAAGATGTATTCAACAAAGTCCAGTTCTCGCTTCTCATGGAGCTATTCCTTTGACTATGGAGTCAGCAGGACTATTACACCATGGTTTGCAGCAGCACTCCAGAAGCGAACTGTCATCCTACGATTTGTAAATTTGATGTCTGAGCCTCATAAATTCTCCATGGGATTACCTCAAGGTTCTCCTTTCTCCCCTGTTTTGAACAATGTACACTAAAGGCCTTGCAGACTTCAGTAGGAACGGAATAGCTCGAGTGTTGACACTAGTAGATGACGGTCTGATCTACAAAACATCATAGAAGCTCCAAAAACATTGTTCAGTGGTATCAAGAAACTGGATCGTCCATCAGCCTTTCAAAAGCCCTGACGGTCTGCAATCTTGACAACAATTAGCGTCACCAGTTTTATTTAATGGGATACAAACAAGTAACTGGAATTGTTCCCTTTCCTCTAGGGTTCTGTGCTAAAAAGGCTCTCAATCCATACATACAGAAAAAAAATAATGGTCTCATAGTACACTCTTATTGAAAATAATTTCCAAACTTAGTGTGATAACGTAATCGTCATAATGTTATGTATGGCTTCACTAAGCATAAGCCAACTTTCTATCATATTAAGTGTACCCATTCTCTAATGAGATTCCCTGACAACTGTGTCGTATTTCTTCCTATGATTTTTTTGTTTTGTTCCTGTAACAGAGATGTCTTCTTACCCGAGCGTTATTTTCAAATTTTGAACCCCATGATCCAAATATGATACCGTAGGAAAATGTTTTGCCATGATGATCAAAGTACAGCTGTATCATTGTTTCCATTATCCACAGAGTGGCCGGTCTCTTCATACCTGAGATGGCCCCTGGGCGACAACAACACAACTTGTTCTTCGTGTTGCTCTGGGCGTTGGACATCATGGTGTACATCAACTGCACGTTCAACTTTGTCATCTACTACAGCATGGGGTCTCGATACAGACAGACCTTCTGGCGTCTGATGGGCAGGGGACACACGACCTCCAGCACAAAGGAGATTAGTTCTTATACAGACAATACTGTAGCTTCAACACAATGATCAGAATGATGTGTTAATGACAGCGATAGTCTCATTTCATGCATACTAAATTTCGTAATTGATATATCAGAATCAATTGTTTAACGATAATAATAAAGTCAGTGATTTTGCTTCCTTATTAGTATAAAAATATGAAATGTGTTCATCAAGTTATCGTCTGCGCTCCATACGATCGATGCCATCGTATTGTGCCACTGACATCTCTGGGTGATCCCAGAGGATTACAGCTTTCACTGCAGTCGTGAGGTCAATACAATTCTGATGTGGTCCATACTACTATCAAATAAATCGATCTGTCCCTTTACATCAGACTTGTTGTGTTTCTTTCAAGCATAAATCTGTGAATGTCATTTTTAAAGAATCATATCAATAATGCCTTGCTGTTAAGCAAACCAATGTGGAAATAAGCCATTGGCTGTCCACTACAACAGAATACTGATCTGAATTCATGAACAACATTTGTGTCAAGGATCACAAAATGATCTAAGGTAATCGAGGACATTGTCACGGCCAAAATGCTAATTTGTAGTCATGAGCACCATCACTCATACTGATCATGATTTATATCTGAAGTCACCAGAAACGCCATTGTTGTAGATCACAACATTAATCAGAAAATATCAACAACATAATTGTCACAGATCACAACATCTAAGTTATCACCAACATCATAATCACTGGTAACAGCACTAAAGTCATCAGCAATATGACTGCCAGAGATCACACAACTGAAGTTATTATCAACACCACTGTCACAAATGAGGGCTGAAATCCATACCAACATCGTTATCACAGATCACCATCCTACGATCATCATCAACATCATTGTAACAAGTCACAGTATTCATCTGAACTCATCAGCAATATCATTGTCTCTGACCATAACACTGAGGTTTTCATTACCATTTCTGTTACAAATTGCAACACAGAAGTATCCAATAACATCATTGCCTCCGCTCTGAATACTGATTTGAGGTCACCAACAAAATTATTGTGACACAGCACAGGTTTCATCTGAAGTCAACATCAACATCGCAGTCGCAAATCACATTACTTGATCTGGAGTGTCATCATCAAAGTCAAAATCTCGAAGTACAAGACTAATCTGAACTCAGCACTAAGGTTATTGTCTGAGACTAGACGTCTGCTCTGAAGTTATCACCCATAGTATTGTCATTACTCAGAAGTCTGGCCAAACAATTACCATTCACATTATTGTCAATGACCAGAAGGCTGACCTGAAATTATATTCACATTACTACTAACCAGAAGTCTGACCTGAAATTATATTCACATTATTGTCACTGACCAGAAGCCTGACCTGAAATTATATCCACATTATTGTCACTGATCCGATGTCTGACCTGAAGTTATCATCCACATTGTCATTCATCACAAGCGTGATCGGAAGTTCTCATCTACATTAACGCTACTCACGACAAGTCTGGCCTTCAGCAATCATTAACATCATTGTCACAGATTAGAACTTTGATCTGAGATCATCATCACTGTCATTGTTTCATGCTACAAAATTAACATCTTTAACGTCATCAATGTCACAAATCACAACAATGAAGTAATCATCAACATCATTGTAAGAGATCACAACTTTGATCTGAAATTCTCATCTGTATTAATGTCCCTCACAATAAATCTGACCTTGAGCAATCATCAACATCATTGTCACACACCACAAAACGGATGTGAAGTCATAAACAACATCATCGTCACGATAAAAACTGATCTAAAATCAGCAGCAGCATCTTCCTCACAGACTTCAACATAGATCTGACATCAACAAAACATCTGTCACATTTAAACCGATTCGTGGCGGTTTCCACAACCTTCCCATACCCACTCTAAGCATCACAATATCCAAGTAGGTAAAGTAACAATTCCATAACCACTGTGTCACCAAAATAATGTTAGGCAGCACACCTTTATAAAGCAATAACAACAACAACAAAATTCGTAACTATTTGCTTCTGTTAAAAATATGGACATACCAATGACACGAAAATCCAGACGATTGAAATTGTTTCATTTATGGTCATTTACGGCGTTATAGATTAAGCTTTCAGTTTTGTACATAAAATAGCCCCGTCTAAGTCTGCTTCAATCTGGATGGTAAACTTAATATGAAATGACCGAGAACATGTTCTGTCTGTCTTTGTGAACTTCACACACACACACACACACACACACCACCACCACACCCCACACACACACACCCACACACACACACACACACACACACCACACCCTCACTCACTCACTCACTCACTCACTCACACACAAACACATACATGCGCGCGCGCGCGCCACACACACACACACCACACACACACACACACACACACACACACACACACACACAACACACACACACACACACACACACACCCACTCACACACACAAACACATAAATGCGCGCGCGCGCGCACACACACAAACACACACAACACACACACCACACACAAACACACACACACAACAACACACACACATGTATGTGTGCGCACGTCCTGCGCCCGTTACACACACACACACACACACACACACAACACACACACACACACACACACACACACACAAGGATTTGTAAATTAAGGATTTCTTGTCGCGATCTTAAAATAGAAAAAGGTAGATATACTAAGACACCAAGAGAAAGAAGACTGTGTTTGGAATGTAATGAAGTAGAAGACGAAATTCCATTTCTTAGATAAATGTACTAAATATAACGATATAAGGCGGCAGTTTTTAGAACACATCAAAGACAAATATAAAGATGTGGTAACTCTTACACTGATTATTTTGAATGTTTGCAAGGTCTAAAACAGGGTTGCTGCCTTAGTCCTACCTTATTTTCTATATTTATTAACGAGCTTGCACGTGACATGTTTTCACGTGGCAAGCATGGAATACAATTCATCCCTAACGATGTAGAAATTTTCATACTGTTATTTGCTGATGACATCGCTCTCATGTCGTCAACAAAAGCAGGGCTGCAAAATCAACTTAATGTCTTATTTGAGTGTGCTCAAAGACTATGTTTAAAAGTTAATCTGGAAAAAAATAAAGTCATGGTTTTTCGGAAAGGTGGCTATTTAAGTAGAAAGGAATGTTGGTTCTTTGGTGATAAGCAGTTAGATGTTGTAAATTCTTATAAATATCTAGGTGTTACTTTTTCAACAAAGCTTAGTTTCGATGTTACTTCTGGCCATGATCATTGCATTAGAGGTAAGAAAGCTACCATATGAAATTCTGAAAGTGTTAAGAAAACTCAGCTGCTTTTCACCTAAACTATTCTTTAGGATTTTTGATGCCCAAGTTGTTCCTTCTCTTTTATACGGATCGGAACTATGGGGTTCAAACCACGAGAATCCATCGAAAAAGTTCATTTGCAGGCCTGTAAGCTATTGCTGAACGTCCCTCCATTTACACCTAATGATATGGTTTATGGAGAACTGGGGCGTTTTCCGTTATATATTACTTCAGCAACGAGATGTATTCAGTTCTGGTTCAGACTACGCAGGCAACCACTGACAAGGTATTCCAGAAAAGCCTATGAAATGCTTTTTGATTTACAAAATAGAAACAAAAAGATGAAAAATTGGGTCACACATATTAAAACGCTGCTATGTTCAAACGGTGTTGGGTGTCTGGATGTTTGGAGAGGTAGGCGACGAGAAACGCTTTATACAGATATTCAGAGAACGCCTACAGAACTGTTTTTGCCAACGTTGGTATGCTCATGTATCAGAGAGCAATCGGTTTGAATTATACTACTCATTTAAAAGCATCTTTGAACGTGAAATGTATTTTGAATTCATTAAGAACAGGCAATTTAAAACTGCCCTCGTGCGTTTTAGAATGGGAGTTTCGAGCATAAACAGCCATGTTTTCCTGCTTTTCGGCAATAGATCAACCTGGTTGTCCCTGTGCCAGGCGGACGATGAGGACGAATTCCATGTTCTATTCGAATGCCAACAATATAGTGACCTACGAGCTAAATATTGCATTCAAAGTGCAGGGACCTATCTTACCAAACGTGACCAATGCACAAGGATTTTGAGTAGTAGCCTTGATACTCAACTGAATTTGTCTAAATTCCTCTGTTTGGCTTTGAAACGCAGAGCAAGTTTTGCTTTATGAACACATTTTTCTGAGATTATTGCGGTTGATATGGGATTTCTGGCAATGTGTGAATGTTACGTTTGTTTGTCTCGTTTTCAATTTAACAGTTGTTTACCTTCTCTTCATTGTAACGGGCCACAGGCCTATACACAATAAAACATTTGTCATTGTCTTCTCTCTCTCTCTCTCTCTCTCTCTCTCTCTCTCTCTCTCTCTCTCTCTCTCTCTCTCTCTCTCTCTCATACTCATACATACTATACAATACAATACATACTACATACATATACATACATACATACATACATACATGTATAAATACATACCACACATATACGTACATACATACGTACATACATACATGCAAACAACCAGACAGACAGACATGTGTGTGCGTGCATGCGTGCATGTGTGTGTGTGTGTGTGTGTGTGTGTGTGTGTGTGTGTTGTCTGTGTTGTCTGTCTGTCTGTCTGTCTGTCTGTCTGTCTGTCTGTCTGTCTGTCTGCCTGTCTGTCTGTCTGTCTGTCTGTCTGTGATTATCTGCAGGTGCATGTGTGTGTGTGTGTGTGTGTGTGTGTGTGTGTGTGTGTGTGTGTGTGGGGTGTGTGATGTGTGTTGTGTGTTTGTGTGTTGTGCGCAATTATTATCATTCATTTATTTATCTGTTGTTTTTTTTATGGAAAGAGCTTGAACTACCAGCTATTTGGTGATTACACATCCTATTAAGGCCCAGCAATGACATTTAAAATCAGTGTTGCTCTACACCACAGGTACACGTTTTTGCCCGCTCTCTCCTTTTCCACGTATCATCCCTATTTCCTTTCCCATCCACCCCACCCCTATCCCCCATCCCCGCTTTTACTTCCCTACCACACCCTCTCCCCCACCCTTTCCTTTTTCTTCACCTTTGTTCTTTTGCCCACCGTTGCTCTGTTTTCGTCTGGTGTTACAAGAGTGTAAACTCTCTCCTTGCTATCTGCTATAAATGACATATATTCCGGTTGTTCTGTTAGCTGTTGGTATCTGCGACAGGCACAAGGAGGGAGATAGTTCACACTCAAGATCAATCCGTGTGTGTGTAGAACTATAACTAATAAATGAGGGAGAAAATTACTCTCAAGTAGAATATGATCTACTTTCTATAGTGACAGTCTCCTCGAATATCTGACGAAGTTAAAGGGTGTTTTTTTATGAATGAGCGCTATGTGTATAAAGATAAATATTTTAGTATTTTCAGGATAAACAGCACATGTTCTGGATATGAAGTCGTCTGTATGTCTCTGTGGAGATACCGGTGTCTGTTAAAATTACCATGGTTGTGCCGTCTTTCACATATGCGGTGCTTAACACTCCTCTTCATATAAAAACATTGGTTTTTTTTGATCTGGTGATTGTGCATAACATTAAAATTTATGGAGAGTCCACAGATATGAATGTAAACAGACCGTATAAATAAATGAACCTATCATTATTAACAAGACTCCACCTTCTACAAACACCAAGCTAGAAACATATTCTTGTGAATCAGTCTCTTTGTGACTATCCCCAGCCCATATCATTAGCACACTGCACAACATTCGCTCTAAATGAAATCATTCAGTATACCATGTGGTTGTTACTGAATATAAACGGTGCGATTACTGACCCACGAGGAATCCTCAGTTCCAGACCCCAGAGGAAAGAACATTTCTTTTCGACTCTTCAATGATACGTAAGTCTTCAAAAAATAATTTGATATAACCAGTAATACATCAAGTCTTGTAAACCAATTTATAAAAACGAATTTTTAATATCAAAGGATGTGGGAAGAACACTCTCAGGTTTTGCAAAGTGATTCTATTTCAATAAACAAATAATGTTTCTGAACCCAGTTTCACCTAGTGAAAAAATGTCATTCCTTTCATGACAGTGCCATTCTATGATCTATACATGTATCTATTACTTTGCACACATGATAGCACAGCATGGTAATCAAACTGTTTATGGCTTCTTTACCAAATTCAGTTGATTTTATGGTGGTCTTGTATTCTTCCAGCTAATTGGGACAGAACCTGGTATTTAATTAACGCCTCTGTATTTTTTTTTGCGTGGAATCTGATTCCAGCTTTCTAGAAACCAATTTGGAATTGTATACGATATTCCATCGATTCCCACGAAGATCTTTAGTTACCAAGAGCATCGACGGCACATCTGATCTCTGAGTGTGTTCCTTCACCTTCACCTATTCATTAACATCATCTGTTGTCGTTGGGGCACCCCTGATGACCTGGCCACCACTCTCCTCCATCTGTCCCTGTCCTCCACCGCTCGCTGAGATTCTGCTAGGCTCATTCAGGTCCACTCTCGGATATTGTCCTCCCACCTCTTCCTTTGTCTTCCTCCATTGCGGCTTCCTCTGACTGTTCTTTGCAGGACTGTCTTTGCAAGGCCTGCTGAACGATTCAGTATGTCACTGATGCATTAAACACACTAATGATATTAGGTCTGGTCTCTTCACGTGTATGGCTATTTTTGTATCTTTCTGTTTTCTGTCAATAAGCAATCATGATTATCACTGTTTCTGACAAATAAACGAATTCTCCAGTCTTTTCCGTTCGGTGGATAAATCAACGCTATCTGCATCAATAGAATAAGACTGCTGACATGTTTACTTTTTTCATTTCTGTAGAGTTTTTTCCTCTTTGCGTTTTCCGATAAGTACAATGACAGACTTCCACTATAGACAAACTGATATTGCCATATTGCCTTTGTTGCAGCTTGGTTGCGTGATTCTTTTCTCGTAATTGTTTTCATGGTTCTTTTAAAGACTGTTTTGGGTGTATCCAAAATGTAGCTATGTTTGATATTTTCTTATTCCTGTATACCGTTACCTTGCTTCCAGGGTCAAAATGACCCAGTGACTCAACACAAACATATCTCATGACCGGACAGAGGTATGCTCACAAACTCTTAGGAGTTTGTCAATGATCTTAATAGCCGTTGGTCACATATAATTTCATGTATGGGCACAATCAGTCATCAGTGTAATTAGTCACGTCAGCGATACCCTTTATGCAGTCGACAGAGGTGCTAATGGGTCGCACATGACCCGCGCCTTCGGGTCAGGAATAAGCTGCTGAACGGCTCTTTGTCAGGTGTGGGTCTTACAAGACCCGCTTGATCTCAATAGGGATAAAAGCCTCTACATAATATGTGAGTCTTGGGCGGGCCCGCACGATCGGGTTTGTGTGGTAAACAACGTCATTGTGTAAATGTTACGAAAGCCTTGGAAAAGACCCAGATCAGCAAAAACATGAATGAATTCTGCCACCGCCACATTTTGTAAGGTACAAACATCTAGATGATAAGGTAAATTACTTACAATGGGAATATTATCATTTACGAATGTGCCATCTTTAGTTCTCACGTGATATCCATCGCTAACGATGGAGAAGACAGAGTGAAATCATGGGCTGCTGTCAGGTATGGATGGATATTTAGTGTGCGCCCAAATGCATAATCGACAATGTTTGTATGTACTGACTGCTACTTGTACTATTGCAGTCCTTATTTTTTAAGAAAAGGTGAGTGTGTGTTGTGCTTGCCGGCAACAAGTTACTTTTCTTCTCCAATTGTCGGAGATCTCTGCCATGATCATCCGGAAGACGTGACCAGTATACTGACACTGTGTTCTTCTTAATCTGCTTTTTCACTTTCCTTTTTATCATAGAAGACTGGGATCTTAGCTGGACGAACGAGGGATAGAAAAACACACAATCGAATATCCATAGAATAAGGAACATAGTGTAACGTAACCCGTCTCAGTTTAATCATTTTCATCATAAAGTGGAAAGTGAACGCTCCTGAAATATTAATAACTTTGGCTTTAGTACATTCAGAGTTGTAGAGCAACATACTTTGGTGTTTTTAAGACGTTTAAGACGTTGTGTAATCTTTATTTGCAATAGTGGACCTACAGTTTCACTGAGACATAACAGTTGTTTTGTGTGTGTGTGTGTGTGTGTGTGTGTGTGTGTGTGTGTGTGTGCGTGTGTGTGTGTGTGTGTGTGTGTGTGTGTGTGTGTGTGTGCGCGCGCGCGCGCGCGCGCGTGTTTGTGTGTGTGTGTGTGTGTGTGTGTGTGTGTGTGTGTGTGTGTGTGTTCTTTTTTTTTCTTCTTTTTTTTAGTGCACATAGCCGACTAATTCTGTCACGTACCATTTGTGCATGCATATATAATATTCATGACTGAATCTCTTGTCGGCGTGACAGACGAGTAGGCAAGCAGGCCATTTGCTGGATGCGTCCTCACAGAGGAGTGGAGTCCTATCTTTGAGGCACATGGCTGGCTGCAGATGTTGCAGGGGAAGAAGTTGAGCGAGGACTGAATGCGCTTTGCTTCCTCCTATTCTTCTTTGCCAGAGCTGCAGCCGCTCTACTCGTCTTAAAAATATTCATTTATTATGTCACAGGTGTCTCCAGCGAGGCCTGATAGGACAGGATGTTTCCAGGTGACTGTGCCCATGCTGCAGGTTTTGACTTCGTTCTTGAGTATTTCTTTGTAGCTTATGTCAGATTACCTCCATTACAATTTCTTTAATGTAAATGACAATGCTTGGGCATTTTAACAGTAGAGCTGAGCACTCTGACCGTTAGCACCTTCATCCTCTATTGCTTTCTTGATGGATCCTTATGCACAGGCTCAAAGATTTCATCTCATGTTTATTTCTCCTCACTTACTGCTTATATGTTTTGTGCAACTTCTTTCTTCCCAGTTTTCTCTTTTCATCTCGATTTTTTTTAACCTTTTAGTGGCTGCTTTGGAGGTGTGGTGTGTTGGGGATGGGGAGGGGGGCCTGCTGAATTTGTGTATCCTTCAAGCCAAAAATACCACAGAATTATAGGTGGTATTTCTTCAAAAGATAGCAAGAGGGGACCAACGCAAATCAGCCAAGTTTCGCTGATGAGAGTCTAAATTCAAGGGATAAAAGTTGACTCCTGACGAGGGATGGCAAATACTACCGCGAAGTTTTGGTTTTTGCATCATTACGCCCACTTTATCTTTCCCTTTCTCCGCATTGTTTTCTTTGTTTGCTTTTTGCACATCTAAGCAAAGTATTGTTTTAAATTACAGAAGAATTGTTTGCAACTTTTGACCTACTAATTTGTTCAACATATTATGGTATTGGTCAATGCATTTTGAAGGAGATCCAGCCAAAGGCTTTCTGCACAATTTTGGGCTTGTGTAAGCATTGATATAATTGGAAATGCTCAGTTTATCAAATAATACAGATGACCATTCTGCCTTTTAGCCCATTTTGACCCCTCTGTTTTCTTAATGGATCTTCAAGCATAGGCCCAGAGATTTCTTTTTTTCTTGTTATCTTTTTTTTTAATGATTTCCGTCATTAATTACAAAAGAAATAATCAACATAACACACAATATACAACATACAAATGGGTACACTAAATCAAAGGAGGAGATGGGGTAAAAAGGGGGGAAAAAACAAAGTATAAAACACATGAAAATCAAATCAAATAGCCCATTCAATAATCGACCCAAAAAAAAAGGAAAGGAAGAAGGTCACAAACGTACAACTTACTCTTTCTCATTCATGAACACCGGGGAATGAATGCATCCAATATACCTGTCCAAATAGGGTTAAGTGGTTAATCAAATGTTTTCTCATGTATATACATATTTTCATAAATGTCATTAGCTACTTACACCCCAACTACTTTTGCCCTTTCTTTTTCCGTCCTCGTCTAACTCATTCCAGTAGACCTAACAATTAGTTTTTCAAAAGGGTACCATTTTCTATCAAATTCCATGTATTTCATTTCTGAATAATGCATATATTTTTCAACCCTATGTATATTATTAAGATCTCTCAAAAGTGACTGACAGTAGGTTTTATTTTGTTTATTCTGCATCTATATATAAAATTTGTTTAGCCCATATGATAATGTGTTCAAAAACTATCAGTTTTTGTATGCTCATCATTTCCGATAGAACCAGCTCCACATTAAACTCTATTCTGCTGCAATGTTCACATCTTTTTTTAATGTTTTATCCATTTCCCCCCCAGAAATGTTTCGAAAACTGGCCTGCCACAAGTCGTTTTGAACTGAATCGATTTCGGATTCACAAAATGTACACAGATCATTGTAAGAATTCCCATCTTCTTTAAGATACAATTTGTAACCAAAATATTGTGACAAATTCTTATTTGGAACCATTTTAATTTAATTTCTTTAATTTGTTCACTTGTTTCATTGTTGTTTCCCAGTCTACCACAATTTTTAATTTATCTTCCCATTTTGCAAAGGACTTACATCAAATATTTTTATTTTTTCGATGAGAGTGCTGTAAAAGGGTTTCGACCCCTTTTTAACGCTTGTAATTATTTGTAGTGCTTTCGTTTTAGATTACAACTATTGTTCATTACTTTAATATTTGCACTTCTTAAATACCTTTTTATTGATGATATACAGCCCATAAAGTCGAGGTAATTTACAGTGATATATATTTTTCAAAAAAAAGTTTTATAATCGAGAAAATTTCCATCCTGATTGACAACATCTTTAACTAGGAATATCTGTTTAGCTATCCAGTTTTTAAAGTTAATGACGTCATTACAAACTCTAAACTTATCATTACAGAATAAAGGCTCTGCTAAACCCCTCATTTGAATTGCTTAAGATACCTGATTCCGCAAAATCAACATACGAGTGAAGACATCTTTCCAAAAAATTTTTGATTTTTTTGCAGAGGAATTTTCTAGGTCCAAGACTTCAAATGAAACTATTTCTGGGAACGTAGCACTTAATATTTTTTTTCCATTTTGAATTTGTCGTGTATTATTTTTTTTAACCAGGTCAGCTTTAAAGCTTGTATGTATTTGCTTAAATGTGGAACGCCTAAACCTCCATTTCAACAGGTTTTACTGCGTATTTCCTTTGATCTTGTCAGTTTTTTTATTCCATATAAATTCAAAAACATGTTTTCTGAAGTGATTTATTACATCTTCTGGAGGATTAGGCAACAGAATCCATAGGTATAGAGCTTTGAAAGAATCATGGACTTTAGTATTGCAATCCTGCCTAGGGGTGTACATTTTACGTTTCGACCAAACATTAAACAATGTTTGACTTCAATAAATTTATCTGCTGTGTTGATTTTCTGTCATTTTTGATAACACTCCTGTGAACCAAATTTCCTAGATCCTATATTTTGGGGGATTCCATTTCATTTTCCTTTCGGAAAGATACCACATTTTGAGTTTTTTTAGTTTTCCTAACCAACATTTACAGTTTTTCATAATTGAGTTTTAGTCCTGAAATTTCTTCAAAATCTTTAAGAGTTTTAACAGATTTTCATACGAAACCCTATCCCCTTCTAATTTTGAACACTGTATCATCTGCAAATTGGCTGATCTAAACAGCCCTATTGAGTATTTCAATGCCTTTTTTTCTCTCGTCTTCCCTGATTTTTTCATGCTAAAATTTCTGCACACAGAACAAATAGATATGGCGAAATGGGATCACCCTGACGGCACCCTCTTTCTATTTCGAAACTCTTAGATACTTTCCCATTCACAACTACATAGGATCTTATATTTTTATAAAATGTCGAAACCCAGCAGGCATATACCTTCCCCCAAACCCAAAAGCTTTAAGTATCTTATTCTATATGTCCAATTATCGAATCAAACGCCTTCTCATAGTCAAATTTATACCAGTAAACCAGGAAGAGAATTTTGTTCCAGATAAAACATTATGTCATACAAGGTTCTTATATTTTCTCCAATGTATCGTTCTGGAACAAACCTGTCTGGTCTTCATTAACTAATTTATGTAAAACAGTCTTAATTCTATTCCTATACAGGTGGCACCTATCTTATACGAAACATTTAACAGTGAAAAATTTGGGCTCCAATTTCTTAAAACTCTCTTGGTTTATCGGCTTTTGGTAGACAAAGTTTTAAACCTTTTTTTGAGACACCCACATCTCTTATTTAAAAGCCTTCATTAATGATCTTATTACAAACTCTCCTATTTTTTTTCCCAAAAGAACTTAAAAAAATTAACTGTCATCCCCTCTGTACCAGGGGCTTTTATCATTCGCATATTTTTTAGGGCTTTTGTTGCTTCTTGGATGGTAATCATGCCTTCTAAATGTTCTGCTTCGTCTTCATTTAGTTGTGGCAGATTTGAAAATTACCTGATAATTTCAATATCTTTTACTTCTCTTTCCTTGTACAAATGCTCGTAATATGACCCCGGTCTCTTCTAACATTTCATCTGTTTTTAACAAAACATTTCCTTGATCCGTAATTAATTTCAACATCTGTTTGCTAACAAAGTGTCTTTTTTCCAAGTTACAAAAATACTTAGTTACTTTTTCCCCCTGTGAACCCATCTTGCTCTGGATCTAAGAATGATCCCATCTACTTTTGTTTTACGTAACTGAGCAAGCTCATCTTTCTTTCTTTGTAAATTAATAGCATTAATCTGCGTGGGTTTTTCTCTTTCCAGATCTTGTATTTCCTTTTCTAAGCATTTTTCGGCGTTCATTTGTTCTCTTTTTTATTGATACTAAACGTAATCGTTTTTGATCTTACTTCCATGATCAGAACTTCTAAAATAACCTATCACTTATCATAAATTGTATTTCATTGTTGGGTATCTTGCTCAAGTTCTGTCTATCATACGGTGATGTAGCATATTGTTCCTTGACATCATTTATAGTTTGGTTCACTAAATCTACGTAACTGGCATCCTTAAGTAGCGAGGCGTTAAATTTCCAAAATGTTTTTTTTTTTGTTCGGTATTTAGTGCTATGTTTAATTTGATCAACGAGTGGTCACTTCTGTAACCCCAAAGGATTTCTGCATCTCTAATATTACCAGTAAGTGTATCAGATATTAGAAAAAAATCCAATCGACTTTGCTGTATGGGTTGGGTCCCTTTTCCAGGTATATCTTTCTTGTTATCTTGATTACTCTTTACATTTTGATTTTTCTTTTTACTTCGTGCAACCTATTGCTTCATAATACTCCTTTACTTTGCTTTTCCACCTTTTGCTGGTTTATTTAGGAGGCCATTGGATTTTGTTTTTGCGCCCTTGGTAATAAGAATCCGCAGAATTATAGATCTGTATCTCCTTAAACCAAACAGCAGACCAGCACAATCAGCTGGGTTCTGCTGAAGAGTCCCAATCAGACCAGCACAATCAGCTGGGTTCTGCTGAAGAGTCCCAATCAGGCCAGCACAATCAGCTGGGTTCTGTGAAGAGTCCCAATCAGGCCAGCACAATCAGCTGGGTTCTGCTGAAGAGTCCCAATCAGGCCAGCACAATCAGCTGGGTTCTGCTGAAGAGTCCCAATCAGACCAGCACAATCAGCTGGGTTCTGCTGAAGAGTCCCAATGAGACCAGCACAATCAGCTGGGTTCTGCTGAAGAGTCCCAATCAGAGGCGAATGTCGCCTCCGGACAGGCGCTACAAATGGTTCGGTTTTCAAAACAGACCTGGATAATCTCCACAGGCTGTTATTTACGGATTTATTGTTTACATACTAATGCCCTCTTTTTTATTCCTATTTCCTTTTCCTTCACCTGTCTCCTATTTCTTCTGTTTTCATATAGAATCCACATGAACATCTTATATGTACACATAGCGGTTTCATTGCCGTCTTTGGTTGAATGTGCTATATAACACATACACAACAAAAAGAAGGGAGAGATACATGCAGAGAACAATTAACGGTGAATTATCCCTGAGAAGGCCTCCCTCCACCAACATACATAGGTCAAGGACGAACATCACTAAGAACGTCACTTCCGTTGTCTTCACGAACGTGAACAAACTAGGGACAGACAAGGTCACGTCGATCCAGTTATTGCTATATAAAACAGACTGTCTCATCTTCTGCCTTAACTTGACATTTGCGAAACATCCTCTGAGCTTTAAAACAAAAATTTCTATGTTCCTCGTCGACGGAAAGAAATCACGTATGAAAACTCAGAGACTCAGTGGTATACCCATATCGGATGGACATGTGTGCCTTCAAGATAGAGCTGGATGTGGCTGAAGAACCAGAGGAAAACATCTTGTCATGGCAGATGCCCTATCACGAACACCATCTCAGTCAGCCGATGAAAATGATAAAGCAATAGAAGAAGATACCAACTTAACAACACACCAGGTGATTTCCATTTTACCTGCCTCACAGAAGCGACTGGATGAGATCAGAGATGAACTACACAAAGATGAACTCTGCATACAAGGGATGAAGTTCTGTCAGGATGGATGGTCTGGTACCTTATACCTGTCGACGAGATTCTTTTATAAAACCATATTTTGGTCAACAAGACATGATATCCGCTTCCATGATGGTTTACTTCTCTGTGGTACTCTAATTATTCCTGAAAAAAATTGAGACCTGAGATCATTAACAGACTGCATACAGGTCACAAAGGGATTGTGAAGTGTCGTGCACTTGCTCAAGAAAGTGTTTGGTGGCCTAAACTCTCGAAACAGACAGAGACTGTAGTTGAAAACTGCCCTATCTGCCTCAAAGAAAGGAAAGTACCACCAGAACCACCATGTCACAGAGTGGAATGAGGGGTGCTTGTAAATGGATTTGACAAATCTGTCTCATGAATTTATGAAGGCATGTAGGTTGTTTGGGTATTCTACCATTTTTTCTATCACTCACTCACACCACCCTACGACATAACAGCACGCACAGGAAATTAGTGAGGAGTGTAAATTCGATAAACAATGAAAAGATGGAAATGACTTTTAGCACATGAACAGCATCAATATGTAAACTAATTTGTTTCTTTCAACATGTATTTACACTCATGCTCCCTGTTAATCTGAAAAAGAAAGAATCCATTACACTACTCATGATACCATACCGTCACAACAAAAGGAATTGCTAAATTTTTGTAAAGAAAATTAACAGGCGAGTCCTGGACATGAATTAAATCCCATCGGAATTTCAATCACTGGTCAGGTGTGTTGCAGTCCAAACTGGAGTAGACTCGCACATACACATAAAAACTACTCCTTGTGGTGATGATTATTAATCTGACCTCAATTGCGGACGCGTTGATGGCAGTCCACATGATAACGCTTCTGTGATGATCCAAAACAGGTGGTCCCACTCCTGCGATTGGGCACAGGGGAGCAAGGTCCAAAAACAAAGGGCACCAGTCAGCCATCCAGAGGGAAGATACCAAGGAAGACACCAGCTGCTCAGAAGGTAGGCAGGCCTACTGGCTGTTGTAAAGGAAGGCACTGGGGGAGCAAAGGCAAATCCTGGCCTCAGAGAAGACTGCCGTGCCACAGCAGGAGGAGAAGCCTACAACAGCACAAGCACCCCCTCCAGTGCACCTAGTCAGCCAAACCTGCGCCTCAGGTTTCAAAATCCTACAAAGTGAACAGCACCATAGACAACCCAGTGTACCACCTATTCACTGTCAAAAGTATTAACAGATCAGTAAGAGTAGAACTGAAACGACCAAACTCGTACAACTCGGCTAAAACACATGAACGAGCATACTGAACTGAGCAACTTCCCAAAACAATTACAATATCACAAAGTCTGATTTTTTTATCGAAAATGTTTAGAAGAAAAACTATCAATTAGTTATGATTGTCCTGCAACAAATCAACAGAGTTTTAAAAAAAAGAATATTCTTACCCTCTGGCGGGGGAAGGGGGGGGGGGTTAAATCTGTCAATACCCGACCAACAAGTGGGGACAGAGAGAGAACGGAGCAGACGTGACTGCTTCCAACGCCATTACCTCGATCTGTGTTGAGCTCGCAGCCGAACTTGTCAAAGTTGGCAGCTAAGGAGCGCTCACTGCAAATAGATCCTCTCTGGCTATACAGATGGCACACATTCACAATCGCGTCGAAAGTCGTGCGTGTGACACACCAATTCCATCAGCATTTCCAAAACATGCATGGCAAAAAGCAGGGATTGACTTCTTTGAACTAAATGGAAAACCTTACCTGCTTTTGATTGACTATTTCTCCAGGTTCATTGAAGTAGCCTTGTAATACAGCATCACATCGCAAGCTGTCATCGATCACATGAAAAACATCTTTTTGAGACACGGCATTCTGGAGTGTGTCGTATCAGACAATGGACCTCAGTTTTCCAGCCAGCAATTTGCTGATTTTCCCAAACACCATGATTTAATACACATCAGAAGTAGTCCCCATTATCCTCGATGAAATGAAGAAGCTACGAGAGGAGTTCAAACATCAAAAACAGAACTCTTGAAGAAGACTGATGATCCATACAAGGCAATGCTGATGTATCGTTCATCCCCACTATCGAATGGCAAAAGCCCAGTAGAACTTTCTATGGATAGGAAACGAGACGTTTCGTTCCCACATTTACAGAAAAACTCAGGTAATCCGATTTTGAAAACTTTAAGCAAAACGAAAAGGAGCAGAGACTTAAAGTAAAACAAAAGTTTGTTTAAAAAAAGGAAAGAAAGAAAAAGCACTGTGCACGTGATGCACCTGTCATCCGACTAGGTATGCAGGAATTATCACCAAAAACCTTGGCGACAGATCTTACGAGATCAATGCACCAACTGGACAACAGCGCCTAAACAGAAGGCACGTTGTGCGTCGCTCACCCTCCAATGCAATCACGCCAAATAGCCAAAGCTATTGAGAATCACCCACCTTGATACCAGCTGAACCTGTACTCCTGAAAGTGAACAAGTGGACACACCTGCTGTGATTTCATTACCAGATCCGGTTCCTGATCATCGGCGTTCTGAACGTGTCCGAAAACTGGACAAACTTGATTTATTTGTAAGCATTTGAACTCAGTATGGTGTATTAGAATAATATCATAATTATTCTCGAAAGGGCCTTTCTTGACCAAGATACATAAGTCAAGGACGAACATCACTAAGAAAGTCACTCCCTGAAATGGCCTTCCTCCACCAAGATGCATAGGTCAAGGACAAACATCACTAAGAACGTCATTTGTCTTACGAGCGTAAACAAACTAGGGACAGAAATGGTCGAGCCGATCCAGGTATTGCATATAAAACAGTTGTTACATTTAAAAAAAAAAAACAGTCAGCACGATGTGTTTGTATGGATCGCTGGCCCACCAGAATACATGAGATTTACTCCGATGCCCAAACATTCAATTGTTTCGTTTACATATTTTCGTTCAGATACGAAGACGTGTGAGGTGGAGACAGGGTAGGGAGTGGGGAGGGCTGTATGTAAACTCTTCAATGGTTTCGGCTTTTTGTTGGACTTTTATATGTGCGTACATTTATATAAACAGCTTCAGTCATTTTCTTGCACTGAATTCTATTTAGAATTTATTGAGTGTTTGAGGATCTTTTAAGATTGTGAAAAATAGTTGTCACGTATTTTGTTTTCGTAGTTTTCGCTAAAATTGTAAACTGGTCTGGTGACAAAGAGCCTCAGAGAAGATTCCATATTGATTAAATCAATGAGTTCGTATTGTCGGCATATTTATTTCTGGCACGACCTAAGCTTGCCTTACAATGAATGCACCCATTCAATGAGTTTGAGTGTATCCCTGTCATAAAGATTGTAATGTGTCTGCATACTCATGTTCTATCAGTGTATAAGTGTGTGCGTTCATCCTCCAACAGTACACATCACAAATCTAAGAAACAAACAACTTGTTTCATTGGCCGCTATTAAATTCATTAATAATTTGAATCTTTTAAGACATCCCAACAGCCCAACAATGAATGCAACTAAATATCATGTAATACACACATTGTCATAATACAACACAAAACGATGTCTTCCGTCCAGGAAGGGATTACAATATACAGAATTACAGTGGCCATCGAAGTAATATCAAAATAAAGAAATACACACATTAAATAAACATAACAAGCATAGACACAGCCGTTGATTCATAACACAATCCTCTGGCAACACAAGACATGGGCTGGATTCTCCCTTGCAATACCCCAAAAATCCATGGAGTCCTCTCATACAGTAGAAGTTCGGCGCAAACGATGTGTGCCACAGTATTACACCAGAGACCCAAATGTGCCACACTCTCCCCTGTCGGCACACCTTGCTGTGGCAAGAAGCCATCACTGGTCTCATTAGTTTCTTGAGGCACCACACCCAATGTTCAGGTGCTGGCTAGACGAGGCCGCGCACTGGCCGACGGGTGGCCCTTTACAGAACTTGTAACAGGCAGTTCAACCACCTCAGCGCTGCTCAGTTGACCTGCTTATACAGTCGATGCTCTGAAGCCGTCAACTTTATTTCATTGGGGTGTCCCTAATCAAGATTATTCATCATTAGGTCTCCAGTCCAACTTATTAGAATGATACGTCCACCAACACGTTCATACATTCTTAAGTAAATAAACACCCGACAATAATAACACAAACGAGAAACAGCGACAACAACTATTTTATGTTAAGTAAGACTTAATTAAACACCTGCTCATGATATGAACGACCATGTTCCACCCAATTTCAAATAATATATCCGTCATGAAAACCTACTTCAACTCCACCTTCCAGGCACTTATCTGTTGTTACCCAAGATTTGTCTCACAAATCTTTAATGTTATGTTTTGTCGCGTTTTCAAGAAATCAGAACACTCTATCTTTGCTTAAGACACTTCCGTGTCATGAACACCAATTTTCAATAATTCATCCACAATTTAGACTGTACATCAAAACTCTCCGACTCTGCATGTCTCCAAGCTTCAGCTAAACTTTAAAATCCGTTCTCACATTGAACTGAAGAAGTTTACTTTCCCTCATAGTGTTATTTGAGTATTCTTAAGGATCTTCATTCCTATTTCATAGTTTTACACTTTGAATTTCGTTTTTCATGCATTCTTAAAAATACTCATCAGCCACAGATTCAGCTGGGAAAAACAACCATTTCAAACCGCATTCCAAATTGTAATAATGTACAAAAAGACGGTAATTATAGTAGACTAAAAATTACGAAGAAGCTGTAGCTTTTTTTCGGAAGTCAGATACAGACAGTATATTGAAGACAAAAGTGAAGAAAATCATGTAAAAATGAAAGAGAATAAGCACATTCTAACAGAGTTATTGCAAAAATAAAGCAGGTATACTGGACATTGTTCTGTTCAAGATAAGTTTCTTGTCATAGAGACATTCAAAACGTATAGAAAAAATTCTTCAAGTTATGAAAAAAGGAATAAATCTTCCAAGATACCCAGTTAATTTAGAGAATAAGAAATTCCCTACCTCACTTGAAAAGCGAAAGCATTATTTTGCTGAAATATTTTCAAAGACAATAATCTAAAAGAGAGAACAGAAAAACACCGATTCTGGCTCACCCGGTCTCAACCAGTTTCGACCGGGCGACTCCAGAATCGGTGTTTTTCTGTTCTCTGACAAGTAAGACTTCAATAACCAAAAAATAACGATTATCTACAAACATACATACTGTGTAGGATTATCCGTTTTCAATACTAATTTACTAAAGTTTTTAGATTTCAGTTTTTGCTTAATCCTGCGTTTTTCTTGATCGTTTTCAATAACATCATTTTCACGCAAACATTCATCAAATGAGTCTCTGTCTTTCATGTGAAATAGAACTACAGTCTTTAACTGTTCTCTAAAGTCTTTTAAAACTGAGTTATATTTTTGACATAAAATCCACACACTTATTCCAGCATGTCTTCCACTGAAAGCCAGTTTTGACAAAGTATTTCTTTTTTTAACTATGTCTCTTTCTGCCGAACAGTCATCTATAATAAATAGTGTCTGCGTTCCTTCAAACAGTCTATAAAACTGTTCTAAACACTCACTCAGTTTATTGCTAGGATCAACTAAATATATGTCATCATCTGTCCATATAAACCTTCTATCATGATATGCTTTGTTCCATTTAAGTGTTGGGCAGAAAATCACAATATGATCAAAATTATAGCGATAAACTGTTTGTAATAGGTCTAGGACAAATATTGTTTTTCCACAACCAGTCTGCCCACAAATCAATGAGCAATGAGGAGTTTTTGTCATAAAGTTTAACTGCTCCATGGTTTTATAGCAGAATTTAATCTAATTCAGTTATTATGTTTATCATACTCTCTGTCAAAACTTGTTCAGTATAATAAAACCCTATAAGACCTAAATGTGTAAGATTAATCCAATTCAGTTCTGTAAGATTGTTTCTATTTAAGTCAACAGTGATTTTGTTGCTTGTTGTTATAACCTTAATATCCTCACCATTGTGAAGAACGACGATGGTAACTTTAAGACGTTTAACGTCTAAGTTTTGCCAGCTAATATTAATTCCTTTTATAAGGTCGTCACTAACGCCCACAACCCCATCCCTCTCCACATCTTTAAAGACAGAAATTTCAAATATTATTGTGAACGTGTCTCCTAATTTTCTGCTTGGAAAGAACTGTAATTTTGTAGAAGCTTTTTTTAAAACTGTTTCTTTTCTGTGGAGGATGTACTGTTTTTTCCCATACGGCGTTATTTCAATTTCTTTCCGACTATTGTCGTCCGGCATAAGACTTACATGTAAAGGGCCAGAGTTGAATGCTTTTCTGAAACTTTTTTGACGGCTAAAAAATGTAAATGGGCTTATGAATTCAAATTTTATGTCCCATTCTAAATATGGTTCTAAGTGCCATTTGAGGTCAGGTTTTCGAACTATTTTATATTCATACTGGCCAACATTATTTGCCTCTAGATTGCGCAGTTGTTCTAGTTTAGGAAACTTTTTGTTGTCGCCAACCTCTTTGCGTTTATAATCGCCATCTTTAGTGTACTCAAACCCATACAAAGTGCCTATCTCACCGTTCTGTTCAAAGTCCGCAACGTCTGCAAGGTCTTTTAATTCTAAAGTTATACACCTCACAGGCGCTAATGTAACTCCGGATTCTTCTGGTCCACGCGACATTATTTTTTAGTACAGCTTATTATTTTATTTCCAAAACAATGTGCAAGTTATCACATTTCACGACTTTCCCTGTTTTGTCTGCAATTTTTATATTAAATGATCCGACTCTCCCACAAACTAATCGTTTAAACTGTAAATTAGGGAATTGTATAATTTCATAATCGCAATATGCAGCTTTTCCAGATGGAAGAGCTCTTAAAACAGTTGAGGGCCTTCCATCATATAAGTTTTCATCAGTGCTCAGCTCATCCAAATGAACATAGAGTAATGAATGTAATGCAAGATTGAGCGGATTTTCTCCCTCATAAGTAGTTTTGTTTGGAGTAACTCTAAATCTATGATTGTCAGCTGCAAAGCCTAACATTTTAGCTAGCTCTTTATCAAATAGTAACCTCCTTCTTCTTCAGGCTTGAATGTTAACATTGTTTTTAGATTTGCATTGTTAAGTTTGAGAGTAATGTCAAAGTTACTCATTGCTTCTTTTAGTGAGCAAAACCCGTAATAACCATCAGGTATTGTTAACTGGCTAACTTTGGCCCCTGTTTTGTCAACTTTTAGAACCTTATTATTCTCCTTGGCTTTGCTTATATTAAACCATACGATTTTGTAAAATATTTCATGGAGCGCAACCGTTTGGTTCCGCAATCGTTATCAATAGCATGTTCTAAAAACGAAGGACGGTCTTGAGTTGTTATTGTTACAAAAAATTTTTTAAAACGAAATAAAAATGAGTGCATTCAAAATATACTGGCGCAGAATATTCTTTTTGGGCCGCACTACAATCTTAAAAAATAACAACTGATACTCTTGACATTTCTGTGACTCAGTCTGACGCCTTTCAAGTAAAGTTAGTACTCCATTGACAAATATTTTAACCCCTCCTATTAAAAACGACCCACATCCAAAAGTGGGGTTTCATGTCATCCGATGCATTTTTTATCAGAACCATTTTAAAACTTTGCTGTGTTTTGTGCATCAACTGGGTGTGGAGTGTCGTATGCTGATCATTTAAATCACCCTAATCCTTTGGTGAGGTCTGTGTATAGATTTAAATTTTTATTTACACCTTCAGACGTATTTTGACGAACTGCAAGCCCCATTCCCAAAAACGACAACCGTTAATCCATTCAGCAACAGAATAGACATGAAGGCTTTTGGGAAAGGTCTGTAACGAATTCAATTATGAATGTTAAGACAGACTTAGACAAAAGTTGGATTTATCATGGTCTAGGCACCCCTTTTTTGGGGCGTTCACAGAAAGTATAAATATGACTGGAATCCTCCTTACACATCTTTCTCTTCAGGAAACAACTGTTCCCCTCGGGTCCTAGAGCAAGAGCATAAAACAGCATGGAAAACATTTATCTTAGACACTTCTAAGGGCCTAACAAAAGCAGGAATAAAACGAATAAACGACTCTGTTCGTACTTATGTTTGGTGTTTGCTAGGTTCACAAGCACAAACGAGATCGAGCATAACAGATCCTTCTACTGGCTTTGATGCACAAAACAATACTTAGCAAATTTAGGGGACGCCATTAATTCTACAGTTGATTTACCTTCAAGTATAAAAGGTACCAAAATGTTTTACAATACGCAAGATCGAAAGAAGACTTTGCTGTTGGCACTGGTTTATACATGCTGCCTTCTGACCTCAACTCCAGATAGGCACAATAATAACTACATATTGAAATCCTTGTGCGGGGCAATGAACAGAAGGTCGGAAAAAACGAAATAAATTTCTGAGCCAGTAATATTGCAAGCAGTAACCAAACAAGAAACCCCCAAGAATAAGTCATCCAATCCCCAAGGTCCAAAGCCTAAAGCCATTGAAGACGCGGACTTTGTTCGCGATGCCCATGAATTGAAAAGACAGCATTGTTGTTGTATTAACTGGCATAGGATTACTCGGTCTTTATCTTACAAAATTATTAAACCCAACTATTAAGAACTAATGTCCATAACTGCTCGGCCATAAACCCAACTACTTTGCCTGCAGTAGACAAAACCCAGCTGACGACACCCCCTAATATACCGGTAAAGCGTCCATGGCTTTACTGGCTAATTTTTTTAATAAACCGCAAGATGTTCAAGCTGTTTTTTTACCATGATTTAATCAGGTGGGGGATGGTGGTAGAGGCACTGGGCTTTGACCACCGCCGCCTGTAAATAGCCATCACCAGTGTACTTATTGCAAAACCCAAAGGGCCGTTATAACGCTTGTAATGTGACTCCTTGCTCTCTAAACAGTGTTCGGATTCGTTCTGCTAGCGTTGTGTCTTCATATAAAATTCTTTGGATAGTTTCTCTTTATTCTGCTCACTTGTTCGTAATTGTTCTCGGTTAGTAGACAACATTTTCTAGTCTTGCTGATCTCTCTTGTTCAAGATCTTTTAGTCTTTGGGTTATTCTTTCTTTAATATCAGCCCTAAGTTGGCGTCATCAGCCTCAACGAGTTTTTCTTTTTCTCTTTTTATATGCTCATCTATTTCACCCAGTTTTGCTAAATTGTTTGTTATTCGCCTCTAATGGTTCTTAAAGCATGATAAAGGGGCCCGCCATTTCTCGCATGGGTAGCGGTGAGGTCGTGTATAGTCTTTAAATGCGGGTTTCTTCTGAAAAACTGGTTTCTGCTTCTATTGCATTTATTAATTCGTCTCCCGATTGATTTAATTCTTTAAGTTCCATGTTTTGCATTTGGTTATCTGTCGGGAGTTCTTGTAGTGTGTTTTGAAGTTTAGAAACTGCATCCCTATCTAATTTTGGTTTAGAAATGCCAAGGCGATTTTGTTCGCTCACACCGAGTCTTTGTCTAATTGTACTCTTTTTTAAAAACTTTGATGGTCTGGTTTAGTTGTAAGCTGAACAAGTTGTCCTTGATCGTTTTTCACAAACAAATGGTCATCTTTTATTTTAAAATCATCAGGGGAAATAAATTCGGGGAGTTTTTGCCCTAAATTTTTGTAAAATGATATGACCTTAGGTTCTGTTATTCATGCCACATTGAGGCCGTTGAGCGATGTTGTATTAAAGGGATCTTTTCACTCATGTCATCTCCAGGATCAAAAACTCAAAATTCTCTTCACCTTCAATTCCTGCCATTTTTTTTAAATAATTAACTTTTTATTTTGTTTTATAAAATGTCGCAACATATGGTTCAATTTTTGGGACCCGCATAGAAGACTGAAAAGCCCTTTGGCGTAAAGGGGAAAAAACGGAATATTATTGTTCCAAAAATCCAACTACTATTGATGCAGATCAAATTCTTACTGTAAAATTTCCAGACCTAGGAGGCGGATGAAGTGATTGTGCAGGTCTGCGCGACTTACTTTCAAAATAGAACTCGAATCAAAAACAGACACAAACAGGACAGTTGTACAGAATTTGGGGCGGGCAATCGTTAAGAAAATTTCTATAAAACTTGAGGGCAAGGAAATTTTTTCTTTACACAATGCAGACATATTTTTAACCTATTCTGATCTATGGCTAACCGCGAATGAAAGGAATGATCTTGCGTTTCAAGGAATCAAAAAATAATGAAGCACTAAAACACAGAATAAGCGCCGCAGATGCTAAAGACGGCAAAAGCCCGAAGCTGTAAGCTATGCGTATGGAAATCGCTTTTCCCCCTGGAGTTGAGTTAAGTGCGCATGCGCCATACTTTCAAGGAGCATTAAAAGACAGATTGTCTATGAACTAACTTTTAATGAATACAAACGCGTTATTAAATCTGCAGAACCCGAAGCAAAGTACAGCATTCTGAATCGCGCTAGAGTTTGACATTGTTAGCAACCCTCACTTAGCAAGGCTGATTGAGCAGCAATATCAGTCAAAATTAGCAATATATTACGAAGAGTGATTCCCCAAATTTTTACACATCCTAAAAGCAGGCAGACACGATATGGATTTCAGTTTTGGGCGTCTCAGCAAGATCACTAAAAGGTTTTTATTGCTGTGCGAAGATAAGAACCATTTAAAAGACAAACTGAAAGTTTCTTAATCCTAAAATAATGAAAGTACAATGTACAATTAAAGGGTAGTCCTAACCAAATCTACGCTAGTGGCTTAAACCTTATCAGCATTTTGATGAAATAAAAAAAAATGTTTGGTGGTGGGAGGCATAGAAGTCCAACGTAGACCTTGTGTCTAAAAAACTACACCTTCATGATTTTAGACTCGATGATTATGTAACAACAAAATACGGTTTATGGATTGACCTAAGGGCAACAGAGGATAATCAGTTGCATGGAAGTGGGGGGGAACGGTTAAAGACATAATAAACATTCAAAATTGATAAAGAAAAGATGGCGAAAAACCGCTTAATGTATATTTGGTTTTAGTATATGATGCCAGCTAAATATTCAAGATAACAGATTAAAAGATATACAATACAAAATTATTTTTATTTTTAAAAAAAGCATTTTCGTTCAGGTTTATCCAAATGTGCCTACAGAGTCGCCAAACGAAGGAAAGTTAGAAACCCCTAACATAAAAACCTTCAGATTAAACCAACATTACCAAATGCAACAAAAACTAGAGCAGGACCTTTCAAAATTACGCAAAACCAAACGAAGGTTTTTCTGCTGCCTTTAATTTGCTGTTACCTATGTTAATACTGGAGCATCGACTATAAGTGCTCTATCAGCAGGGACAAGTGTTGGTCTTCTTAGCAACAGGGGTTGGTGCAAACCCCCAGCTTTACCTCTAGGCGGGGTTTTTCTTTTTGCTCTCGGCCTGTGTTCATTACCGTAGTGCTTGCAGCAAAAAAATTAAAAACTAACTCCAAAAGCACACAGCTATGGTTCAACTAATAACACTAAACTTAGCTCGTTCAAACTGACAATAAATAAAGCACTGCTGCTCAAACATCCACGGATGAAAATTTAATCGTTTACAGCCGATTTTTTTGACTACAAAAGACAAAAATTTGATCTTCAAAGAAAGGCGAGGACAAGTTTTTCTCAACAGCCAGACCCCGAGCAGATAAAAAAGGAATGCTTAAAAAAAGTAAACGAAACATTAAACTCTGTTCTAAACAGCTCACATTAACAAAGCCAAAAGGTGTTTATACTTTAGTTATGAGTCCAAGCACAAAAAGACCGTTGATATTGATTCTGATTAAGAATTTTTTTTTAATTTAAATAAATATTTTGAGTTAGAAAAGAAACTCAACATGGGTAAGACATATGAAGGACCAGACGAATTGGGTTTTAAGGAATGCTTGAGGGAGAGCGTTTATCAGAGCACTGAATGATATGATTTAGAAGTCATTGATCCAGCAAGCGTACGGGCAAGTGTTGCTCATGCTATTTCTCAAGTTCCGGGGAAACTAACAATTGACCCACCCGGGTTTAAAATAATGTTAGCTGTTTTAATCGACTATGTAACAATAAATAAGAAAATCAGAAGTCTGGGTTTTAACTAAACAGCAGACTATTCTTTCCTCTAATGACTTAACACCCCGGTTGGGCAGGGCGAACTGCTTACACAGTTGATGTGGCCGCTGAAGAAGCCAAAATGAGAGGTCTGGTTGGTCAGAGGGCGAAGTCCAGAGATTAGATTAAACAGGCTAAGTATGCGCCGATTGTAGGCAGGGCATACTTCCACTACCCCCAGCATTGGTAGCGAAAAGAGCAGTTCTAAACATAAAGAATCAGCAACAAATGTTTTAGGGGGTGCGTTCCCCGCAAGGCTGCATTATATCCGCAAAAACGCAGAGAGAGTGTCTAACTATCACCCGTACATCAATGATCTTAACTTTAGTGGGGTGTCCTTTCCTGTTAGTGTAGACCAAAATGATCAGTTTGAAGAACAAAACAAACCAATAAAATGTCAATATCTACACATGGGATGAGGAAACAAATCTACAGCCGATTAAAGTGTCCAAGAACAGTCCAACGATTGGCGAGCCAGACAAAAATCATGTTGACTTACTACTAATTTTTTTCACCAGCGGGCTACCGCATTACACTTTTATACGCACAAAAGAGTAGATTATTGGCCCATACTTCAAAATTGGGGATAAACAAGAATTCTGTAGAAAATGTTTAACAAGAATGCCATTTCCCTTCCAGCCGCGCTTGAACATAAGAAACATTGTATCGGTCCAGTTGACTGTAATACAGAACTTTTTACGCCCCCAGAAGGCAGTTTAAAATTAGTTTTAAGAACTGGAAACGGATGCAACATTCTCCATACGTAGTTTACGCAGACTTCGAGTCGCTTATTGTTCCTTATGAAGGGCCAGCGCCACAAAAAAATTCGAAAACAGTCTTAATGAGTAATCATCAGATTTGTTCATTTGCTTTCATTGTTGTCAGGCGGATGGCGCTCATTCAACGCCAGAATTATACAGAGGCCCAAATGCGGCTAGAAGATTTTTACAGCGCATGCAGCAAGTGCGTATTGTTGTTTAATAATCTGAATTTATCTGAAATCATGATGACGCCTGAAAACCAACAACGTATGACTCAGCCACTCACTGTTGGATTGTGGTTTAGAACTCAGTGAGAAAGCCAATCCAAAAGTAAGAAAACCATGATCACATTAGTGGAAAGTTCAGAGGAGCAGCGCACAACAACTGCAATCTTCAACTAAAGTTTGAACCAAAAACATGGAAGCTACCTGTATTCTTTCATAACTTGCGAGGTACGATCTCATCTTATAATGAAAGCAGTTTGGGCAATGCCTTCAGGGTGTCATGCATTGCACAGTCATCGAAAAGTACATTGTTTCACTTTAAATAACATGTCTTTTTATGACTCTATGCAGCAAAATGATGGTTCATTAGAGTCGCTGGCTATGTCCTTAAAATCCTGCCCAATAACGGAAGAATATTTTGACCCAAAGCTTGTTAGAAAGGGTGTTTACCTTATGAGTACATGAACAGTTGGCAAAGGTTTGACGAAAATACACTTCCCCCTAAAGGGACGTTCTTTTCTAGTCTTAGAGGAAAGGACATCAGCGATTCTGATTACCAACAGCTCAAGATGCGTGGCAGAAGTTAGAGTTTTTTAAACGATGGGAGACTATCATGACTCATACTTGATGGCTGATACATGTTTGTTGGCGGACGTTTTTGAAATTATAGAAAGACCTGCATGAAACATTATAGCCTGGATCCCCCGGGATTACATTTCTGCGCCGGATGAGTTGGGGTGCTTTCTTAAAGTTTACTGGAGTACAGATTGATTTATTGTCAGATTTACCAATGATTCAGATGATTTTAAAACGGATTGCGGGAGGAATTAGTATGGCGTCGCATCATTACTGTAAGCAAACAACAAATCTTGGACGACTATGATCCGAGTAAAAGGTCTAAAATATCTCATGTATTTAGATGCAAACAATCTGTATGGATGGGCAATGGGGCAATCACTTCGTTACGCAACTTTAAAATTTCACACAGGTACGAATAATATTCAAAAGGCATTTTAAAATGGTTGGGGGTTTGACGTCGGGTCAACAGCGTGGTTTCATTCTAGAAGTTGACTTAGAATATCCTCAGGGAAATCCATGACCTACAAAAATGACTAACCCATTAAACAGCAGAAAGTCTAAAGACGGCAAAAACAGGCCGCCTAAACTTGTGCCTAATCTTCGAGGCAAAAAAATTATGTCTGTCATTACAGACTTCTACAATTTTATTTAAGACATGGTTTGAAGTTGACAGCAGTTCATCGTATAATTGCTTTTGATCAAGAAAAGTTCATGAAACCAACACAGAAGAACACTGATCTCAGAATTAAATCCGCAGATGCTTCAGAAAAAGACTTTTTCAAGTTGATGAACAACAGCTGTTTCGGAAAGACTAGGAGGAAAACCGCACAAGCGCCAAAGATGTCAGATTGGGGCCCCCAGAGAAAACGAAGCAATTTAAACTGACTTCAAAACCTAATTATCAGGACTTTAAAGATTTCATGATCAGCTTTTTGGCATAATGAGAAAAAAAGAAAGTCAAATTGGACAAACCTGTATTTATTGGGTTTCCGTTTTAAGAATTATCAAAGCTTTTGATGTTAGAATTTCTTTATGACTACTTTAAACCCTCGCCATCGAGATCGAGAGTAACTTTTTCACAGATTACAGATAGTTTTTGTTATAGATATCCCTACTGAAGACATCTATAAAGACATGGGAAATTTGAAGTAGCTAAAAGGGCATGCAGATGGGACGACACGTCCGATTACCCTAAAGATTCGCCCTTTACATTCAAATACTAATAAGAAGGTTTTAGGAAAGATGAAAGATGAATTATCTGGAAAGTTGATTAAGGAGTTTATTGGTTTAAGGTCGAAAAATGTACAGTATTTTCGAGCCCGGAGAAAATCATTAAGAAAGCAAAGGGAATATCTCGCAGTGTTGTGCAGTCAAACATATCACATGACAACTACAAGAAGCATTGTTTTTGGGAATAAGACTTTCATCATGACAACGTAAAACCGATCTAATCTACATGGATCAACACAACTGTTGTAACAAAGAAGTCATTAGATAGAACAAACACAAAACGTGTGTTTGTTAAACCAGAGTTTTTATATGCAATTGGACACTGGAGAACAGCATAATTATATTTCTTCTTCACCGAGGGCTTCACCGAAGGGTTTATATTTTTATCAACTTTTATTATAAGCTCAATCATATCTCATCCAATTCAGTTTGATGTGCACGAATTTTTTTTTTTTATTCAAGATATTCTTTTCCCATATCTGATGATCAAAATTAGGGATTTTGGGTTGTAGGTGATCTGGATGTTTTAGCATGTATTGATTAATCCTCATAAATATATGTCTAATAACAGAATTTTTTTCAAATGATTCTTGTAACATTTCCAAGGTCTCTTCCTTTATCATTCTTGTTTTGTTCTGCGCTTCCATTTTAGACTCAAATATATTTCTGCAAATTAATTAAGCATCTTAATTATATATCTTCTTCACCGAGGGCTTCACCGAGGGGTTTACATTTTTCATCAACTTGTATTATAAGATCAATCATATCTTCATCCAATTCAGCTAAATCTTTTTTCATGTTTGCTTGATGTGCTCGAATTCTTTTTATTATTTCAAGATTTCTTTTCCCCCAATTTGGGACTTTGGGTTGTAGGTGATCTGGATGTTTTAGCATCTCTTGATTAATCCTCGCAAATGTTTCCCTAATAACAGAACTCATATCATATGATTCCCGTATTATTTTCAAGGTCTCTTCCTTTATCATTCTTGTTTCGTTCTGTGCTTCCTTCTGAGCTTCCATTTAAACTCAAATATATTTACGTAAATTAATTAAGCAACTGGAACTGTGTCTGGCGGGATTATCTGCAGTTCTTCCTTCACAAAAGATCTTTGTGGGGCTGGTTGTTTTGTTTGTGTCAGTTTCTCGTAAATAATACACGGGCGGATTCATTTTACAATTCTTTTTATTTCATATGGATCAACACTCCAAACTGGATCTGTTTGCCCTGATGCGAGTGTCCTCTTCTGCTTCCCCCGGTAAATAAAGGTACCTTACCTTTAAACCAAACGGTAATAGTTTGCTGGTGTACTGGAGTCTTCAGCAACATTTATTGTTTGTTTTTTTGATTGCTTGTACTGGTTTTAGCCCTTTAAATTCTTCATTATTCATTGCGCGCAAAACTGAGGGCAGTCTTCTAACCCATTCTGTGTTGCGAGAATTGTCAATAAGCTCTCTGTGATACTGGTAGGAGAAAAGTCTTTCAGATAACTGTTTGTTAAAGTTTTCAACTAAAGCCTGTGATCTGTGAACTCCTGGAATGCCTCTTTTAATGGTAACTCTATGTTTTAACATAATTGATTCACTTGGCCTTTAAATTCTTTTCCATCATCGACTTGAATCATGCGAGGATAAGTTAGCGGGCCTCGTTGATATATCAGTTGTATGGCGACAGCAACAGCAGAAGCACTCTTTTGTGTTAATGGTTCCGCATCTTTGTATCTTGAAGCTATGTCAATGACTGTAAGTGCGTACTTAAATCTTTTTCGCCTAATCGTATCAGAGGGTGAATATAGAAGATCCATTTGATGGTGTCGTTTGGAGTTGTGTTCACAAAGTGCGGTCTCTGTATTCGTCTAGGGGCAGGTAAATAAATTTGCCAAATCGCTTGTTTAGATAACCATTCTTTGCTGTTTGTTCACTGGCCCCTGCCGCTTGGCTTAGCTTTTTTATTGCTGTGATTCCCTTCCAATATCCTTTTGGTGAATAATAGATTTTGTTCATTTTTATTCAGCCAATATTATGTGCAACAAAATACACGACGGTCATGCCAAAGACAATAAACCCGATTTCTTGCATCTTTTGTTTTTCTGATGGTTGATAAAAGTCACTGAATTTTGGTGGGGGCAATGTTTCGATTGGTTTGCCTGTTACAAGATAATATTCTTTATTGCCTGGTCAACATCTTTAAATGTGTAAGCTGCATGCCCCTGTTTTTTTCAGTTTGTTATTAATAAAATCTAACTGCTCAATTCTCTGCTTTTCATAGGCGTCTTGTGCTGCAGCTAGTTGCTCCACAGCTTTGTTATGTCTTTTTCTCTCGCCGTCGTCCCGTAGTTTACTAAACGCGTAATTACTTCCGCTAAAAGCAAGCGCATTCACCACAGCGCCACCTATCATCATTACGAGTGAAGCCATTTTTTATAAATGTATTTTTTATTTACATATTTATACTGTCTGGATTATTCCTTGCTTGACTAGAAAATCTTTCGTGGCAAACGAAGCTGCAATGATAGCAATTAGCTTTGCTGAATCCTCAAGTCTAGTTTGCCAAGATCTGCTGGTTTAATTTTTAACAAGCTTTACAAGCATTGTGTATCCTATACTTAGGCCTCCAAAACAGCAGAATGGTATACAAGGTTGGCAACAGTTTTTTTGGCGCTCATTTAAAAAAATAAAATAATTATAATTAATAAAAACATGAACACCGATGATCTACTAAACCTTCCTGAACTTATGATTACAAATGACCTGGTTGATGAGCAAGCTATTATGCCAAAAAAAGAAAGACTGTATTCTTTGGCAGCATGTGGAAAAACAAAACAGTTCCTCGGAAATGAATTCAGCATTGAACAAATTCAACAGATGTCGCCACAAGACATTATAAAGTATCATAACAGGTATGAAGCGCAACTAGGATCAAGATGGTAAAAAGTGTCGGGCAAACGGTTCTTAGTTTGTACACTAAACTAGTCAGTAGATTTGCTCCCATTGATTCTGAACAAGACTTTATGTATGATTTAACGCAGGATCCAGTTTTAACAAAGTCATTAGAGTCTCTAGGGTGTGATCTGTATTACAGATTTGGAACATTATTATCGCCGCTAATCATGGGATTAATTACGTTTAATCATATAGATTTTATTTCCCTTCAAAATGACCGAGCCAGAAAATCAGCAGAATCAGAAAACATTGAATCCGGTGGAGAAAGTAACTAAAAAGCATCCTCATCCTGGGCGTGTTGAAGCAGGAAAAAAATTAGCAGAGTGGAACAGACAAAAAAAATTAATGTTACAGAATATAACTCATCATGAAAACATAACACTGCCAACGCCAGAACAAGTGATTCAATGCCCGCTATAAAAACTCCATGTGATTCAAGGGCCCCAAAGTCTTCATGGAATATTGAACTTAAAACTGTTGCCATTTTTGGCGCCCTTGCTGCTGCTGGGGGCGGTTATTACGGTTATAAAATATATACACAATGGCAACAGAAACAAAAGCAATCAAAAAAATCTGAACCACTAATTACAGAAGAAGACAACAGCACGCCAAAACCGCCAACAACAAAAGATCATTTTGATCCATTTCAAATGGAATAATATAACTTAATTTTAAAATTTTTTGTTTTTTTTGATAAAAATAGATCATGGCGTATTATAAAATGATGGAGTCAATAAATAAAGACATGGAGTCTATAAAAGACATTTCCATAGACCAGAATTGTAATCAATGCGGTTGCTTAGGATGAAGAACTTCATTAAGATCTATGCTAACTGATCTTGCGCCAATGACGCTGAGCAAGACAACCTCGACGATGACGCGTTTTTTGAGGCGTTTTGTTACTATATTAGACATCTACTATTTAAGATAAAACATAGGTTTTATTTTTTTGATAATTATAAGATAACTTGATAAGAACTTGTTGTACTTAGAGGGTGAC
>CM031606.1:45074577-45151334 GCA_018398815.1 Conus ventricosus
AACCGTGTGGAAAGGGTGTTCTTTCACAGTGTGCTATGTCACACATTATGGAATTCTCAACTATTTAAAACTAAACGAAGAAAAGCAACAATCAGGTCAGAAACGGATATTCTATATGTAGGCTTTAAAAGATACGTGTGAGTAATGTCAGGGTGGCCACACAGCCCACCCCCTTACTTGCTATAAAAACAACGAATTACATTAAATGCGAGAAATGTAATCAAAATAAACGAGAGGGGAAAAAACTATCGTATGTACTGAACACATCAATTTGACGTTTCTTAATTTGTTATTAGGGATTTTCTGGGAGCGTAAAGCGTAGGAAAGCCCATTGACACACGGTTGTAAGCAGGCTTGGGGCCCAGAGTCCTGCAAGAGGACTTTGGTTAAAAAAAATTACTTGTCTGGTAACGAAGGGCGAAATTCATAGGTGTCATCTTACGAAAACGTAAAGTCATTTTATCAGTGATACTTGTGCTTGAAATAAACCGGAAACCTACTCAGAAATAAAAACAGCTGCCAGTCTTCACTCACCTGTTCCACTGGATGTGATACTTTACATTTCTATATTGGCTACCACAGCTTGCTCATTCACCACAAGTATTCTTCAGGCATCAGCTTGCTCCAGTTCCCAGTCTAAACCCCTAATCGTTTTAGCAGTTTAAGGATATTATTTCTCTCCCTCATACCACGACTTGTGAAATTTCCACTGGCACCCCTCAATGCGCGCAACTCTACCCCTGACTGTGGCAACAGTAAGCTGCTGTTTTGTCGCTGGTCTATTGTCTTGTTGGTGGCAACAAAGCGGCGCGGCAGTTGAACCGAGGATTGTCAACTTTAACCCCATTTTTTAGCCGGGTGGGTTCGTTTTGTCACCGATGACAAACAACACACTGGCGAAAAAAGGATTGGTTTCGATGCACCCTTCTTGTATTTTCTCTATGTTCCCCGTGACGATGGTTTACGATGCACCCTTCTTGTATTTCTCTGTATGTTCCCAGTGACGATGGTTTACATGCCCCCCTTCTTGTTTTCTCTGTATGTTTTCCCCGTGACGATGGTTTACGATGCACCCTTCTTGTGTTTCTCTTATGTTCCCCCGTGACGATGGTTTACAATGCCCCCCTTCTTGTATTTCTCTGTATGTTCCCAGTGCCCATGGTTTACAATGCACCCTTCTTGTATTTCTCTGTATGTTCCCGTGACGATGGTTTACGATGCACCCCTTTTTGTGTTTCTCTCTATGTTCCCAGTGACGATGGTTTACAATGCACCTTCTTGTGTTTCTCTCTTTTGTTCCCAGTGACGATGGTTTACAATGCACCCTTCTTGTATTTCTCTGTATGTTCCCAGTGACGATGGTTTACAATGCACCCATCTTGTGTTTCCCCGGGATGTTCCCAGTGACGATGGTTTACAATGCACCCTTCTTGTATTTCTCGGGTTTTTTCCCCGTGACGAGGGTTTTTACAATGAAACCCATTTGGGGTTTCTCTGTATTTTCCCCAGTAAAGATTTTTTAAAACAATGCCCCCCTTCTTTTTTTTCTCTGTATTTTTTCCCCAGTGACGATGGTTTAAAATTGCACCCTTCTTGTTTTTCCTCTGTATGTTCCCAGTGACGCCTTTTCCACCCGGGGTTATACGGGGCCCCCCGAAAGGTTGTTTGGGTTTTGCCGTTCGTTTTATTTTTAAAAATCTATGTCATTACACAATGCCCCAAAAGACGTAAGTTCAATCTAATACCGTTTGTTTAAACGGCCCTTATTGCTGTCCCTTGTATCCGGGGCCTTTTTTTTTTATATATCAGGTAAATTAGGGCCCACTTTGTTTTAAACCCAGGTTTTCCCTTCGGGTTTTTTAAACCCCAAGGGTTAGTTTGGTTTTTTTTTTATCAAAAACGCAGAGATCCTGTGTAAATTTTTTCGAATTGGGCATTGTGGTTTCCGCCCTTTTCTCAGCTAAGTAATCATATTTTCTGGGGAACCCCTTCGGGGAAGCTCAAAAGGGCCCTTTTTTTTTTTCCTCCTTTTTTAAGTAAAAGCGGTGCCCTAGTAAAGGGGTTTAAAAACGTTTTCTTAAATTACAAAACCACTTTAAAAACCTATTGGGGATTTTTTTTAAAATTTCAGATTGGTTTTACCTTTCCGATGGCCTTTTTAAACGTGTGGCTCTGTCTTCCTCTATGAACCTATTTTTGTATCTAGTGAAATAAAAAACCCTTTTCTTACCATTTGGGATCAATTTTTAATTAGACTTTTCCAAAATATAAATCTCATCTCCCTTCCCTGCTTCTTAGAACCCCTATCACACTACGGAGACATACAACACGCACTGGGGACTGTCTTCCCACTTTTTGAAACACTTCACCCCCTTTTTTTGCTTTTGCGTCTTAAAATTTTTTTTAAAAAAAAAGGGTGCTGTTGAAATCAAGCTCCCAAGGACATTCTAAAATCTTTTCCCAAAAAAAATGGGACTGATTACATCTTCTAACATGAAGTAGTCTCTTCACTAGAAATCGGGCACCAGAAAGCAATCTGCCCCCAAGAAAAAAAAAAGTTTCCCACGTGGAAGACCCCCTCATAAAGGGCTTCAATCATCAAAGAATCCACGTGGGAGAACAGAACAAAAGGTAAACAGACCTCATCTACAACACCCCTCAGGGAGGGATCCCTCACAGTGTTTGGTGCAAAAATTTGAGGGAATCCCTCCATGGGAAAACCCCTTTAAAATTTGGTCAGGCCCACAGTGAGGACCTAAAAACCCGGATTTGGTACACGCCGTCTTTCCTCCCCGTTTCCCGTTTCTGATTGGGGGGCCGGGCCAAACGCCTCAACTTGGGGTTTTTTTACAAGCAGGAATTGAAAGCGGATAAAACGGGGTGTCTGTTCTCCCTGTCCCACCCACTTCGCCCAATCTTTTTTTCCCAGCAGGGGTTTTTAAAGCGGAAAAGCCTTCTGGAATCACCCCTAAATTCACTATCAAAGAAAGGTAAAGAGTAAAAATTAAGCCTTTAATTGAAGGTATTGTACACATCTTAGGCCCCCCAAAAAAAAGGCCCAAAAATTTTTAACTGATTAGATGAATCCCCAAATGAAGAATCTTTTGGGTCTCCCAAATTTAGTGGTCTGATCAACTTTCTGCAGAAAGCGAGAAATTTCGTGGAAATTCTTCTTTTTTTTGTTTTTTGGGTTTTCATTCATATAACAATGTGATGAGGCCCCTTTTAAACAATGTAACAAAAAACTAAACGGGTTAAAAACTTTTTTTTTTCTTAATCTTATTTATTTTTCTTTTTCCTGTTTGCCCATCTCTCCCCCTTATCTGTTTTTTTGGGAACCAAATGCTATAAACTCCCCGGGACATCCTACACTTTGATAAAATTGTAATATGCTTAACTTATGGAATAAATCCCTTAAATGAAATGCCCCCCTTGTACCCAGGGAAAAAGGGTTAAGCTAAAGTATGAAAAGGCCTATTCAACAAAAGGGAACAGCTTAAACTGAAGGGGGGAAGGGGAAATTTGGGAATGGGGTGGGGGGGGAAACGGGTAATGTTTGAGTGTGGGAGGGTGGGTTTAGGGAGGTGATGTTTTTTTGTATATTTTGTTTTTTTTTTTCTGTTTTCGGGGGGGGGGGGGTTTTTTTGGGTTTTTTTGTTTTTGGGTCCTCCACTCCCCAATAAAAAAATTTCAAAAAAGATGTTTGAAAAAATGAACTTAAACACCCAAAGGAAAGAGAATTAATTCAGAGTTTTTTGCCCCTTTTCCCCACCCTTTCTAGGAAGTGAGATAGATTTTGTGAAAGAGAAAGGGGTGTCAGTGGTACGTGTTTTCCCCTGATGGTGAGAGATTCCCCTTTTGGGAAAGACAGAGAGGAATGGGAAAAAATTGTTGAGAAGGTCAGTTTTGATCGGGATGTCATCGGGGAAAAGCCGAAATCAAGCGGGAAGACCCCCTTTACATTCCTCGGTTTTTCCTTTTTGGGACACCATGTTTGGCTGGAGTAGATTTTACGGTTTTTATCATCTTGAAGGCCCCCCAAGTGGTTTTAGAAATTTTAAAACCCATGTTTAAAAGCTATATAACCCTTATCACACATGGAGTACAAAAAACATCTTGTTTTCTGCTGTGGCTGAAAAAGGTATATTATTAACAAGAGGGGTTTGGCTTGTAGGGGCCAACAAGGGGGAAGGGAAAGAGTTTTTTTAAAACGGGACCTCATGCCTATTTAAATTTTACTATGCAGCAGGGGAAGAATGAAGTTTGGATAAATCAAATGAAATTTCAAATCCAAAAAGGATAGGACCAAGAGAGCCCGACTGAACGGTGTAGCACACAAACTACATAGACATAAAAAAACCGCTAAACCCCTTAGTTGGACGATCATTTACCATAAAAAAATTTGACAATAAAAGCCATCTAGGGGGGTTTAAAATGGTTTGCACCACCCCCGCTTCATTATTTGACAACTGACGGAAACCAATGTGTGGAACAGAAAATAGTTTTACGGGGTTGGACAACCTCAAAAAGAAAAAAGTGTTGTGCTTTGGGGTGTGTTTGTGTTTTGTGTGTTTGTGTGTGTTGTGTGGGTCTTGTCTGTGGGGTGTGTGTGTGTGTGTTTTGTTTGTGTGTCCTCGGTGTGGGGTTTGGTGGGTGTTTTGTGGGGTGTATGGTTTGTGTGTGTGTTTTGTTTTTGAAAAAGTTTTTTGTTTTGTGTGTATGTGGGGCTTTGTGTGTGTGTGTGTGTGGGGTGTGTGGGGTTTTTGGTGTTTTTTGTGTGTGTGTGTGTTTTGGGGTGTGTGTGTGTGTATGAAGGGGAACTGGGTTGCCGTGATAATGTAAAAGTCGATACATGTGCTAATGGTAATTTTCAGATTTTGGGTCTTCCCAAATGTCCTGTGCGATCCAGTATTACTTTTCCCATGCTACCAGCTTTGGGGAGAAAAAAAGGGTTTAAGGGGAAATCTCAACAAGACTCCCCCCCTTTTTTTGGCAACTTTTTTGTGATAGCGTATGAGGCACAGGTTATCTTGATGTTTTTGGGGCAACATTGCCTTTTTATTTTTAGAAAATTAATGTCGGACCCGTGTGGGAAACACCGGGAAAGTTTCCAGGGGCGTTTCTTCACACATCAAATAAAAAGGGTCCTCAAGATAGATGGAAGGGGCCCCCTTTGGGTATAAAACATTTCCCACTTTAAAAAAAAAAAACCTTTCCCAACAATTTTATTGTGCTAAACTAGTTTTCCATCAGACCCCAAATCCCCACCCCACTCCCACCCCACCTCCTCTCTCCTCTCCCCCCCCCCTTTTTCCCAAAATTCTGCGGTGTTTGGGAAGGAAAATTTTGGTTTTATACTAGTATGGTTTAAAACCTGCATGTAAATGATTTTTGGTCGCTCATCTTCAAACTGGGGAAAAAGGGAATTGTTTTCCGTATCCAGGGGACAGCACTTTTTCCCAACTCACAAAAGGGAACCCCCCCCAACATGGGTGATCCTGTGTCAATTTTTTTTCAGTGGACCTTTGCTAGTAGCCATCAAACCAATGTAAAAAAGGAAAACGCGAAAACAAAAAACGACTTTCTGAAGCGGGGAAAAAATTCTGTACAAAAAAATTTTCCCCCTGGACCCAGGTGGTATAAATTAGCCATTTGGGGGTCTGCAGAGAATATTAACACCCATCTGGCGAAAGAGGCTTGTGATTTAAAAACATATATAGGGAAATTTATCCGTTATTATCAAAATTTATTTTGATGGGAAAACTTTCTCTTATCTGTTAACATCAACAAGCCACGTACGCGTGTTTTCCCAAAAATTCGCACCTGTTTCCTACCCTCCCCCAAATTTTATACAAATAAGAGGTTTCATGAGTAGTACATAAAATAAAGTTCCCCCAGAAGTTGGGGCAAAGTGTTTTTCATATAAAAGTTGTCAAAGAAAAAAGGGGCTTGCCCCGATTTTTTCGTCTTAAGTGCTGTTGTAAAAAGAAACCCAGCAGTAGATTTGCTTCTCCCGAGAAAGGGGAAAGCTATGCACTTTATGAGCGGGAAACACCTTTTCCCATCAATGACAAACAAAAGGGTGCCCTGAATACCCCCAACAATCCAAGTGAGGGAAAATTTATATGCAAAAGACTCATAAGTGCCGATGGTGTATTTTTTGCACTTTAGTGGTTTGTGTTTTTGAAAAAAACCGCTTGATGAAAAATCGACACAAAGCAGCACATAGTTCAGTCCCCGGGGGGGGGACCCAGTTTTAAGTCACAAAGCAGCCCTCCAAAAGGGGGGGAAAAGTCGCTTCAGGCCCGATAAATTACGGCACTGGAAAACCTCCTCGGGAAAAATAAACACTTTGGGGAAAAGGAAATCAGCTCAAAAAAAAAAATATGAACAAAAAAAAAAAAACGTGGGGGGAAAAAACAAGTGCTTTGAAAAAATTTAAAACGCTCTGGGAACCTATCAAGCAACTCACCCTCTGAATGAACAACAAGGAAAAAAAAAGTGGATCATTTAAAAACATTCGAAGAAAAATAAACCAAATTAAAAAGGGGAAAAGGGAAGGGGATCTTTTCAAAAAATTCAAAGCAAAATCACCATCTAAAAGGGGAAAAGAAGTGGATCATTTCAAATTCGAACCCAAAAGACCCCATCTCAAAAAAAAAAGGGAAGGGGAAATCATTCAAACATTTTGAAGAAAGAAAACCTTCTAGAAGGTGGTAGGCTTAAAACCCCTTTCGTAAATTTTTTCTGCTTAAATTTTTTTCACAAACACACGCACGCACGCACGCAGCACGCACGCACGAACGCCCGAAACGCACGCACGCACGCACACACACAACACACCCCAAAAACACCACACACACACACACAAACACACACACACACCCACACAAAAAACACACACACGCGCGCGCCGCGCACGCACGCACGCACGCACGCACGCACACGCCCAAACACACACCATTTTGTGGTGTCGAAAATTTTTATTGCAGGACCTTAAGGGGGTTTTAAAAAACCCTGTATATGTTTTGAGTACTAATACCCCAAACAGTTTTTGTGCACTATACTGTGAGCAAAAGAACAGGTACAACCCTAATGCATGCCCCTTTCACAACCGGGAAAGGGACTTTTTCAAAATTCTGGTTTTAACACATATCCATATGACTCCCGGGTCTACGGGTGAAACAGTAGGGGAAGAACTTTTTCAGAACCCAAACAGTCACGTTCGGGAATGCCCAGTCACCCTTTGGGGATGTAGGGTTTCTGAAAGTTCTGCTCTGTTGTGCAAACTAATATAGAAAAATTTTGTCGGGGATTGCATGACAACGGGACGCCAACACTTCCCCGAAAAATTTCAGACCTTTTTAGAAAAAAATTTTCCGCCGGGATGTTATTTTTCAGTTTTTTAAAGGATATGAATTAGGATCTATCAAAGGTTTTTAGGGGGAAAAATGGCCCCTGATTCTAGCATTTTAGGATGAATTGATTTCTTTACCTACATACCGAACGACATTTTTGCTGAACTTGTAAACAAAATTTATAAAATTTGGGAGTTAAAAACACCACCCTTGGAGATCTGAAAATTTCATTTACGACCCATTGTCATAGGCATTGATAGTCTTTTTAACTTCGGACTGATGTAAAGGTACTGTGAAAGTTCTTTTTCAAATTAAAATTTGAATAAAGGGCCCAATGCGAGGCAACATTACTAAAAACGGGCTAGACCTAAAAATTTCGGAAAATTTATTCCCGTATTGTTCAATATTAATCATGACGGGGTTTTTTTGATTTAAAAACGTTACAAAACCTCTCTTATGTAAAAAAGGGTTTTTTTGTGGGTTTAACGGGCCCTGTCGTCGTTTTCTTGAAAAACCAAAATCTGCGGGGGTTTTAGGGGAAACGGGCATGGGTTTTCCCAATTTAAACTCCGCCATCATCGCCAGGAGAGATGTTTCTGTATCCTGCACCCCCTTTTCGTTCTCAATTTGGTGATGCCCAAACATCCACCCCCAAATGTCACCTTTTGTCATCACCTACTTTGCATGTTGGCCTTGAACTCCATAAATCATGACCCGGCTTCGCGCTGTTGTGTCCATGATCCTCTGACGGGAAACCAGATTTCCTGGCCCCTCCCCCCCCCACCCAGTTCTCCCTTTGACCACCAGAAAAAAAATTAAAAGCCCTGGATCCCTCTGTGTTTTGGTTTGGTCATACCTGTTGTGGTGATGGGAGTGGTGGTGGTGACGATTTTTAGTGACGATGAAAAACTCCGCCAGGCAGCAGCCCTGGGGGGGCCCGAAATCATCCAGAAGAGGTCTGCTGCACAAAAAGAGCCCATGACTGTTAGGGTTTGGTCTACAACTCCATCTTCTTCATCATCTGGGGCCTCTCCCTTTGACTATGATAGGTGAGTGAGCAGGAAAGAAAAAGGGACGCTCCCAATTGGGGAAAGGGAAATTATACATGAAAGCGATTGGGTTGTAGATTGTGACATAAAAGGGAATTTTTTTGGGAGCAAATGGTACTTTACTTTAAAACCCGCCCCTGAAAAAAGGGGACAGTGACCAAAACGGCCCAATCACCTCTTTAAACCGACTGTGTCGTTTTCTCAAAAAGGGGCCCCAGTCACCTTTTGGGGGGCCAACTACGTCTGTTTTGAAAAAGATTTAATTTTACCTTTTTCCCCAACCCAAAACATGTTGATTTCCAAAAGGGGGTAAAGGGCCCCAAATTTAAAAACATTTCTGATTTTTTGGAAAAGTTTGGTCCCCTTTTTCTAAAACTGTCAAGCTCGCTAAGACTTGAACTGGAGGGGAAAAGACAGGAAATAGCCCTTCAGTTCTAGCGCCCCCTTTTTCTAAAAAAATGAAAATTCTTTGAACGTATTTTTCCCAAAACAAATTTTTAAATTCTCTTTCATTCACACCATTCATGCCCCAACCCAAAACATCTGAGGGCATCTACCCCCAATTACAATATAAACCCACGTAGCGCGGTCCGAGGAGCCCCAAAGGGGAAACAACATAGTATTACACGAAAAAAAAATTAATTAAAACTTAAAAATTTGCGCACAAAAAAAACGACCCACAGAAGGTATTAAAGAAAACGTTCCAAAACGAAAAAACACACGGGAACGTAGGGGGAATGTATCAACGACAAATAGAAAAAACAATCTTGAAGTCTCCGGACTATTCTTTAAAAACCAAAGGGCACTGTGAAGGGGAAAACCCCCTTTAGTAAACATAAATCCCCAAAAAGATACACTTGATCATACGACCCCTTTAAGCACTTTGGGGCCCCCAAACTTGACTCAAAAACACATCGAGGGAATTGAACGTAGAGGGATGATCGCAATTACACTGCAACTACATTGAATGAAAAAAATTTTGGGACGATGAAACTCGGCCCCCTTTAAGAGAAAAAAAAACATCGTATCCATCAAAGGGCCACAAAAAAAGACACTTGTATCATACGACAACCCCCAAAAGCACGTTTTTGGTTCCCAAACTTATTTGAAACACATCGTAAAGAACTAGTTTGGATGTCTGCAATTACACTGAAAACTCCATTGAACTAAAGGGAATAGACGATGAAAACCAAACGATCCGACGATGGAAAGGGAACAAAATTTTGGAACTGAGGAGCAGGAGGCTTGTACCCAAAATTTGGGGACTAGCAGAAGACGGGCTGCAGAAAACCCCCAAACCCCCAACTTGCTGAAGACGAGTGACGGCGAAAAGAGGGGCTGACGGGGGTTAAGCTGTTTGAGAGGGACGAGGATGTTTTTAAGTGGCGGCGGATTTACTCCCCACCCAGCTCCCTGGGGGGTCAAATTCGGGGGAAACGGGGTTGGGACTGCCCACCGAGTCTTGGGGGGAAAAACTGCAGCCGAGAACGCCCATCAGTTTACGCTCACCCCGAAGTCGTAAAACCCGGACCGTCAGCCTAAAAAGATTCCCCCCGAAAACCTAAACCCCATCTGCGACTCCTTGACTAAGCCATACAGTCACAAAAACCCAGAAGCCGAACAACCCCATCATTCTCATGCCCTGTGATAATTCTTACGCTCCACACAGGGCCCCGTCCGGTTTTCCCTCCCCTAAACCCAAACCAAACCCCCCCCGTTACCCCAAAAAATGACGTAAATCATTTTTACATCTTTATTACGCCCCATATCTTAAAAATTTTTTATTCCGTTTTTTTCTTGTAAGTTCGGGGGAAAGAAAAATTTTTCCAAAAAAAATTTTTTACATGCAAAATCCCCTCAATATGGGTCTGAGCTGTTGCACCACAAACAAAAAGGGCATTTTTTCCATAAAAATCCATCCCTTTAAATAGCCTGTTTCTCATAAAGGTTCAATCATCGATTTTTGGCAATTTATGTCCATCTTGGGGGGGGGGGGGGGGAATCAACTTTTTTTAATTAGAGAAGGTAAATTCCCCTTTTTTAAACCCAAACCAAAAGTTAAAATTAAAAAAACGGGAACAGTTGCATGTGGTAGCCAACGACGTCGTTTTTTAAAAGGGCCAATGCCTTTTTTTTGTCAATTTACGTTGCATAAGCTTACTTTTCTGTAACGCCACTCAACCAAGGGGAAGGGGAAAAACTTTTTCTTTTCTGGAGGCAAAAAGTAAAAGAAAGAGGATTTGGAGGGGGGTTGAAAAAAATTTTTAACCGGAAAAAAAATCATGAGTCATTTTTGGGAGTTTCCTTGTGTACATGTGCAGAATCAAGACTATATTTTTTGTTTAAAATGAAATATGCACAACCCCTTTCCATTCCGTTACCAGCTCAATGGTTGATCACAACATTTTTTTCGACGACAGCTTACCCATGTCAGTTTAACTAAAAAGGGGGTGAAATTCGGGACTTTTCCCCGCAAGAGGGCTCCATATGTCCATTTGCATTCCCTTTAAATTTTTTTTAAATTGAGTAGGGAAAGGGTAACGCCAACTAGGAATACCCAAAGGGGGCCATTTCGTGGCTGTAACGTATGACCCTTTGTTCAGGGCTACCCACCCTCACAATTCTCCTTTCCCCGTTTTCGGGTTTGGGGTGGAAAGGGGCTTATGAGACTGCAACTGTAGAAATTTTTAAGCTTTACAAACTAAAACCCCGCTGGTTTTCGGGCATGGCCCTTTGTCTATCAACCCGTAAATTCCACTTGATCTGTTTTTAATGCCCAAAGGCAACTAATGCGGGGGGGGAATGATCTCTTCCCGTTGGTGAACACGGGGACAAAACTGCCCGAAAGGGCCCGGGGGTGTAAGGTTCCTCTTGTCACTTTTGGGAAAGCAATTGCCCTTGTGTTATTTCGGTGAACATGAGTCACCAGACTTCTCACTTTTATGTTGCTGTTTTCAGTGGTCTGTCTTTTCCGGTCATTTTAAACCCGGATACCTTCCATTTCTTTTATGATGTAAATTGTTATGCGGGGTTAAACCCCCAACCCAATTGTTCCTCTTCTCAAATTTTATTTTGATTATTAGTTTCCCTTGGGTTTTGAACTAGAGCCACATATCTTCACTCTCATGTCATTTGATGTGGCGGCTGTTGATTAATTTCTAGCAAAATGCCAAACCCTTTCCCAGTCCACTTAAAAGGCGTATGGGCGGGGGAGAGAGGTAAACCCCCCCAACCCCTTTTCCCCGAGCGGGAAAAGGAAACGGATTTTTAATTAATTTTCAATTTTTTGGGGGGACCCCTTTGTAATTGCTGTGTAACATCACTAAGGGTAATTGCTCCCTATATGCTGAAGAGAGAACTCTTTTTGGATCGTAGCTTTTACAGCGGTACCATCAGGAAAAAAATAAAGGGCGATCAATACTCTAAATTTTCAGGAGAGACATTGTAAAAAACCGGGGTTTTTTTCAAGAACTTACCCGCACAGTGAGGTTTGGTAATATGGTATGGTCCTACCATGTTTGTGTTTTTTAAAAAGTTTTTGTCTAGACCCGAAAAAACACCCTATGTTTTTTTCAGGTTGTTTTTTTAAAATTTCTTCAATTTTATTTGGCCCGAACAAGATTTCATCACTAGTAGTTTGATTCGTTTTCAAAATTAGGGTCATTACTTTAGGGGGTTTTCTGCAGTTTTTCCTGTTTTGGAAATTTAAATTGTATAAAAAACTCCAGGGTTTTGGATGATTTTTTTTGCCCATATCGTGCATGGTAGACTCTGAAATGGAAAAAAAGTCCAGAGTTCCTGGGGTTTTATGCTGTGGTTGTCAGCATGTTATTTAAGGGTCATCAATCTTTTGCAGCTCTTGTGAGGTGATCCGCGAAGTATAGGGGGGTTATTAGGGGAAAAAGTAGTAGAGGGGGAAGAAGGAGGGCGGGGGTGACAAAAGAAAAAGGGGAAAAAGTCTCCATGCGTGGAAAGCGAGGGGAAAAAAATTTTCGAGTGGATTTTTTTTTAAAAATCCGAGAAAACTTTAAACAAGAAAAAAACCCTCGGGGGAATTTTTAAAAAAAATTAAAGGATGATTGATGGATGAAATAATGGATTTCTAGGCTGAGAATTTCCCCTTTAAACATATAAAATAGCAGCTTTTACATTGCTGAAGGTAAAGGTACAAATAGTCCACCAGGCCAGGGGGGGCCTTCAAGTAAATAAATCTGCAAAAGGGTTCCCCAATCCTCTTTTTAAAGTTGTGGGGGAATGCTGAATTTCGGAAAAAATTTTCCCAGTCCAGAGCCAATTTTGGGGGTGCTCACTCCTTACCCTGTCCTTCCCGTTTCCCCTTTCCCCCTGCAGTTTTTCTTTGCCTGTTGGCCCTTAAATCTTGTATGGGTTCATATAACCCTTTTCCCCTTTTTTCCTGCATGTGGCTAAAAAAACTTTTTCATTGTTCTGTAAACTGCATCCGTTTTTACCCTGCCCCAGTAATGGAGACTTAAAGTTTTTTTAATGAAGTTTTTTTAAATAAAAGGAGTGCCTTTAAGCATGAAAAAAGCATCATTGTTTTTATAGGAGTTTTTTAGTATAGGCATTTGCTGCTTTTTTGTGGAGTTCCCTTTTGTCAGTCCGACAAATGACGGCGAAAAAGGTTTTTTCAACCCGTTCTCACTTGCTCTTGCACGTATTATATGTATATTCGTTCTTTGATTTTCTGTGGGGGTCTTCGTCATTTTTGTTGAATTTGTGTTTTTTGGAAATCCTTTTCCGGTACCCTTCGTCCATGTTTTTTCGTCAGTTTGGTAAATTTTCCCCTTCCACTTTTAACTACCCGTCATCGTCACTGACAAACCTGGATTGGAAAAGGGGGGTTTTTTTTTTCAAAGCTGAATGTGCCATTTATGGCTTAAGGGAGCACCCCAATGGGTTTAAACCCAAATTTGCCGAACGTTTAGGATGTAAGATACAGCTTCACTTTAATTTTAAACTATTGCAGTACAGAGTCAATCTCCCGTGAGTCTTGAACGAGTCTTTTTTGCCGTTTGCTTTCGTGTGTGAAAGATATTCAAATTTAAATTCCCGGGCCCAATTTCTTCATGGGTTTATATTTAAAACCCGAGCGAATTGTGGCTAGTTTTGGGTTTAATGCTTTTTTAAGTCTGTCACCAAAAGCCCCATGAAAGATAATTTCCCTTTTAAAAACATGGGATTTTTCTCGCAAAGATTCGTAGTTTTTAAAAATTTTTTTAATGTCTGCTTCTACCCCGGAATGCAGCCCTGTTCTTTGGCAATGATCCGGGCCCCTTTTTTTAAAAAATTTAGGGTAACTTTCAGTATTAACCCCCGTTTCCCCTGGCTTGTTTTTCCCAAAAAAACAAGGGGGGTTTTTTTCTTTGTTTTTCGAAACCCCAAAATCATATGTGGTTGTCCCTTTTGGGTTTTTAAGTTTTGTGTGTGTGTGTGGTGTGTGTGTGTGTTTTGTGTGTGTGTGTTGTGTGGGGTGTGTGTGTGGTGTGTTGAACAAAAACTGCTGTAACTAATTTATGCGGGCACAAAGACTTTTTCAAGGACATCCCTTATCGTCATCTATTTGTTTAAAGTCGATCAGTGTCTTTCCCGGGGACTTGCAAACCCAAAATTAAATTTTAAAAGTGGCTTTACTGACTGAAATGTATGGGATGTCTGTGACACTGACTGTTTGCAATCTGTGACAATGAATGTATTGTACTCTATGACAGTGCCTGTATTGCAAACTATGACAGGGACTGTATTGCACATATGTGACAAAAAATGTTAAATTTCACATCTGTTTACAGTGACGGATTTCACATCTGTGACAGTTTCTGTACGGTTTTCATCTCTGACAGTGGGTGTACTGCCCCATCTGTGACAGTAACGGTTTTGCACATCTGTAACTTAGTGGGCTGTAGGGACCCCTGTGACAAAAGAACGTATTGCACAAACTGAGCGGTGACCCGTACGGTTTGTCAGTGACTGGGATTGCACATTCCCCGTTTCAATTAAAGTATTGACATCTGGGGAGCGACTGTACGGTACATCTGGAAAAGTGGGCTGTAAAATTTCACATCTGGACTTTTATAGCACTTCTATGAAATTTAATGTTTTGCGGAAACTGGACTTAGTGGGGCAGTATGGGAAAATCGTGACAGTGGGCCGTGTTGCATATCGTGACCCATTTACTGTAAGAGTGTGTGTGGTTTTGTGTGTGTGTGTGTGTGTGTGTGTGTGTGTGTTGTGTGTGTGACATTGGGGACCGGGGATGTAATGGCAACAACTGTACCCAACGTATGGCACATCTGGACATAATTTTACAGCAATCTTTGACAATGGCTGTATAGCACATCTGTGACAGTGATTGAAGGGGAAGCCCCTGACGTAAGTGTATGGCACAGCTTGGGGGACAGTGACTGTGTGGCATGCCCGTGGGCAGTGGGCTGATGGCACATCTGTGAATTAAATTTTTCAGCAAACTTTTACAATGGGGCTGTATAAACCCCATCTTTTTGACAGTGATTTTAAGGCTTTCCCCCGACAGTTAAATGTTGGCACATCGTGACAGTGACTGAAAGGGCATTTCCCCCGACAGTAAGTTTTATGGGGACGTCTGTGACAGTGCTTTTGGATTTCCCGTCCCGTAAGGTATGAACATCCCGTGGAAAAGTACTGGGATGGCATGCCCCGCAGGGAAGTGTATGGACGTCTGTGACCGTGACTGTATGGCAGCCCGGGACAGTAAATGATTGGGCACATCTGTGTCAGTGATGTATGGCCTGCCCGTGGGCGAAATGTTTTGGGAAAATCTTAACCGTGACTGTATTTGGGAAAGCCTGTGGGCAGTGGGGCTGTAAAGGCCCATCAGTTGGGCAATGTCTGTAAAGGCCGTTGTGATAGTGGTTATATGGCACATATGTGACAGTTTATGTGTTTGGACATTTGTATGGCACCTCTGTGGGAGTGACTGTTTTGGCACCCCTCTTTTACATTGGGTGTTTGGCAAACTGGACAGTGACTTTTTGGCCCCATTGTATGGCAAAATCTGTGACAGGGACTGGAAAGGCCCCATCTGTGAAAAGTAACTGTATGGCACAAACTTTGGCATGACTTATGGCACATCTGTGACAGTAACTGTTTGGCACATCTTTGACGTGACTGTAGGCAATTGTAACATGACTATAGGCCCCATCTGTTTACAGTGGGTGGGGTAGCACATCTTAACAGTGACCAAAATGGCCCCATCTGTGACAGTTTACTGTGTGGAAAATTGTTTTGGCACATCTGTGACAGTGAATGATGGCAATATATTAAAATTTACGCATGGCATATAACCCGTGGGCTGTGGGGCCGGGGATGGAAAAATATATGAAAGTGACGTATAGCCCCTCTGTGACTGAATGATTGTGTATGATATATTTTCGACTGAAAAAGATTTCAGGGAAAATTTGTGACCAATGACTGTATTGCATTTTCTTAAATGTGGGGGTATGTATGCAACAGTGAGCGTCTTTTTGAAAAATAATTTTTTCCCGTTTATTTTAAACGTTTTTTGTTATATTTTCTTTAGGAAAAAAAAAAAAAACAACAAACCCCAAATTTGCCCGGGGTTTTTAATCAAATACCTCCACGCATTCATTAAAACGTTTATTTTTCTGTACTTTTTTTTTCTCTAAAAATTAAACAAAACCCTCCAAATCAGCCCGTTTTCACTCAAACACCTCCAAACGCTAAAAGCCTTCATAATAATAAAAATAATGGGTTTCTTATATAAACGCCCCATTTTTGGCTAGAGGGCCAAGCTCTAAGCGTTTACAATAAAACCGGTTTACCAACCAAAAGGGGGGTGCCTACCAGGGGAGTCCCACTGAAGAGCTGCCAAGGGCCCGGGGCTTTTAAAACAGTCGTTTCCCGTTTTCCCTCCATTCCCGTATCGCCCCCAATATCGATACTCATTTTTCCCTTTCCCTTTCCCTTTATTCTTTTCCCTTTCACACGAGGGGGCAAGCCCTGGGGTAACGTGTCATCCATACCAAAGGCCAAACTGGCCACTCCTTTCCCAAAGGTTTTTTTGGTGATGGGATTTTTTCGGGGCTTATGAAATATCCCGAGTGCACGGCCCAAATGCAGGGAATTTTACTTTTCGTACACAATATCCATGAATTTCTTGCTCACGCCGATAAACACACCCCATGCAAAAAATACTTATCTAACCTTGTTTTTTAAAATTTGTTTTGTTTAAAGTCATCATCAAATGAGAGTAGTGTCAAACAGTTGGCTACTTATTTATATAAAAACATTTAGGAAGGGGAAAGTGTTTATGTAACATGATCAAGTCAAAGTCAATCTTTGGCCCTGAATTTACAATGTATATCCCCATTCTAAGGGGTATTTGGGCTTTTTGAAAAAAATATTTGATCCCTTTAGTTTGCGGGCCCCCTCCACACACCACACCACCACCAACACAACACACACCCCCACAAAACAAAACACACACACACACACACATACACACACACACACACCACACACGCAAAGCACGCACGCACGCAAAGACGCACGCACCCCGCAAGCACAACCAAAACACCCACAAACAACACACCCACACACACACACCCCCAAACAACACACCACACACACAACCCCACACACACACGCACACGCATAAAACCCCACACGCACACACACCCAAATTTACCCTTTTTCCCTTTACATACTTGAATCCTTTTTCATGCACACGGACCAATTCTAGGAATTTGGCAATGTTGACCTGAGGTTATTCTTATTTTTGTTTTGGGTGCGGAAAGTTTCCCTTTCCCCTTTCCCTTTTTGTTGGGTGTGCGGCCACGTGGGGGGCCCCTTTTGTTGAGCTCTGAAGGTTGGTTTTACGGTATATGGGTTTTAGCTATTTGTGGAGGGTTTTTTTTTTTACCCTTTTTATCAGATCGGGAAAAGACCATGCTTTTATTTGGGTTCTTTTCGTTGCCTTGCCCCGCCAGGGTCTCTGCTTCTCATTTCCTTTTTATATCTGTAAAGTATTTGGGAAAGCCCCGAGGTTTTCTCTAATGGGAAGACTGCACATTACGCATGCCCAAACAGGGCTTTTTTCCCCGGGTTCCAAAATTTCCCTTTTTTGGAGGAGGTTCAAGGAGTCATTCCCGTATCAAGGGCCCCTTTATTTTTTTTAAACTGGTCTGTGGATACAGACAGTGGAGTGCCCTGTACTGCAATTTCCCCATTGTTAAAAATTGAAGTTGTTTAAAAGGGTTTTTAAACCCTTGTTTCTGGGTATTCGGGCCATTTTGGGGGACGTGTATTCCCCCGCCCCGACCACCTTTGGTAAAAAAGAAGCGTCAGTGTTTACAACAATATTTCTTTTTGGCCCAGGTTTTTTTCCGCCTGACCGGGGAAAGTTCGTTGGTTTTGGGCCCTTTTGGTTTATTCTCGACAGGTTTTCTTTTTTTAAATTTAAAAAGGATTTGGGAATTTGAAAAAAGTGTTTGAAAAGGCTTGGGTACTTTTTTTTCCCTTCCCTCGTTTCGTTTAGTTCTGATATCTGGGGACATTGTCTTCGCCCGGCCCCCTTCATGACCTTTTCCCTGTCCCAAAACGGGGATGCTTTTTGTCGTTGCCTCCCCTTTGGGGCGCAGCGACCATTTGGGGGATCACTTTTGAAACTGGGGATCAGCGATATTTTCTATCTATTTCGTTTTTAGTGGGTTTGAAGGATTTTCAAGGCCTTAAAAGATGCGTTCACCTTTTTACTACCCCGTGTCTCAGCTGCACCCGAAAGAAGGTCAAGCGGGTATTGCAAAATTTCAATTTTGTGTCCTTTTTTAGTTCCCGATCGGTTTATTGTTTCATTTTAAATTTTTTCCCCTTCAAGAAGATCGCTCGAAAATGTTTGTAAGTGTTTTTTGGGCCGGGTCCCTAAAACAATCCCATGAAATACCCTTGGGGTGAAAACAGTCAACAAAAATGGCGCTGTTTAATTTCAAATTTGGGTGGGCCCTTGCTCTCAAGGCGACATTCCCTTTTTTTCATTTTTAGGACAGGGTTTTCCAAATGCTTTTTAAAGAAACAGATTTTAAAAAAAAGCCTATGCAGGGAGTCCCCTTAAAATATCCCAAAACCATTTCCCAAAGCCTATTTTAAAAAAAACAGCGTAGTTGATCAAAAGAGCAAAACAAAAAAAATAAAAGGACCCTTTTTAAAGGCCCCACCTATAAAGGAAAATATCATACGAAATTTTAAAGGGAAAGAAATAAAAAAGAAAAACCCTCTTAAAACTCAAAAAATATTCAACCTATTTTGCGGGTTTTGAGACACAGAAGCAGCCCGGAAACGCAAGGTGTGGGAATTTTGCAGGGAAAAAAGGGAAAAAAACTGTCCTATACCTCTTTAAATTAGCCTTTAAAAAAAGACATGAACAAAAGGGCTGAAAGGTTTAAGGGGAAAACAGAAGAAGAAAAAAAAAGAGGGTTTTTAAAAAAATTTTGCAAAATTTCGTATTTATGACACAAAAATTTATTTTGTTCGGCAGTCTTAAACGTCGCCTGGGAAAAAAACACAGCCAGATGCCACCCCAAGATTTTTTAGATGTCGGTGGGACCAAGGAACTCAAGACAAATGAGGGAAAAAGGGGCGGCTTTAGTGAAAAGGTTTAAAGACAGAGTGAGCAGGGAAAATTTTACGGGAAAAAAAAAAAAATATCTGACCCCTTAAATGGCCCTCTACCCCAAACTGGGACTGGGGATCAAATTAAAAGCACCGAACTGATGAAAACATAGCAAAGACACCAAGTATAGTTTCTAGGTACAGACAAAGACTTTACCCCCGATATTAAACAGCTAACAGGAAAAAGACCCGGAAAACCCCAAAACTTTAGTCTCTACAAAGGAAAAGTTTCGATAAAGGCTTTGTTTCCAGAAGACCCAGACGGACCTTTACCTGGAAAACCTAACCCAAAAACAGGGGAAAAATTCATCATCAGCGAGTGACTTTGCCTACTTTTCCAAAACAAAAATAAAGTAGGGGAAAACTCATGGGATAATAAAGTAAGAACGCTCGCAAGAACAAAAAATCCGTTAGAAAAAAAACCAAAAAAATCCGTTCCAATCCAAAAAGGCGCAGATTACGTACACGGACCTGGGTAAATGCGGCTGCTTTTGGGTTAAAGTATAGAAAGTTTCCAATGAAAAAAAAAAGGGAAAAAAAAAATTTGGGAACTGCAATTTGGCTAGGAAGTGTATTCAACAAAGTCCAGTTTTCGCCCTTTTCATGGGCTATTCCTTTGAAATAGGGGGTCGCAGGAAATATTACACCAAAGGTTTGCAGCAGCACTCCAGAAGCGAACTTCAAACCTTTCGATTTGGGAAATTTGGGTGTCGGGGCCTCATAAATTTCCCTGGGAAATTTCCTCAAAAGGTTTTTTCCCCCCCTCCCCTTTTTTTGAACAATGTAAAACTAAAAGGGCCCTTTCGGGCTTCAGTAAAGGAAAAGGAAAGCTCAGGTTGACACTAGTAGATTTACGGTCTGGGTCTACCAAAAAATCATAGAAGCCCAAAAACATTGTTCAGTGGTATCAAAAACTGGATCGTTCCCTCAGCCTTTCCAAAAACCCCCGACGGTCTGCAATCTTGACAACAATTAGCGTCAAACCCGTTTTTTTTAATGGGGTTCAAACAATAACTGGGAAATTTGCCCCTTTCCCCTTTGGGTTCGTGGGTAAAAAGGCTCTCAAACCATACCCTAAAAAAAAAAAAAATAATGGGGCTCATAGTCCTCTTATTGAAAAAAAATTTCCAAACTTAGTTTTGTAAAAGTAATTCTCATAAGTTATGTATGGCTTCAAATAAGCATAAAACCAACTTTCTATCATAATTTAAATGTACCCCCTTCTCTAATTAAATTTCCCCGACAACCCGTGTCGTATTTCTTTCCTATGATTTTTTTTTTGTTTTCCTGAACAGAGAGTCTTTCCTTACCCCCCGTTATTTCAAATTTTTAACCCCGATCCAAATATTATACCGTAGGAAAATGTTTTGCCATGATGATCAAAGGGACAGGGTGTTTCATTGTTTCCTTTTCCACAGAGTGGCCCGGGCCTTCATACCTGAAAATGGCCCCCGGGCGAAAAACACAAAATTGTTCTTTTGTGTTGCTCTGGGGTTGGGCAAACATGGGGTACATCAAATGCACGTTCAACTTTGTATCAAATACAGCATGGGGGCTCGATACAAAACAGACCTTTTGGGTCTGATGGGGAGGGGACACAAAGGGCCTCCCGAAAAAAGGAGATTAGTTCTTATTTCAGACAAATTTCTGTAGCTTTTAACACAATGAACAGAATGATGTTTAAAGACGCGTGTCCCCCATTTCATGCATACTAAATTTCGTAATTGATATATCAGAATCAAATTTTTTTAACGAAAATAATTTTAAAATTTAGTGAATTTTTGGGTTCCCTTTTTGTATAAAAATTGAAAAGTGGTTTAATCAAGTTTTCGTCTTTCGCTCCCCCAAAGATTTGATGCCACGTATTGGCCACTGGCATCTCTGGTGTTTCCCCGGGTTACAGCTTTCAAAATGCCCGGGCCCGGGGGTTTAATACAAATTTTGATGTGGTCCATACTACTATCAAAAAAATCGATCTGTCCCCTTTAAAATCGACTTGTTTTTGTTTCTTTCAAGCATAAACTGTAATGTCCCTTTTTAAAAAAATCATTTCAATAATGCCTTGCTGTTAAGGGAAAACCCAAAGTGGAAAAAAAACCATTGGCTGTCCACTTTTTAAAAGAAAACTGATTTTGAATTCAAGAAAACTTTGTGTCAAGGATACAAAATTTATCTAAGGTAATCGAGGACTTTTTCACGGCCAAAATGCTAAATTTGGGAGTCCCGAAACCCAAACACTCATTTCTGATCATGATTTAAATTTTAAGTCACCAAAACGCCATTGTTTTTAAATCCCCAACATTAATTTAGAAAATATCAACAAAAAAATTGTTCCCCAGATCACAACATTTAAGTTTTCCCCAACACATAAACATGGTAACACATAAAGTCATTTTGCAATATGACTGCCCCGAGATCACACAAAATGAAGTTATTAAACAACACCCCCCTGTCACAAAGAGGGGTGAAAATCCATTCCAACATCGTTAAACACGATCACCATCCCCACGATCCAAACATCAACTTTATTGTAACAAGGGCACAGTATTATCGAAAACCCATCAGCAATATCATTGTTCTGAACCCAAAAACTGAGGTTTTTTATTACCATTTTGTTACAAATTTTCAACACAGAAATATCCAATTAAATTTTTTGCCTCCGCTCTGAATACTGTTTTTAGGTCACCAACAAAATTTTTTGTGACACAGCCAGGTTTATCTGAAGCAAAAACAACATCGCAAATGCAAATCCAAATTTCTTGATTGAGTGTCCCCTCATAAAGTCAAAATCTCGAAGTACAAGACTAATCTGAATCAACATAAGGTTATTGTCTGAGACTGACTCTGCTTTTTGAAGTTTAAACCCCCATTTGTATTGTCCTTTTCTCGAAGTCGGGGCCCAAAAAATTACCCTTCACATTATTTTTTCAATGACCAAAGGCTGAATGAAATTTTTTTTCACATTACTACAAACCCCAAAGGGCTGACCCGAAATTATATTCACATTAAAAATCCTGACCCGAAGCCTTACCCGAAATTATATCCACATTTAAATTTTCCCCGATCCCATGTTGACCTGAAGTTTTTCATCCACATTGTCATTCATCACAAGCGTTTATCGGGAAATTCTCCCTCTTCATTAACGCTACTCCCCCGAAAAAGTCTGGCCTTCAGCAATCCTTTAAAATATTGTCACAGATTAGAACTTTGTCTGAGTCATCATCACTGCATTGTTTCATGCTACAAAATTTAAAATCTTTTAACTTTCCCTCAATGTCCCCAAATCCCAAAAAATGAAGTAATCATCAACATATTGTAAGAGATCCAACTTTTATTTTGGGAAAATTTTTCAATTTTATTAAAGTCCCTCACAATAAATCTGACCTTTAGCAATCATCAACATCAATTTTCACACAAAACCCCAAAAAAGGATGTGAAGTCATAAACAAAATCATGTCACGATAAAAACTGATCAAAAAACCGCAGCAGCATCTTCCTCCAGACTTTAACATTGAATTTTGACATCCAACAAAACATCTGCAAAATTTAAAACCCATTTGTGGGGGTTTTCCCCAAAACCCCCCATACCCACCTTTAAACATCAACCCAAAATCCAAAATAGGTAAAGTAACAATTCCATTTAAACCCCTGGTACCAAATTAAATTTTTGGGAGCACCCTTTTAAAGCAATAAACAACAACAACAAAAAATTTGAAACTATTTGTTCTGTTAAAAAAAAGGGGCTTTCCAATGACAAAGAAAATCCAGAAAGATTTTAAAAATTTTTTCTTTTGGGCATTTACGGCGTTATAGATTAAGCTTTTAGTTTTGTACATAAAATACCCCGTCTAAGTCTGCTTCAAAATTTGGGGTGGTAAAATTAATAGGGAAAAGACCGGAAAAACAAGTTCTTCGTCTTTTGGGAAATTCACACACACACCAAAACACACACACACACACACAAAACACCCCACACACACACACACACCAAAACCCGCTCACTCACTTTACTCACTTTACTCACACACAAACACAACATGCGGCGCGCGGCGGGACACACACACACACACACACACAACACACACACAACACACACACACAAACACACACACACACACACAAAACACACTTTGCTCACCCCACTCACAACCAAACAATCATGCGCGCAGCCCCGCGCGCACCCCCACACACAAAACACACACACACACACACCCAACACAACCCCACACACACAAAACCCCACACCACCCCATGTTGTTTGCGCCCCGTCCCCGCCCCCCCCACACAACACACACACCACACAAACACACCACACCACAACACACACACACACACAAGGATTATGTAAAAATTTAAAGGGTTTTTTTGTCCGAAACTTAAAAAAAGAAAAAAGGTTTGAATCCCAAGGGGCCCCCCAAGGAAAGAAGACTGTGTTTGGAATGTAATGAAAATAGAAAAAAAGAAATTCATTTTTTAGATAAAGACTAAAAATAACGAAATAAGGCGGGCAGTTTTTTGGGAACCCCTTTAAAAAAACAAATATAAAGATGTTGGGAACTTTACACTGATTTTTTTTGAATGTTTTTCAAGGTTCCTTTAAAAAAGGGTTGCTGCTTTTGTCCTTTCCTTTTTTTCTTATTTATTAACGAGCTTGGGACGGAAAAATGTTTTCACGTGGCAAGCATGGAATACAATTTTACCCCAAAAGATGTAGAAATTTTTATACCCGTTATTTGCCTTTAAGACATCGCTTTTTATTCGTCAACAAAAGCAGGGCTGCAAAATCAACTTAATGTCTTTTTTGAGTGTGCTCAAAGACTATGTTTTAAAAATTAAAAACTGGAAAAAAATAAAATCATGGTTTTTCGGAAAGGGGCTATTTAAGTAGAAAGGAATGTTGGTTTTTGGTGATAAGCAGTTTTGTTTTTGTAAATTTTTTATAAAAATCTAGGGGTTACTTTTCAACAAAGCTTAATTTCGATGTTTCTTTGGCCATATCATTGCATTAGAGGTAAGAAAACTACCCTAGAAATTCTGAAAGTGGGTTTAAAAAAAACCAGTTTCTTTTCACCTAAAAATATTCTTTAGGGTTTTTTTATGGGCCCCAATTGTTTCCCTTTTCTTTTTACGGGTCCGGGGAAATTGGGGTTCAAACCCCGAGAAAACCATCGAAAAAATTTATTTGCAGGCCCGTAAAGCTATTGCTGAAAAGTCCCCCCTTTTCACCTAATGATATGGTTTTTTGGAGAAGGGGGGGTTTTCCCTTTTATTTTACTTCAGCAACGAGATGTATTCAGGTTTTTGGGCAGATTTCCAGGCAACCATGACAAGGTTTTTCCCGAAAAGCCTATGAAAAAGCCTTTTTTTATTTACAAAATAGAAACAAAAAGATGAAAAAAAGGGGGCACACATATTTAAAAAGTGCTATGTTCAAAAAGGGGTTGGGTTTTCTGGATGTTTGGAGAGGTAGGCCCACGAGAAACGCTTTATACAGTATTCAGAGAAAAGCCTACAGAACTGTTTTTTTCCAACGTTGGTATGTTTGTATCAGAGAGCCCAAACGGGTTTGGGAAAATTTCAATCCCCTTTAAAAGCATTTTGGGAAAGTGAAAAAGTATTTTGAATTCTTAAGAACAGGCAATTTAAAAAATGCCCCGTGCGTTTTAGAATGGGAGTTTTCCCCAGCTAAACAGCCTGTTTTCCCCCTTTTCCCGGGAATTTGATCAACCTGGTTGCCCCTGTGCCAGGCGGGGGGATGAGGAAAGAATTCCAAGTTCATTCGAATTTCCCAAAAATATAGTGGGGCCTACGAGTAAAAAATTGCATTTAAAGTGCAGGGGCCTATCTTACCAAAGTGAAACCCCCGCACAAAATTTTTTAGTAGTTAGTGAAATCAAATGAATTTGTCTTTAAAATTCCCCCTTTTTGGCTTTGAAAAGCAGAGCAAGTTTTTCTTTATGAACACAATTTTTTTGAGATTATTGCCCTTTTATATGGGATTTCTGGCAATGTTTTGAAAGTTTCGGGTTTTTTTGTTCGTTTTCCCCCAAAAAGTTTTTACCTTTCCCCTTTATTTTTAAAAGGGCCCCCGGCCTATCCCCAATAAAAATTTGTCATTGTCCTTGTCCCCTTTTCTCTCTCTCTTCCCCCTCTCTCTCTTTTCTCTCTCTCCCTCTCTCTCTCTCTCTCTCTCATACAACTCATACCTACATACATACAAAATACATAATAATACATACATACATACATACATACAGGGATAAATACATACCACACATATACGTTTCTTTTTTTAAAATAATTACATACTCAAAAAACCCGACAGACAGAGTGTGTGTGCGTGCTTTCGGGGTGTTGGGGTGTGTGTGTGTGTGGGTGTGTGGTGTGTGTGTGTGTGTGGTGCGTGTCTGTCTGTCTGTCTGTCGTCTGTCTGTCTGTCTGTCCCGCCTGGGTTTTCTGTCTGTCGTCTGTCTGTTATTATCTGCAGTGCATTTTGTTGGGGGGGGTTTTTTTTGGGGGGTTGTGTGTGTGTGTGTGTTTTGTGGTGTTGGTGGGGTGTGTTTTTTGTGTGTGTGCGCAAAATTTTTATCATTCATTTTTTTTATCTGTTGTTGTTTTTTTTGGGAAAAAGCTTTAACTAAAACCCGCTAATTTTGGGGATTACACATCCTATTTTGGGGGCCCCAAAAAGGGCATTTTAAAAAACAATGTTGCTCTACACCACAGGTACATGTTTTTTTCCCCCTCTCTCCTTTTCACGTATCAACCCTATTTTTCCCTTTTCCCCTCCACCCCACCCCAAACCCCATCCCCCCTTTTACTTCCCCACCACACCCCCTCCCCCCACCCTTTTCCTTTTTTTTCACCTTTTTTTCTTTTTACCTACCGTTGCTCTGTTTTCGTCTGGTGTTTACAAGAGTGTAAACCCTTCTCCTTTTTATCTGCTATAAAAAAGACCTACATTTCCCGGGTTTTTCTGTTTTGCTGTTTTGTATCGCGACAAAGGGACAAGGAGGGAGATTGTTCAAAACTCAAGATCAATTTCCGGGGTGTGGCCGAAAATATAACAAAAAAATGAAAGGGGGAAAATTACCCCAAGTAGAAAAATGATCTACTTTTATAGTGACAGTCTCCTCGAATATCGACCAAGTTAAAGGGTGGTTTTTTTTTTTTGGAAAAGAGCGCTATGTGTATAAAAAATAAATATTTTATTTTTTTCAGGATAAAAAAGCACATTTTTTGGATATGAAATCGTCTGTAAGTCTCGTGGAGATACCGGGGGTTTTTTAAAAATTTCCTTGGTTGTTTTCCGCTTTTCCCCTTTTGCGGTGCTTAACACTCCTTTCATTTAAAAAAAAAACAAATTTTTTTTTTTTATCTGGTGATTGTGCAAAAAAACATTGAAAATTTTTGGAGAGTCCACAGATATGAATGAAAAAAGCCCCAAAAAATAAAAGAACCTATCATTATTTAAAAAGATCCACCCCTTTTTACAAAAAACCAAGCCAAAAAATTTTTCTTGTGAACCCGTCTCTTTGTGACTGTCCCCCCGCCCATTCATGAGCACACTGCACCATTCCCTCTTTTTTTGAAATTTTTCGTTTACCATGTGGTTGTTATGAAAATTTTAAAAGGTGCGATTACTGACCCACGAGGAAACCTTTAGTTCCCGACCCCAGAGGGGAAGGGAAAATTTCTTTTCGGGCTCTTCCCCAAAGATACGGGAAGTCTTCAAAAAATAATTTGATATAACCAGTAAAACTCAGTCTTGAAAAACCAAATTTTTAAAAAAGAATTTTTTAATATCAAAGGATGTGGGAAGAACACTCTCAGTTTTGCAAAAATGATTCTATTTCCCAAAAAACCAAATAATGTTTCCCGAACCCCCGGTTTTACCTATGAAAAAATATAAATTTCCCTTTTAGGGCAGTGGCCCTTCTATGATCTATACATGTTCTATTACTTTGACACATGATAGCACGCATGGTAAACAAAAAATTTAAAGGCTTCTTTACCAAATTCCCGTTGATTTTAAAAGGGGGGTCTTGTATTCTTCCAGTTAAATTTGGGGCCCGAAACCGGGGTTTTAAATTTTCGCCTCTGTATTTTTTTTTTCGTGGAATCTGATTTAAACTTTCTAGAACCAAATTTTGGGAATTGTATACGATATTCCATCGATTCCCACGAAGATCTTTAGTTACCAAGGCATCGACGGCACATCTGAGCTCTGAGTGTGTTCCTTCACCTTCACCTATTCATTAACTCATCTTTTGTCGTTGGGCCCCCCGAGGGACCTGGCCACCACTCTCCTCCATCTGTCCCTGTCCCCCACCGCTCGGGGAGATTCTGCTAGGCTCATTCAGGTCCACTCTCGGATTTTTTTCCCCCACCTCTTCTTTGTCTTCCTCATTGCGGCTTCCTCTGACTGTTCCTTGCAGGACTGTCTTTGCAAGGCCTGCTGAACGATTCAGTATGTCACTGATGCATTAAACAATAATGATATTAGGTTGGTCTCTTCACGTGTATGGCTATTTTTGTATCTTTCTGTTTTCTGTCAATAAGCAATCATGATTATCACTGTTTCTGACAAATAAACGAATTCTCCAGTCTTTTCCGTTCGGGTGGATAAATCACGCTATCTGCATCAATAGAATAAGACTGCTGACATGTTTACTTTTTTCATTTCTGTAGAGTTTTTTCCTCTTTGCTTTTCCGATAAGTACAATGACAGACTTCCACTATAGACATCTAATATTATCATATTGCCTTTGTTGCAGCTTGGTTGCGTGATTCTTTTCTCGTAATGTTTTCATGGTTCTTTTAAAGACTGTTTTGGTGTATCCAAAATGTAGCTATGTTTGATATTTTCTTATTCCTGTATACCTTTACCTTGCTTCCAGGGTCAAAATGACCCAGTGACTCAACACAAACATATCTCATGACCGGACAGAGGTATGCTCACAAACTCTTAGGAGTTTGTCAAGGATCTTAATAGCCGTTGGTCACATATAATTTCATGTATGGGCACAATCAGTCATCAGTGTAATTAGTCACGTCAGCGATACCCTTTATGCAGTCGACAGAGTTGCTAATGGGTCGCACATGACCCGCGCCTTCGGGTCAGGAATAAGCTGCTGAACGGCTCTTTGTCAGGTGTGGGTCTTACAAGACCCGCTTGATCTCAATAGGGATAAAAGCCTCGACATAATATGTGAGTCTTGGGGCGGCCCGCACGATCGGGTTTGCGTGGTAAACAACGTCATTGTGTAAATGTTACGAAAGCCTTGGAAAAGACCCAGATCAGCAAAAACATAAATTGAATTCTGCCACCGCCACATTTTGTAAGGTACAAACATCTAGATGATAAGGTAAATTACTTACAATGGGAATATTATCATTTACGAATGTGCCATCTTTAGTTCTCACGTGATATCCATCGCTAACGCCGGAGAAGACAGAGTGAAATCATTGGCTGCTGTCAGGTATGGATGGATATTTAGTGTGCGCCCAAATGCATAATCGACAATGTTTGTATGTACTCACTGCTACTTGTACTATTGCAGTCCTTATTTTTTAAGAAAAGGTGAGTGTGTGTTGTGCTTGCCCGGGAACAAGTTACTTTTCTTCTCCAATTGTCGGAGATCTCTGCCATGATCATCCGGTAGACGTGACCAGTATACTGACACTGTGTTCTTCTTAATCTGCTTTTTCACTTTCCTTTTATCATAGAAGACTGGGATCTTAGCTGGACGAACGAGGGATAGAAAAACACACAATCGAATATCCATAGAATAAGGAACATAGTGTAACGTAACCCGTCTCAGTTTAATCATTTTCATCATAAAGTGGAAAGTGAACGCTCCTGAATTATTAATAACTTTGGCTTTAGTACATTCAGATGTTGTAGAGCAACATACTTTGGTGTTTTTAAGACGTTTAAGACGTTGTGTAATCTTTATTGCAATAGTGGACCTACAGTTTCACTGAGACATAACAGGGTTTTTTTGTGTGTGTGTGTGTGTGTGTGTTGTTGGTGTGTGTGTGGGGTGTTGTGTGTGTGTGTGTGTGTGTGTTCTTTTTTTTTCTTTTTTTTTAGTGATAGCGACTAATTCTGTCACGTACCATTTGTGCCAGGCATTTTTAATATTCATGACTGAATCTCTTGTCGGCGTGACAGTCGAGTAGGCAAGCAGGCCAATTTGCTGGATGCGTCCCCACAGAGGAGTGGAGTCCTATCTTTGAGGCACATGGCTGGCTGCAGATGTTGCAGGGAAGAAGTTGAGCGAGGACTGAATGCGCTTTGCTTCCTCCTATCTTCTTTGCCAGGCTCAGCCGCTCCCGTTTTAAAAAAATTCTTTATTATGTCACGGTGTCCCCTGCGGGCCGACGGGACGGATGTTTCCGGTGACGTGCCCATGCTGCGGGTTTTGACTTCGTTCTTGAGTATTTCTTTGTAGCTTATGTCAGATGTCCTCCATTACATATAACATTTCTTTAATGTAAATGACAATGCTTGGGCTTTTTAACAGTAGGGCTGAGCACTCTGACCGTTAGCACCTTCATACTCTATTGCTTTCTTGATGGATCCTTATGCACAGGCTCAAAGATTTCATTTTCAGTTTATTTCTCCTCACTTTCTGCTTATATGTTTTGTGCAACTTCTTTCTTCCCAGTTTTCTCTTTTCATCTCGATTTTTTTTTTAAAACCTTTTTGTGGCTGCTTTGGAGTGTGTGTGTTGGGGATGGGGAGGGGGGGGGGGGGGGGGGGGCCCGCTGAATTTGTGTATCCTTCAAGCCGAAAATACCACAGAATTATAGGTGGTATTTCTTCATAAGATAGCAAGAGTGGACCAACGCAAATCAGCCAAGTTTCGCTGATGAGAGTCCCGATTCAGGGAAAAAAAGTTGACTTCTGTCGAGGGATGCAAATACTACCGCGAAGGTTTGGTATTTGCATCATTACGCCCACTTTATCATTCCTTTCTCCGCATTTTTTCTTTGTTTGCTTTTCTGCACATTAAGCAAAGTATTGTTTTAATTACAGAAGAATTTTTGCAACGTTGACCTCTAATTTGTTCAAATATTATGGTATTGGTCAATGCATTTCGAAGGAGATCCAGCCAAAGGCTGTTCTGCACAATCTTGGCTGGGGTAAGCATTGATATAATTGGAAATGCTCAGTTTATCAAATAATACAGAGACCATTCTGCCTTTTAGCCCATTTTGACCACCCCGTGTTTTTTAATGGATCTTCAAGCATAGGCCCAGAGATTCTTCTTTTCTTGTTATCTTGATTACTCTTTACATTTTGATTTTCTTTTTTCTTCGTGCAACCTATTGCTTCATAATACTCCTTTACTTTTCTTTTCCACTTTTTGCTGTTTCTTTAGGAGGCCATTGGATTTTGTTTTTGCGCCCTTGGTAATAAGAATTCCGCAGAATTATAGATCTGTATCTCCTTAAACCAAACACAGCCCAGCACAATCAGGTGGGTTCTGCTGAAGAGTCCCAATCAGACCAACACAATCAGTGGGTTCTGCTGAAGAGTCCCAATCAGACCAACACAATCACTGGGTTCTGCTGAAGAGTCCCAATCAGACCAGCACAATCAGCTGGGTTCTGCTGAAGGTCCCAATGTAGACCAGCACAATCAGCTGGGTTCTGCTGAAGAGTCCAATGAGACCAGCACAATCAGCTGGGTTCTGCTGAAGAGTCCCAATCAGAGGCGAATGTCGCCTCCGGACAGGCGCTACAAATGGTTCGGTTTTCAAAACAGACCTGGATATCTCCACAGGCTATTATATACGGATTTATTGTTTACATACTAATGCCCTTTGTTATTCCTATTTCCTTTTCCTTCACCTGTCTCCTATTTCTTCTGTTTTCATATAAATCCACATGAACATCTTATATGTACACATAGCGGTTTCATTGCCGTCTTTGGTTGAATGTGCTATATAACAACATACCACAAAAAGGAAGGGAAGATACATGCAGAGAACAATTAAACGGTGAATTATCCCTGAGAAGGCCTCCCTCCACCAACATACATAGGTCAAGGACGAACATCACTAAGAACGTCACTTCCGTTGTCTTCACGAACGTGAACAAACTAGGGACAGACAAGGTCACGTCGATCCAGTTATTGCTATATAAAACAGACTGTCTCATCTTCTGCCTTAACTTGACATTTGCGAAACATCCTCTGAGCTTTAAAACAAAAATTTCTATGTTCCTCGTCGACGGAAAGAAATCACGTATGAAAACTCAGAGACCAGGGTATACCCCTATCGGATGGACATGTGTGCCTTCACGATAGAGCTGGATGTGGCTGAAGAACCAGAGGAAAAAATACTTGTCATGGCAGACGCCCTATCACGAACACCATCTCAGTCAGCCGATGAAAATGATAAAAACAATAGAAGAAGAGACCAACTTAACAACACATCAGGTGATTTCCATTTTACCTGCCTCACAGAAGCGACTGGATGAGATCAGAGATGAACTACACAAAGATGAACTCTGCATACAAGGGATGAAGTTCTGTCAGGATGGATGGTCTGGTACCTTATACCTGTCGACGAGATTCTTTTATAAAACCATATTTTGGTCAACAAGACATGATATCCGCTTCCATGATGATTTACTTCTCTATGGTACTCTAATTATTCCTGAAAATTGAGACCTGAGATCATTAACAGACTGCATACAGGTCACAAAGGGATTGTGAAGTGTCGTGAACTTGCTCAAGAAAGTGTTTGGTGGCCTAAACTCTCGAAACAGACAGAGACTGTAGTTGAAAACTGCCCTATCTGTCTCAAAGAAAGGAAAGTACCACCAGAACCCACCATGTCACACAGTGGAATGAGGGGTGCTTGTAAATGGATTTGACAAATCTGTCGCATGAATTTATGAAGGCATGTAGGTTGTTTGGGTATTCTACCATTTTTTCTATCACTCACTCACACCACCCTACGACATAAAAAGCACGCACAGGAAATTAGTGAGGAGTGTAAATTCGATAAACAATGAAAAGATGGAAATGACTTTTAGCACATGAACAGCATCAATATGTAAACTAATTTGTTTCTTTCAACATGTGGTTTACACTCATGCTCCCTGTTAGTCTGAAAAAGAAAGAATTCATTACACTATCATGATACCATACCGTCACAACAAAAGGAATTGCTAATTTTTGTAAAGAAAATTAACAGGCGATCCTGGACATGAATTAAATCCCATCGGAATTTCAATCACTGGCAGGTGTGTTGCAGTCCAAACTGGAGTAGACTCGCACATACACATAAAACTACTCCTTGTGGTGATGATTATCAATCTGACCTCAACTGCGGACGCGTTGATGGCAGTCCACATGATAACGCTTCTGTGATGATCCAAAACGGTGGTCCCACTCCTGCGATTGGGCACAGGGGAGCAAGGTCCAAAAACAAAGGGCACCAGTCAGCCATCCAGAGGGAAGATACCAAGGAAGACACCAGCTGCTCAGAAGGTAGGCAGGCCTACTGGCTGTTGTAAGGAAGGGACTGGGGGAGCAAAGGCAAATCCTGGCCTCAGAGAAGACTGCCGTGCCACAGCAGGGAGGAGAAGCCTACAACAGCACAAGCAACCCCCTCCAATGCACCTAGCCAGCCAAACCTGCGCCTCAGGTTTCAAAATCCTACAAAGTAAAGAGCACCATAGACAACCCAGTGTACCACCTATTCACTGTCAGAAGTATACTGACTTCCATAAAAAACGCGAAAAATTGAAAGGCTATTTTTCGGGTGAAAAGGGGTGAATATACAATATTGAAACCATTGTGGCAAGTTGTTTGGGTCCAAGACTCACGTGCAGTGAAAAAATTGTGTGAGCAACACATCATTCCCGGCATTGGAGGGTCAACAAAAATGGCAAACTGGTTGCTGCATGTGAGGCACGTGCACACCATGTAGAGCAAAGTTAACCAGCGACAAGTACGCAGGCATGCAGCCTTTATAAAGCCGTGCTACAAGGTTCAGAAATAACGACTTGCCGTCTGAGCGCTACAGAGATGCCAAGACTAACGAGCAGAGGAACGCAATCGTGCCCTAGGCCATCTGGAGGCTGGTGTGGATGCCAGGCAGGTCGCCAACATCTTTAACGTCCACATCTCAACCATCTATCGTCTGCAGCACCGCATGCGAGTCACTGGTACCACTGATGATCGTCCCCGGCCAGGCCGTCCTCGGTCACCACACCAAGAGAGGATCGCCCAATTTGTTCGAACCCATCTGCGGGACAGGCGGCAAACAGCCGCTAAACACTGCTCGACAGGTGCCTGGGAATCTCAGCAACGAATCAGCCTCACACTGTGCGGCGGCGTCTTCAGGAGAACAGGCTGGCATGTAGGCGTCCTCACAGAGGTCCGGTACTGACACCAAGACACCGGCAGGACAGGCTGCAGTGGGCACAAGCCCGAATCAACTGGCGCAGGCAGCAGTGGGGACGCATACTGTTCTCAGATGAGAGCCGTTTTTGTATTGACATGGCTGCGGTCATGTCAGAATATGGCGTCGACCTGGTGAACGCTATGCTGACTCCTGTGTGGTAGAGCGGAACCCTGGGAGGCCCGAACGTTATGATATGGGGTGCAATTGGCATTAACCACGCCATAGGACCAGTCATCTTTCAGAACATTGGTCCTGGTCGCGGACAGGGTGTCAATGCACAGCGCTACATCCACCAGGTGCTCAGACCCCATGTCGTTCCTTTTTTTGCGCAACACCCAACTGGACATTCCAACAGGACAATGCAAGACCACACACAGCCAGGGCCACCCAGCAATTTCTTCAGCATAACAACGTCAATGTGCTGCCCTGGCCAGCCCTCAGTCCCGATTTAAACCCAATAGAACATTTTTGGGGATGAACTTGGCAGACGGTTGGACCTCCTGCGTCCACGACCAGTAACAGCGGCTCACTTCACCAAGGCCATCGTCCATGTGTGGGCTGGTGTGCCAAGGGGACGCATCAACCACCTGGTCCACTCAATGAGCCGCAGGTGTCAAGCAGTTGTCCATGTAAATGATGGCCACACACAATATTAGGACTTCAAGCTGGTTTGTCACGTGACCTTGGATTTTCCACACAAAGACATATTGCTGATGACATTTTCACACATTACCTGTGTAATGAATCAAATCACGTTGAATTCTCGCTTCCACTCTGTACAATTGTGACCAATAAAAAATTCGCCCCTAACCTTCAGCTTGTTTTGCTTTCGCGTTTTTTATGGAAGTCAGTATATTAACAGATTAGTAAGAGTAGAATTGAACGACCAAACCCGTACAACTCGGCTAAAACACATGAACGAGCACACTGAACTGAGCAACTTCCCAAAACAATTACAATATCACAAAGTCTGATATTTTTTATCGAAAATGTTTTAGAAGAAAATACTATCAATTAGTTATAATTGTCCTGCAACAAATCAACAGATTTTAAAAAAAAAAAAAGAATATCTTACCCTCTGGCGGGGTGGGGGGGGGGGGGGGTTAAATCTGTCAATACCCAACCAACAAGTGGGGACAGAGAAAGAACGGAGCAGACGTGACTGCTTCCAACGCCATTACCTCGATCTGTGTTGAGCTCGCAGCCGAACTTGTCAAGTTGGCAGCTAAGGAGCGCTCACTGCAAATTAGATCCTCTCTGGCTATACAGATGGCCACTTTCACAATCGCGTCGAAAGTCGTGCGTGTGACACACCAATTCCATCACATTTCCAAACATGCATGGCAAAAAGCAGGATTGACTTTCTTTTTTTGGAACTAAATGGAAAACCAAAACCTGCTTTTGATTGACTATTTCTCCAGTTCATTGAAGAGCCTTGTTATAATGTACAGCACAGACGAAGACAGAAATAAATATCTCACATCACCACAATCTTACTCCATACGCGTTCTTACCCAGGATATAACACTTAGACTTTTGAAAAAAAATACCACCCCATCTTTATTAAATTACTAAGAAATTTCTACACACAGAATTCCGAGGTGTAGAACTGAAAAGAATGGGGATAGTCCTTAAAAGGTTTTTCACTCAGTCTTAAAATCCACCTAAAGATTCTCCCAAGAGTCTTTCCTCGTCCGCCTACACTCTCCCACTGTAGTTCACCAGGGACGACGTCAACGACCCCAACCTGGGTCCCTTGGCTCCAGACTAGACAATCGTAGCCCGTGAACCTTCCCTCTGTATGTCTTCACCAAACCGGTGCAGCCTCAAACCGCCTACGGCAGTGAGCTTCCTCCAGCTTTCTTCACTCCCGTAGCGAGCATGCCATCTGTATGTCTTCACAACCGGAGCAGCAGCCTCAAACGCCTACGGTAGGGACTCCTCCAGCTTCTTCACTCCCGTAGCGGGAGCATGCCACCTCTACCAACAAAGTCTGGGAACAACCCACCTTTACCATCCCAGTTTCCTTACACATCAATAAAAATTAACTATCTCTCGCTTCCACCTGAAAAACTAACCACGCATTCCTTCTCTCTCCAACCCGCAATTCCTGAGATAAAATAGAAATAAAATTAATATTATTCCAATTCTTTCAACAAACAAGACAACAGTTTAAATATTATATAACAACAGCTGTCTCCTCACACCGGCCTCGAACCAACACGAATCTATAACCAACGGAAAATAATAATTTAATATACTTGTCAAAAACATATTCATCGAAATACTATTCATAAACCATAAACAAAAAACAAGCTGTAAAGAAAATAAAATAATTAAATCTTAACAAACACTAAGTCCTTCCAACTTACCCCGGCCTCTCACTCCAGGAACTACTAGCGTCTCACGCCTCTCTCTCGGTCTGTCACAGAGACAGCCTAAACATCGATCGACCGGCCACACATACAGACTTCAAGCTCACCCGTTATAATAAAAACGCACAGAACCATGCATCTCTCCTCTAAACCTGTGGCACGGCTAGATACATGTCTGGCATCAGCATATCAAACTTTTCCACCCGTTTATTGGGGTGCACTTATACACGCAATAAAATAAATGCCCCTCTATTTCTATACTAAAACACAATTAAAATTAAAAACCTATAAAAAATATTAAAACATATTCTTTACAGTACCCCCCCCCCGCCCCCTTAACAAAAAAGAATCGCACAAGCGATCATTAAACCATAAAGAAATCCAGAGGTACACATCTCAAAACTGACAATATCCTCCAAGCAAAAATTCTATCTTTAATACACACCTCGAAATTTATCATAGAAACATGATTATTCAAAATCACCTTCAAATTCTCATCCATGCATCAACATCAATACAAAACAAAAATAGCAAAATTGACATTTGAGAGTATCCAAGAAAAACTTGACGTGATCCGAACACGCAACTAATCATCATGTAAAACAGTATACTATACATACAAACAGGTCATATTGCAAACATGATCACACAAAAAACAAAAAGCATCAGCATTTCATTTTTCTCAACGGCTGAAAAATCTGCAAACAGATTTGCAGTACGCAGAAGGAGTTGGGAGTAAACAGAAACGCTGTACTCCTGCAAAGACATGGACCAACCCTCATAATCCTGCATTTCTGAAAACCAAATGGAGGTAAGTCAAAGGGCGATGATCTGTCCTGAGACAAGATGTCCTTCCCAAGAGATATCTACCTAGCTTCGTAATCACACCATACAATAGCCCCAAGCATTCTCTCCTTCGAGAGTACAGTATCGTGTTTCTCTGGTCAGAAGTTTTTCGACTCACGAAAAGCGACTGGATGAAAGAACATCATCATGCTCCTGAAACAAAGCACCACCGATCGGGGGGCCGAAGGAACAGGCATCCGACCGAACCCACAAATGGCTTCCCCAAATCTGAGCAACAGCAAAATCGGACTTGAAACAACCTCTTCTCAACTCCTCCAAGCAGACGACAAGCAGACGACCACTCCACTTCTTGTAGCCTTTCCTGACAACAAATTCGCTGATAGGAGCAGTAAGCGACGCAAAGTTGGTGGATAAACGTCCTGTAGTATCCCAACCATCCCCAGTAACGCACGCACTTGCCTCTTTGTAGATGGAGAGTAACATGAAGGAAATCTTCTCCAACCTTTTCCTTTTTCTGGGCTGCAAGGAACCATGACCCACGTATGTCCCCAAGAAATTCAATTCTTGAAATCAGCTAGAGCTTCCAAGGACGAGTGTCAACCTGCCCTGCTTAGCTTTACTAGTACTGTCCTCAACAGTCCTTCAAATGACCACCAACCACAGCCTACAGAAGAAGAGAAATGTCGTCGAAGAAATTCAATGCTGACCTCGCCTAACTTCAAGCCGCATAACCCTAGCAAACGTCGCCCTGGAGCTGTCACCAAGCCAATGGCAATCTCCCTCACCCACTGAAAACAACCCAGGGGTGTTTGAAAAGCCGTCTTAACACTATCCCCTTCCCTTTACTGGAATCTGCCATAACCTTTCGTTAAAAATCACTCTTGGGTGAAGTAACGAGCATGAGACAACCTTGAAAACAACCTCCTCTGGATCAGGGATAATCGTTCAGCAACCGTACGAGGAAACTTTGTTTAAGTTCTCTGTAATCACAAAGAACCTAGGTGGAACCATCTGGTTTTTTACCACACAAACAGGGAGCGGAATAATGAGACTGGGACGGTTCAATGACTCCTAAATTCAAAATACGAACAACTTTCTGTACCTCTTTCCTTAATCGTTTCCCTGAGAAGAAAAAGGAAGAGGTTCGTTTCCTGAAAACAGTTCATCCGTCACAAGATTATGTCGTGCGCAATATCAGAGAACAACACCAGATTACTTGTCACAATTGACTCGTACTTGTAAATACGTACAGAAATTTACTCACTGTACTGCCACAGACAACATGTCAAGTAATGAACGCAATCACTCCCACTAGTAGAAGTGTCCCAAAGTAAGGTAACATCGCAAATTTTACATCATCATTCAACAGAAGGCAAAACAGTTCGACTAAACCTCTCACTGGAACATTCACGTCTGTGACCGTCACCACATGTCTATTCAGATACACATACCAACTATGAGGAACAAACGTATGAGGTAGAATGTCCCAGAAATGGTTGCGGGTCAAACATTTCACACTCACAACATCAGTCAAACCTTCTCGCCTGTGAAAGTGTTTCAGCATGTTGGATGCAAAATTTTCCTTTTTTTCCACCCATGTCAACGACATAGTCAAAGTCAAGTACTTCTACAATCTTGTAGGGACCTTTCCAAGTCATCAACCAGTTGTTCGTAGTTGTAGGGAAGAAATACAAGTACATCGCAACACTTGAAACAAACGAAACACGAGAACGTTGTCATGGTACTTCTTCTGTACTATTTTGCAGTCTAGTCAACAGAGTCATGAGCAATCTGGCAGCATATCATCAATGCTGTTTTCTCAAATCACACACATACACGCACAATTCGTAGCTTCAGCCCACATTTCGCTTACCATCCAAGCATCAGCTCGAAAATCTATGGGACCTCAAGCCCTGCGACCAAAAATAACCAAAAGGTGAATAACCTGTAGAATCATTTGGAAGTTCACGACAAGCATACAAGAGAGGAGCAAAGCCTGCCTTGCACTGCTGACAATACCTTTAACCATCTTCTTTATCATTGGCTTCAAAGTGCCATGGACTCCTTCTACCACACCAATTTTGACCTGAGCATTATAATGAGAAGAAATGTACAAACCTTTGATGAAGTAATCTCACAAAAAAAACTCTTTGAACTCCTGAAGTGAACTACGAACCATTATCTGACAGCAGTTCAAACTAGGAAAAACCCAACGACAAAATACTTCGAACAAAGCCGTCTGCTACAGTCGTGGATACAAATGGTCATGAGCGGAATCGCCTCAGTAAAACGTGAGCCACATCAACAACTGTCAACAAATACCTGTGATTGTCCTCTGAAGGAGAGAAAAGTGGACCCACAATTGTCTCTGCTACTCTGTAGAAATGGCTCTTCTATCCTAGGGCATCTGAGACAACGGAACATCAGGAGTACGACCCTATTGAGAACACTTATGACAAATTTCACATGTCCCTGCAATAGTCATGACATCTCTCACTACTCGGCTGGCCACCAGAAACGATTCCGAACTCTAGCCAAAGTATTTCCTCACACCACCAATGACCTGCAAGTAAAGCATCATGAGCTTAAAACAGCACTCTTCAGTCGAACCTTCTCTGGAACTCACAAACAGTACAAGTGTTATCCCCGTTGGAAAAGAACGAAACAAAACACCGTTTTCCTCACAAACGAACAGAACTATGTTTTGTTTGAATCCACTCTCCAGATCTGAACCATGTTTTGGAACTTAGCCAATGAAACAATCTTTTTCCTGCAAACTGATCAATTCTCTGTTTGACAAACACAACTCCGACACAGGAATGTCTAACTCAGCCTTTCCTTCTGTTTCTGCCTCTTCAGCGTCCTTGTTTTCCACACAGCTGCAATCGGAGGACTATCATATCAATGAGACTGTAATGGGAGTAACACCTGAAACATACCCCAAACTGAGAGCTCGATGGGCTCATCTATGACACAGCTACAGGGAGTAACACCTGAACATTCCCCAAAATAGATCTGCGATGGGCTCATCTATGACACAGCATAACAGAGAACCTGAAAAAAACACTGTAACCACCTCCACAGATGCGACAGGAAAACTCCTCGAAGTATTTCCACCCGAAAGTAACCCACTTTCTGCGGCTTTCCCACATACTTGATCTGGACGAACAAGTGACGTAACATCCTGCAAGTTGTTTCACCTGAATCCACGAGAACTGACACCTTAAAGCCATTCACTGTTCCATCACAAATGGGTAAGGAACCAGGACTCAGAAGTCAACGAAGAGACACAGCAACCTCTGCATCCCACAGAATCCTGCAACGCAAAAGAAACAATGCCAACTTCATCTTGTGCTGTTTTTGGAGGTTGAGAACGTGGACCTTCACTGAAATGTTGGACATTCCTCTCTGTAATGACCTCTACCACACATTCAAAACATCTCACAACATCTTGCTAGTACAAACGCCGACCATTTCCTCTTCGACCACCACGACCTCTGAACCTGAAAGCACCTTCCCCCACGAACATAAAACTGGCTGGTTTTGAGCACGAGGTATTGGGACTGTGGTTTTGGGGAATGGAGTTTGAACGGGGAAAACCTGTTGGTAACCCTGCTTGTTTTCACAATTTGTCCCATTTGAAGTAGACATGCCAATCTCAAACTATTTCCCCAAGTGACATACACTTAATTGGATGAAGCCAAACGGTAGCTTTCTGTTCTGCCGCTTCTAAGAGTTCAGAAGATGTTTTTCAAACAACGATTCACGTAGAAAAACTTCCAAATTCTTTGCAACACAGACGACAAAATTTGTTCACATAATAGTAAATCACGGAAGACATTCTATGGACAAATTTATCTCTGAAGTTCCACCCAGTTCAACAAATGTGTGAAAACGAGTGGCGAATGACACAAAAGATTCATCTTTTCTGGTTTAGAATTTTTCTAATCTTATCTCTGTAACCATCTTTTTTACCCAGAAACTTTGCATAAAGCAAAGCTTTCTTGAGTTCTTTATATTCCTACAGACCACTTGCACACAGAGAATGATACAAAGACAACGCACTGCATGGAAATGTACACCCCAAGAACATACCCCAATCCTTTTCATCCCATTTCAACATTCTCAGCAATGTTTTCAAAACGAAATAGGTATGAGTCCATATCATCCATAGATTCATTAAAATAAGGCATCTTTAGGATCAACGTACAGCTTTAAAGTACAGACTGAGACCATTGTTTCTGATCACCTTGCTCATGTTTTACCCTCGCAGAAAACTTAATCATCTCTTTCTCTAATTCAAGTTCAGGCTAGTCTTCTTTAAGCAGCCGAAATCCTCTCTCTCACTTTCCTGATGTCCTTGAGCAGTCTCTTTCAAATTTCAATCGCATCAACGCTCTTTCACATTGTTCTTTATCACCTGAACTGAGCCAATCTTTCTATTCTCTCTGAGGCTATTTCTCTTTTCCTCCTTTAGCTAATTGAGCAAGTCTTTCCTTTCTCTTTCAGCTGGCATCTCTCTCTTCTTTAGCTACTCTTCAGCTACATCTCTCTCATCTTTTTTAGCTATCAGAGCCTGTCTTTCGTTTTCTCTTTCAGCTACATTTCTCTCATCTTTAGCTATCTTAGCCAACCTGTCGTTTCTCCTCTCTATCCCCAGAGAGCCAGAGTCTGTTCTTTCTCCTCTCATCCACTTGAGCCAGTCCTTTTCTTTCTCCACTCCTATCCCCTGAGCCAGTCTTTCTTTCTCCTCTCTATCCAGTTTTAGCTGCTCTAACCATTTCTACCCTATCCAGTTTAGCTGCCAATTCTCTTTGTTCTTTTTCTTTGTTTTAGCGCTAAGTCAAGTTCGTTTGAGTGTGATTTTTCTCTTACTCCATTCCAGTATTAATCCCACAAAATCTTTAAGTCTGGACCACCAACCTAACTCTTTTGCCTGTGAGGTTAACAACGCAAATTTATCCGGATCCATGTTTGAAAATTCGATACAAACAATTCTTTAAATCAAAATTAATAAATTTAGTCACCAAACACACAATGTGAATCAAAATTAACTTTTATTTTTAGTAACAAATTTTTTTAAGCACACACAAATGTTTAAATCACAACAACAAGTCCCACAAAAAAAATTATATAAACAGTACAATGGAGAGGAAAAAGAAACCTACAAATGCAAGTAGTACTCTATATCACTTACAAAACACAAAACAATTTACACCACAAACTAATACAAAACAAACTACACTATCAATGTACAAAATACCCACCACTCCATAGGGTGGTATTCCCACACAAAAACTTAAAACATATAAAAGTAGTAAAGAAGAAAAGACACATCAAACAGGGGAGCCAAGAGAGAAGACAGTAACAAGAAGGAACAGAACTCACCCTCGACCCTACAGAAAACTATCTATTTGACACATAGTGTCCCCGTAAAACTGGAGACGGGAACATAAATTACAACTAAAAATATATATGGACTTTTTAAATGAAATTAGATGTGCAAAAGTTTTATACATTATGTTACTTAAAAACAAAGCCTAACCCTGGGAAATTCGGGGTCACCACTGTAAAGCGCAGACGAGACAGAATAAATATCTCACATCACACACAGACTCTTACTCCATACGCTTCTTATTCTTACCCAGATATAACACTTAGACTTTTGAAAAAAAAACCACCCGCATCTTTATTAAATTACTAAGAAATTTCTAACTCAGAATTCCGAGGTGTAGAACAGAAAGAATGGGGATAGTCTTAAATGGTGTTTTTCCACTCAGCTTAAATCCACCGAAAGATTCTCCCAAGACTTTCCTCGTCGCCTCTCTCCCTGTAGTTTCACGCAGGACGACGTCAAGACCCCAACCTGGGTTTCTGGCTCCACTACTAGACAAGACGTAGCCGCGTGACCTTCCCTCTGTAAATGTCTTCACCACCGTGCAGCCTCAACTCCTACGGAGCAGGGAAGCTCCCCACTCTTCACTTCCGTACGGAGCATGCCATATGTATGTCTTCCAACCGGGCACGAGGCCTCATACGCCTACGGTAGGGAGCTTCCTCCAGCTTCTTCACTCCCGTAGCGGAGCATGCCACCTCTACAACAAAGTCTGGGAACACCACCATTACCATACCAGTTTCCTAACACATCAATAATTAATTTAACTATCAGCTTTCGTCTCCACCTGAAAAACTAACCACCATTCACTTCACTCTCCCACCCCTCAATTCCTGAGATAAATAGAAATAAATAATATTATTTCCAATTCATTCAACAAACAAGAACAACATGTTTTTAATATTAAAAAAACAACAGCTTGTCTCCTCACTACGGCCTCGAACCATCTCGAATCTATAAACCCAATGAAAGAATAATTTTAATATACATGTCAAAACATATACAACGTAATAACTATTCATAAACCATAAAACAAAAAACAACTGAAAGAAAATAAAATATCAATATAAACTTAACAAACACTAAGTCTTCAACTTACCCGGGCCTCTCTCTCCCCCAGGACTACTAGCGTCTCACGCTCTCTCTCTCGGTCTGTCACAGCAGACACTAAAAATCGACGGCCACACATACAGACTGCAAAGCTCACCCTTTATAAAAACTGCACGAGAACCATGCATCTCCTCTAAAACCTGTGCACGGGCTAGACACATGTCTGCAATAAGCTATCAAACTTTACACCCGTTTGGGTGCACTTTATCACTGCAAGTAAAAAAATGCACCTCTATTTCCCTATACTAAAACACAAATAAATAACAACTTATAAAAAATATTAAAACATTTTTCTTTACATTATACAGCATCACATCGCAAGCGTCATCGATCACATGAAAAACATCTTTTATGAGACACGGCTTTCTGAGTGTGTCGTATCAGACAAATGGACCCCAGTTTTTTTTCAGCCAGCAATTTGCTGATTTTTGGCCAAAGACCATGATTTTAATACACATCAGAAGTATTCCCATTAAAACTCGATGAAATGAAGAAGCTCAGAGAGGAGTTCAAACATCCAAAACAGAACTCTGAAAGAAGGCTGATGACGCATAAAACCAAAAAAAAGGGGCAATGCTGATGTATCGTTTATATCCCCGACTATAGAATGGCAAAAACCCAGAAGAACTTTCTATGGATAGGAAACGAACGTTTCGTTCGATCATTTACAGAAAAACTCAGGTAAGCCGATTTTGAAAACTTTAAGCAAAACGAAAAGGAGCAGAGACTTAAAGTAAAAACAAAAGTTTGTTTAAAAAAAATAAAAAAGAAAAAGCACTGTGCACGTGAATGCACCTGTCATCCGGACTAGTATGCATGAATTATCACAAAAACCTTGGCGACAGATCATACGAGATCAATACACCCACAACTTGTACAACAGCGCCTAAACCAGAAGGCACGTTGTGCGTCGCTCACCACTCCAATGCAATCACGCCAAATAGCCAAAGCTATTGAGAATGCAACCCACCTTATCTCCAGCTGAGCCTGTACTCTAAAAGTGAACAAGTGATACACCTGCTGTGAATTAAATACGCAGATCCGGATTCCTGATCTTCGGCGTTACTGAACGTGTCCGAAAACCTGGACAACCCTTGATTTATTATTGTAAGCATATGAAACCTCAGTATGGTGTATTAGAATAATATCATAATATATTCTCGAAAGGGCCTTTCTTGAACCAAGATACATAAGTCAAGGACTAACATCACCTAAGAAAATCACTCACACTCCCTGACATGCCCTCCCTCCCACCAAGATGCATAGGTCAAGGACAAAACAACACTAAGAACGTCCATTTAGTCTTAACTGAGCGTAAACAAACTAGGGACAGCAATGGCGAGCCGAGCCAATATTGCCATAACAAACAGTTGTAACAATTTAAAAAAACAAAACCAAAAACAAAAACAGTCAGCAACGCATGGGTATGTATGGAATTCGCTGGCCCACCAGAAATACATGAGATGTACTCCGATGCCCAAACATTCAATTGTTTCGTATACATATTTTCGTTCAGATACGAAAAGGTGAGAGTGGAGACAGGGAAGGGATGGGGAGGGCGGTATGTAAACTCTTCCAGTTTGTTTGCTGCTTTATGATGAACTTTTATATGTGCGTACCTTTATATAAACAGCTTCAGTCATTTTCTTCACGGAATTCTAATTTTAGAATTTATTGAGGATTGAGGATCATTTAAAGATTGTTGAAAAATAGTTGTCTCGTATTTTGTTTCGTATTTTTCGCTAAAATTGTAAACTGGTCCTGGTGACAAATAGCCTCAGAGAAGATTCCATGTTTGATTGAAATCAATGAGATCGTAAGTTGTCGGCATATTTATTTCTAGCACGGACCTACGCTTGCCATTACAATGCACCCATGCAAAGTGTTTTTGGAGTGTATCCCTGGTCATAAAGATTTGTAATGTGTCTCATACACATGTTTCTATCAGTGTATAAGTGTGTGCGTTTTCATCCTCCAACAGTGCACCATCACAAATCTAAGTAAACAAACACTTGTTCATGGGCCGCTATTAAAATCATTAATAATTTGAATCTTTTAAGACATCCCAACAACCCAACAATGAATGCAAGACTAGATATCAAAGTAATACACCCATTTCAAATAACCACACAAAACGATGTCTTCCGTCCAAAGGGATTCCCCAATAATACACTGAGAACACTTCCCAGTCACAATTAAATGTCTGCAGCCCAGGCGAACATAACCAAAGACACTAAATCAAAGCTGAATATATTAGCAGCCGCAATTTTCCAACGAATCCTATTGAAGAATCGGCCGCGCTACAGAGCATCCAACAAATCAAAGCTGTAAGAAATCACACAGGCGCAGTCTCCCATGAATCAACGATGGAGAATTACAATGGCCCTCGACGTAATATCAATCTAAAAGAAATACACACATTAAATAAACAAAACAACGCATAGACACAGCCGTTGATATCATAACACAATCCTCTGGCAACGCAAGACATGGCCTGGATTTTTCCCTTGCAATACCCCAAAAATCCATGGATCCTCTCATACATAGAAATTTCCGGAGCAAACGATGTGTTGCCACAGTATTATACGGTCTGTTACACCGGTAGGATGAACGCCACGGGAAGAGGGACCAGAGACCCAAAATGTGCCACACACTCTCCACCCTGAAACCAAAGATCCCAAAACAATGCTGAATATTTTAGACAGCACCTTGAGTGGCTAAAAGCCCATCACTGGTCCCTCATTAGTTTCTTGAGGCACCGCACCGCGCCTTTAGTACAGGTGCTGCCAACGAGGCTGCGGCACTGGCCGACGAGGTGGCCCTTTACAGACTTGTAACAGGCAGTGCAACCACCCAGCGCTCACATTTGACACTGCTAATACAGTCGATGCTCTGAAGCCGTCAACTTTATTTCATTGGGGTCCCTAATCAAGATATTAATCATTTAGGTCTCCAGTCCAACTTATTAAAGTATACTCCACCTACACGTTCATACCTTCTTAAGTAAATAAACAAACATACCGACAATAATAACACAAACGAGAAACCGCGACAACAACTATTTTATGTTTAATTAAGACTTAATTAAACACCAGCTCAAGAATGAACGACCATGTTCCACCCACTTGTCAAATAATAATATCCGTCAGAAATCCGTACATCAACTCCCCTTCCAGCACTATCTGTTGTTACCCCAGGATTTGTCTCACAAATCTTAATATAAATGTTTTGTCGCGTTTTCAAGAAATCAGAACACTCTATCTTTGCTTAAGACACTTCCGTGACATGAAACACCAATTTTCAATAATTCATCCACAAATTAGACTGTACGTCAAAAACCACCGACTCTGCATGTCTCCAAGCTTTCAGCTAACTTTAAAAACCGTCCTCACATGAAACTATGAAGAAGTTTACTTTCCTCATAGTGTTATTTTTCCTATTCTTAAGGAACCTTCATACCATTTCATAGTTTTAGCCACTTTGAATTATCGTTATTCATGCAATTCTTAAAAATACTCCATCAGCCACAGATACAGCTGGGCACAACCACCATTTCAAAACCGCAATCCAAATTGAATAAGGTACAAAAAGACGTAATTTAAGTAGACTAAAAATTACGAAGAACTGTAGCTTTATTTCGGAAATCAAGATACAGACAATATATTGAAGACAAAAGGTGAAGAAATCATGCTAAAAAAAGAAAAAGAGAATAACACCTTCTAACAGAGTTAATAGCAAAAATAAAGCAGGTATACTGCATTGTTCTGTTCAAGATTAGTTTCTTGTCATAGAGACATTCAAAACGTAAGAAAAAATTCAAGTTATGAAAAAAGGAATAAAATCTTCCAAGATACCCCGTTAATTTAGAAAAATAAGGAAATTCCTACCACACTTGAACAGCGAAAGCATTATTTTTTGCTGAAATATTTTCAAAGACAATGAATCTGAAAAGTCTTCCACAAGGAATGGGCAAACTCATCGTAAAAAGAAGAACGAACAAAACGTTATGAATTAACAACTTTCAAGAAAGGATCATTGCACCCATGCATCCCATAACCACTGACAATAAGTTTGAAGATTCATATGCGCAGTAGAGGTAACAAAACCTTCTTCTCCCGCATATTATTGAAAATGTACAAAAAGATCTGGAACGGATGGTACTATGACAGTCATTTGGAAACAGTCCAGTAATTATTCTGAGTGTAAAACATGGCCAGCTCATGCCCAAAGACATTGAAAATTACAGGCCAATAGCTCTAACCTTCTCATGTGCATAAAACATAAGGGGGGAATGTACTAATCAGGCATACTTCTTTTGTGATAAGAATAAGGTAATACCCAGTATTCAAGCTGCTTTAGGAAAAGAAAATCAACCACTGATCATGTTGACAAATAACAACACAATAAAGTATCCATTTTGCTAGACGAAAAAAGCAGTCCAAGCAGCATTTTTAAATAATAGAAATATAAAATATTATATATATATATAATATATATACTAAAAAAAATATATATAAAAGCCTTTTATAAGTGAACGGCAAGCTAGACGTACATAAATTAAGACGATTGGTATGTGCTCTAATTTGTATTACTACGTAAAGAATTACTATCCTGAGAGAATTTTGACCAAGCCGAGCGGAAACGCCTATTCCAGTTTATAAATCATTGCAAAATAGGCATCCTCAAGGTCCTGTTATCGCGCCTGTTATTTAACAACATTGCTGGCGATCTCCCAAAACACGTGACAAAAACAATTGTATGCAGTCAGATGTGCAGTAGCCAATATCGTGCCATGCTGGATTAAATGCCAGTACACCAAACGATCAATAAATTTGCCAACAGAAAACTTCTCGGGCGGAGCTCGATAATCTTAGAAAGGTACTTATTTATGAATGGTCTGAAACTTTTATCCACGAAAAAACATATGTGGGTTTTATTCAACAATGACTATGATCACAAACTAATTATTGCCATCTCTTAACTTGATGGGATAGCACTTTGATACGTCCACATGGAAAATTTCTATAAGATGTAAATTTCACATCCAAGCATCAAGGAATATCCTATTTGTATCATTATTATCGTAAACAACACAAGAAAGAGCTTAAGCTTTTCTTCAGACTTGACAAGCAAAAGCTGGTGACAGGTGTAAAGACGTTGATTTAGCTATCTATCACTTTATCCGTTTCTGAGTCTCTATATGCCCTAGAGACATTTCTTTAGTGAAGCCCAAGCAATTTGTTTACACGAATAGACAAAAATGTTGACTGCAAAGTTTTAGAACTATGTCTGGAATCGCAGTGCATGGGTTTACTATTGGAACATACAGAAAAATCGATGTTTTATCATAAAATGAATGTAGGGAAACCCCCCATCCGCAAAATACGTAATGAAATTCGACCATGGAAGGTGTGGATGAAAAAGAAATTTATGTTCAAGTTCGGAAGATCCTATGACCAAAAAGAGCCCCAAAAAATCCTCATTGTCACCATTGGTTCCTATACAGCACATTTTGTTGAGAAACTGATGTGAATTCACTGCAAAGACGACCTTATACAGATACCATCCCAACTGGGCAAGAAACAGGAGCGAATTTCGATCTTGATTACTTACTTACTATACTACTTACTTACTTACTTACTTAGGGTCCCATATCTATGAAGGTGAAGCATAGGCCATCCACAACACTCCCGCCATCGCACACGGTTCTGGGCTGTGCTCCTGATGCCTTCCATTGGTTCCCCTTCTCTTTATTCTCTGGCCTCAGTGTCTCGCATCCAGCTGCTGCGAAGTCGCCTCTCTTCCTTTTCCTCTGCGCGAGGTTCCATGTCAGGTTATGGCGTGTGGTGCTGAATCGGCGGTCCGAAGTGTGTCCATGCAGCCCTACTATCCTGCGCATAATTTGCTGGTCTTATTGATTTCACTAATGCGAAGAAAGCAGACAACCTACATCTTATACTTCAGTGAAGAGGACATTTGGAAAACAAATAACCAACCATATTTAATATTTTACAGAAGGCTCAGCAACAAAAACGTAAAGAAGCTGCGTGTGCTTTTGTTATTTCATCATTGAAAAGAGTAAAGTCATGCTTCATTGGAAATATAGATCTATATTCGTTGCTAAAATGGTAGCTATACTAATGGCCTTGGCATATCTAATCGACTTACCACAGACAATTTTTCAAGTGTTGTTCTGCGCAGATTCAATGTCAGTAATACAATCCATTACGTTTTGCAAATCGAATTCAGATAATTACATTTTAAAAGGAATGTGCAATTTAATTCATATTTGATATGTAAAGGAACTGACTTAACTTTTTTTGATTTCTTCACACTGTGGTGTCTTGGGTAATGAACTCGCTGATAGATGTGCGAAAAAGAAGCTACAACTGAAATGTGTTCACAAAAACTTACCATATCCTTCACTTTACAGGAGAATCATCAAATGTTCAGACAAATGGCTTGGGACTGTTTTAGAAATAGTACTAAGAACCTTAGTTCTTATGTTAAAATACAAAATAGTCAACTTTTCACAAATTGATTATATACAAAGCATCCAAAATCAGTAAATTCGTGATATGTATCAAATCCGAAAAGCTGCTCCAACATTTTATCGACTAAAACTAGATGCTCTCAGAGCTAAATATAATGCATCAACAAAATGTGTATGTGACAAAAGCATATCAAAAGTTCACGTATATTTGAGTGTGTGGCTCTTAGGCTTACCTACCATGTTCGTCAGGCATATCTGTGTTTGGTGTTTTTTCCCTACATTAATTTAATCTTGCTTTTAAAGTTACTGCCACTTGTTTGTTATAGAACCGGTTAGATGTTTAATATGATGTTGTCGGTCTTTTGTGTGATTACATGTACATACCACACACCAGCACATGCACATACGCACATGCTTGCACGCATGCGCGAACGCTTTTCTCTCTCTCTCCGCTCTCTCTCTCTCTCTGAAAATCACTTTTTATACCATTGTGATGCTTACCGACATATTCGCGGAAAATTTAGCTTGTTTCAGGTGCCTATTGTACAAAATTGCAATCTGCTTCATACATTGACACTTGAGAACGAATCGCTGATCAAATCCTTAGCAAGTTATATTGCCGAAGCTAGTAAAATCAGAAAAAGTCACTTCCAAATTAATTTCCTCTTGTAAACATTTTTCTTTTTCTATTCAGTGCCTGGTGGTCATTGATTCTGTGACAATCAATGGTAATGTTTTAAGAGATGCTGTTGTTTTGTGTTTTGCTTTTGTCCAACACAACTTAGAACGTTGGACTTTGAGTGTGTGAGTGTGTACACAGATGTCTAAAAATTTTGATTTGGGGTAAATTTTGTTCAGAAATTGTTCTTCATATGGGTAATAAGTTCACGCCTCCATGTCATAACGGCTGTACAGCTATTGACATTAAAATATCATTGAGTCATTGAGTCTCTCTCTCTCTCTCTCTCATCTCTCTCTCTCTCTCTCTCTCTCCTCTCTCTCTCACTTTTCTCTCTCTCTCTCCTCTCTCTCTCTTTATCTATCTCGTCTAGTATCACATAGTTTTGTGGAAAGACTTTAAAAGAAACTACTACGACTACTACTACTACTACTACCTACTACTACTACTACTACAAACTAATAATAATAATAATAATAAATAATGTAATTATAATAATGATAATGATGATAAATACACACATGCGATGATCGTATATGAACATATACAGATTAGCCCACATTTCTGTCACAGCTAACAGATTGTTTACACAAACAGGTGCGAATAACTCTCCGAGGACACACTGAGAAATCAATCAAGCAGATTCACTTATTAGAAAACTGCCAACGCATTATTGATGGCTTCAGTTGTCAAAGAATTCACGTTAGCAGCAGAACACAACGTGACAGACCTAATCACTCAGAGGGCAGAGTCACCACAATGCATGGTTCTGAAGTATGAGGGTATAGCACCCTGGAATAATCCTTACAATTTAGTCAGTGCCCACACTGAGGACCTCGTGCATCGAGTGAAGTACACCGTCATCCTGCCTCTCTTGTTTTTCATCGGTGGGCCTGCCAACATCATCAACATGGCGGTGTTCTACAAGCAAGGATTGAAAGAACGGATCAACGTGTGTCTGTTCTCCCTGTCTCTAGCCGACTTCATCAATCTTTTGTTTCGACATGCTTTTCTACGGAGAACAAGCCTATCTGCAGCTCACCTCTAAATTCACCCTCAAAGAAAGGTAACAATTAATTAATAAACACAATATAACCATTTCATTATTGAAAATATTTCACAATCTAACTATTTCACGAAAACGAGTTCTTAAAAAATTGACCAATCCATAGATTAATAAATCAAAGAGTGATCGTTAAACAAAGAAAAAATTACCATGCCAAGAAATAGTATGGAGGGTTTTGTGCGGAATGAAAGTTGGTGTCCTGTTCTCTACGGGATGTTGGGAGGCTCACGTTTAGAGAATCAAGGGAGATGGATGAGATCTGGAGAACAGCAAGGATCACTCCACCCGGGATGTCATCAGGAAAGTCGAAATCAAGAGGGTAGACACCCACAGATCCCTCGGCTTCCCTCTTGACAAGCACGTCTGGCGTGAGACAGAAGAGCAGAGCCAGCATCATAAGGATCCTCAGACATCTGTTTGATTGGGACAGCTTGTGCTTCCTAATCTCCTTGTACAGATTGTTTCAATTTGAACAGTTCTACTAGTGTCATGAAACGCATCATGTCTGATGCATTTGAAGGTCACATCAACACAGTCTGGATTCGAGTAAAAATGTGTCATAAACTTTAGCTTTGCAGATGACATTGACGGCCTTGCAGGCAGTAAGACGAGAACTTTCCAAGTTTTTTGAAAGACTGGATGAGACATTAGCAATATACGGCACGGAAATCAGTGCCGACAAGACCAAGTTCAAGGGTCAGCCACAACATCACCATTAATTCTAATATGACTGTCCATGGACAGGAGTCAGAAACTGTTCAACAGTTCACTTGACCAGGAGGGATCTAAACTGGAAATTCTCTCAGGAGCAGGCAAGTCATATCAGCATTGTGTAAACTAATTTATATAGGGAGGGAGGGGGGGACAACGATATCTGCGTGAAACACAAGATCAGGCTCATGCTTGCACTAGTATGTCCGCCTTCCTGTATGTATACAAAAATGGACCCCATAGCAAATCTGGATGAAAAAAAGTCAAGCCATAGAAATGCGGTGTTACCAGAAGATTAAAAACATCGGATATACTGATTATGACCAATGAACAAGTGTGTCAGACCATCAAGTGGCGGATTAGACAACATGAAGATCTACCGAAATCTGTTATGAACAGAAATTTACGCTAATATGGCCTCGTAACAAGGTTCTATGACCTTTCTAAATTAGTCTTCCTGGAAACTGTTAAGAAGGGAAATGGAAAGACAGACGGAAAAAAAAACCTGTTGACTGACAACATTGCAGACTGCATACGGAAACCTAAGCATTGGCACACACACACACACACACACACACACACACACACGCACACACGACACACGCACGCACACACACACACACACACACACACACACACACACAACACACACACACACACCACATGACCAGAGCTGGAGGAACATGATCAATTGCTCTTCAGTTTGGTGCTCATATATCCCCCTGTCTCCAATGAACTCACACGGAGGAAAACGGGGGAAAATAAAGTGTCGTGATATCTACTTTCTGTTGCTGGATAAATATTGAAAATAAGATCAACAGCAGAAAAAGGAAAAGGTCATAGGCAGAATCCGTGACAGGCAATAAATGGAAGATGAGTGGCTAATATTTCACATGACAAGACTCGGCCATTCAGACAGGACCTTGGAAGGCCGACTGAAACATTATACCTCCATGATACATGAACGTAGGCAGCCTCTGCGGTATAAGTTTGACGATCGACTAACAAAGAAAAATTGTACACCATCCAAAGACAACATTTACAAGCTGTTTGGGCTAGCAGTTGCTTCACTGTTGGAAAATTGCCAGGGGAAAACAATTTGTTGAAAGAGCTCCAGTGCTGTAGAGGTTATGGTTGGAAATAGATCTTGTGTTAGCATGTTCGGAGTGAACTGTCGAGTGTTTTGACACAACCAGAACTAAGTTTGTCATGGGAACAGCCTTGAAATGGCTCGCAGCGATCAGCTGTGCTATGAACATTATGTATTGAACTGAACTGCGATCAGAAAGCCATGATGATTACTAAGACCTGTCCGACCTATTATCACTGGCATAGCGAGACATGAGAATTTCCAGCGACGTAAATGTATGATGAGAGAGAATTTTAGAGTTCTGTACAGATTCATTGTGAGCAAACATACTAGGTAGAATGTGGCGCACAACTATTAACTACTTATTGTTTTCCTTCTTTTTGGTCATTTATTTTCGGGGAGCCGGAATAGCTCAGTTGGTAGAACGCCGGACCCGTAATCTTGGTGATCCTGGGGGTGCGGGTTCGAACCTCCGCCGGGGCGTTTCGGTACAGGGGGATTTTTCCCTCGGAGTTAACATTGGTTCTGACACCATTTCCATACAGTCCTTCGAATGAGACTATAAACCGAGGTTCCGTGTGTGAGCGCACGCATAACATCTTGCACACACGTAAAATCCCATCACCAACTTTCGGAAGAGTAGGCCAGTTTGGCCGTTGGTATGGGTGACACGTTACACATAGCATGCACCCTGCGTGAGAAATGGGAAAAAATGAAGGAAGTAAGGAAAATGAGTGATCGATATTGAACTATATTGACTGATGACACGGGAAACGACTGAATGAAGCGCCAGCTGGCAGCTCTTCAGTCGCACTACCCAGGGAGGCAGCCCGTTGTGTAAACGAGTGTTGATTGTAAAGCGCTTAGAGCTTGGTCTCTAACCGTGAATAGGCGCTATATAAGTATTCATTTTTAAGAATCATTTGTATTGAAATGTGTCTGCTCTTTCTCAGATCAGTATGATTGTGTCAGGTACGGACCTCTAATGCGCTTCATGATCAATCTCAACCTGCTGGGGTTTTATGGGATTGCTTGGGTATCCCAAGTTCTCTCAGCCATCATCGCCAGCGAGAGATTTTTCTGTATCCTGCAACCTCTACGTTCTCAGACTGTGATGTCCACATCCACCACCACTGTCACCATTGTCATCACCAACATTGTCATGTTGGCCTTGTACTCCATCATCATGACCGTGCACCGTGCTGTGTGTGTTCATGATCCTCTGACTGGATCAGATTCCTGGACCCTTGCTCCCAGCCAGTTCTTCATTGACCACCAGAACTGGATCGCTGTCCTGGACGTCTCTGTCTTTGGCATAGTCTTACCTGCAGTGGTGATGGGGGTGGTGGTGGTGACGACGATAGTGACGATGATCAAACTCCGACAGGCAGCAGCCTGGAGGGCCCGCACCTCATCCGGTAGAGGTCCGTCTGCACGAGAACAGTCACTGACTCTTAATGTTGGGCTACAACTCCGTCTTCTTCATCATCTGTGCCTCTCCTTTGGCCCTTCAGAGGTGAGTAAACCCTCTACAGTAAATGTCAAATAAGATCGTAAACTAAAAGAAAATTTAATATAGAAAAAAAAAGTCTACAGGATATGGCACTTGTATAAGTCACTTTAGAGCAATTTTAGACAGAAAGGGGAACATAAAAGGTCAATCATCTCCTGTTGCCAACTGTGTCTGATTTCAGACACTGTGAATCACCTACTTTCGCTAAGTATATATTTTAGCTCAGACGGGCCAGTCACCCGAAGTAACGAACAATGTCTTATTTCGAAAGGGTCTATCACTTTTTATAACTCGTCAAACTGATCGGAAAAATGATCAACACCTATTACAACCGATTACGTCTGATGCCACAAATGATAAATCACGCGTTGTAAATTGCTAAATTGGATCTCAGAAAAGTGAATAACCATTGTAACTACCCAAAGGGATTAATCACTTCTTTTAACAAGACATATCTGTTTCCAAAAGGGGTCCTTTGCCTGTATGAAACTATAGGTTGTCCTTCGCTAACTCCATGAACTGTAGTGAAAAATGGACGATCATTAATCGCGAAAGCAGGGACAAAAAGGGGTGCCATCACGTGGGTAAAATTAATGTAAATGAAATCATGGTTCAATAAATTTCGTGTTTTCGATTTAGACTATCATGCAGTGTTTTCAATCTGCTAGAATGCTGATAAGCGCTCAAATGACTTGGTTCATCTGTATCTTACGAGAATTGCGTAGCACCTTCAGCCTGGCATGTGACAGTTCTCTCCAAAGTTCTATGTCATTAGTTTCTCCGGTATGTTCAGATTCCATTTACTTTACAAGGTAAAGTCTGAATACTCACTAACCAGAAGTCAAGTCAGAATACTTACTAACCAGAAGTCAAGTCAGAATACTTACTAACCAGAAGTCACTGTCATGTTCCCTATTCTTTGCTTACAGCAACCACGCCAAGTTTTCGTTTATCTAGGATATGCTACTGAGAACATTACTAGTTAGCTCACCAGCGCAACGAATGAGGTAAACTTCTCCTTAAGCATGAGTTAATGAGCTCTGTAAGACAGAGTAATGTAAGTCTTCTCAAATGGAAAATGGAGTTAAAGGCCTTTACACGGCAAAGTGATGTGACTCTTTCCAGGCAAGGTTATTGGGATTTCACATATAATATATAGAGCAGTGTGCACATACAATGGCATGAACCTTTTCGAAGATGCGTAACATTTTAGTAACATGACAATATACAAGCATGCTAAGAGATTGCAGACTTTCTGCCCTTAATGCGTGAATTTCTGTTTATTGCAGCCTTTTGAGCATTTGCTTCCACCTCATCGGATCACCTTTGGCATGGTAATGTCTGAGTCTGCAGATGAAGTTTGCTGAAGTTTGATCATTGAAATCTCTCTGGCTTCCCCCATTTGAGTGTCTCTATCAAGTGTGATTTCACATCCTTCCCGTTGATCTGCTGTTGGTGACCATGAGTCAGATAGGACCACTATCATGTCACGGTTGAATGATCTGTTGAAGTGCCATGAGCCAGAGATCATCACTCTTACGTCACTAAGGAATGGTGGTCAGTGCTGGCTAGGAGCGAAAGATCATCACTGTCATGTCACTCATGAGTGATCTGTTTGTGGTGACCATGAACTAGAGACCATCACTGTCACGTCACTCATGAGTGATCTGTTGATGGTGACAAGGAACCAGAGGTCATCACTGTCACATCACGTATGAGTGATCTGTTAACGGTGACCATGAACCAGAGAATCATCACTGTCTTATCACCTATGAATGATCTGTTAATTGTTAAAATGAACCAGAGACCATCACTGTCACGTGACTTATGAGTGATCTGTTGATTGTGAAAATTAACCACAGATCCTGACTGTCACGTCACATATAAGTGATCTGTAAAGTGTGACCATGAGCCAGAGATCATCACTGTCACATCACTTATGAGTGATCTGTTAATGGTGACAGTCAACCAGGCTTTCATCACTGTCACGCGACGTATGAGTAATCTTTTAAAGTGGTGACAGTGAAATAATGATCCTCACTGTCATGTCACTTATGAATTATCTTTTAAATTGGGACCATGAACAAAGAGATCATCACTGTCACGTCACTCATGAGTGAGATAAGAAGAGATAAGAAGTGTATTGCAAGACAAGCCCTGATGATATTTTCCACACCAAAAAAGGGATGCCCAATAGGACGGAATGGCATAAAAATAGTACACAAATATAAAAATGAACATATAGAATAGAAAAGGACTCACCCCACTCATCCCTCTCCCCCCCAAACCCCCATACATTAAAGTCAACAACAAGAAGGATAAAACCAGCAATAATAACACCAGCACCAACACCACCCACACCAACAACAACAACACAACACACACACATCATCCCCCCCACCCCCCCCCCCCCACCCTACACACACACACACACACACACAACACACACACACACACGCACGCCGCAACGCACGCACGCACGCACGAAACGCGCGCACGCGCGTGCGCGCGCACACACACACCATGCAGATTACTACGCCACTCTCATTCACTCACTTTTTTCCGTAAAGAGATTAAGTCTGATTTAAAAGGTATTGTACAGGTAGCTGTTCTCGTCCATCAGTATTGCGTGGAGCCCTATGAACTAAAAAAAACTTTTTAGTGGGGGACAAACTGTAATGATAAATAGATTACATAGAATGAATTAAAGATGAGAGATGAGGGGGTTTGAGGGGAGGAAAGGAAGGGAGAGGAAAGGAAAACCGACAATTATGCCTCCAAAGTATTGAGGCCCAAAGGAGATAAAGTTTTTAGTTTGTGGATCCAAGAGTTCTCTTTTAAGCCTTGAAGTGAGGAAAAGATACCTTACTCTTTCTATTGCAATACATTTCATGTCTGTCAGAGAATGGCCCTTTTGATCAAGTGCGAGTGAAAAAGGTACCGGTGTTCTTTTTTATATTGGACCTTGCTGGTAGAACCTTGTTTTCAGATAATTTTTCGTTTCCCCACGTATTGTGCGGTGTGGAAATTTACCACAGAATAACAGATAGATGATATTACTGCTCTCACAGTCCAGCTTGTCTCTTATGGTAAACTTTTCTCCATTTTCTAGAACTAGTAAAATATTTACTTTGCATCATGTGTTCCACACATATCACACATTTTTTCGTAGGAAGTGCTGAGTCATGTCTTCACTGTTAGTTTTAAAATCTGCCATATTGGAACAAACGCCTCGTAAACGTAAAACCTGACTGACAGGTACATTATTTATGCAATGGGTGGATGGCAAGATATAAAATGTAGGTATGCATGAGCATCGGTCTGTTTCGTATACAGTCGGTGCTAATGTACCCGTTCTCAAGTTTTAAAAGGATATCTAGGAAGGGTATTTCAGTAAAAGAAATATTTACTGTAAACTTGATGGAAGGTTGAACAGAGTTAAAAAAAATCACGGAAACGATCAAGGTCCGATTCAGTGCCCGTCCACAACAGTAAAAATCGTCAATAAATCTTTTCCTTTGTTTTGGGTTTATTTTTCACGGGACTCATTTCGAGTAGGTGGCTTTCCCCCCACCCCATGAATAGGTTGGCAATAGTGGGTGCCATGGGGGTGCCCATAGCTTTTCCCTGACTTTTGTCAGTAAATGGCATCTTCAAAAGTGAAAAAAAATTGTTGTTGTTTTTAAAAATATGTCTAATAATTTAAAGAACTGGTCCGGGAGTACCTTTTTTCACAGGGTTGAAGTGATAAAAAAATGATCCACAGATTTTTCTGTCTCGTCATGGGGGAATGTTGGTATAACGACTAACAACATCAATGGTACCGTTTAGTAGTTTGGGGAAAAGGACCCAGTTTGGTGTTCCATTCATTCACTAGTCTGAGCACATGTGTAGAGTCCTGTACATAGCTGGGTAAGCGGGTGACATAGTCTCTAACCCAAATAATCCACCAGTTTAGAAAGATTTCAGTAGGTCCCTCCAACACTAGAGACTATGGGGCGACCAGGTGGGTTTATCAGACTTTTGTGTATTTTCGGTAAAGGGTTAAAATATGTGTACGTGTGTTTCTGGGGTCTAGCCGGCCCATTTATGTGTGCTGTCGTTTATATAGGATTTGCTCTTTATTTGTCTATGATCTTGTTAGACTCAGTTGCTATTTTAGCAGTAGGGTCATGGTCAACACGCTCGTAATGTAGGGATCGCTAAGTAGTCTAAATGTTTCCCTGTTTTTATTGTTCAGTGTTTTGGGTTTAACGATGGCGCCCCCATTATCAGCTCTACTGATCCTAATTATTCTGTTATGAACTATTTTGTTTGAGTTTTAGGAGTGCTCTGCGTTCACTGGTGATTAGGTTGTCTCTGGGTCTTTTACGGCTGGTGGGTAAGGTAAGTCGTTCTATGACGTCGCAGTATGCGTCAAGTGCTGCATCTCTTCCCACATAACAGGAGGTGTGTAAAAAGTTTTCTTGTAAAAACGAGGAGGAGTTTCTTCCTCGTCATCGTCCTGAAGGTCGTCATAAAACATTTTTTTTAAAAACGTGGGCCTTCTACCCCCTCACGTACATCCTGGGATAAGTGCTGTGTGTCTGGGAGTCCGAGGGGTCGGGCAGAATTTCGGACCAAGACTCACACTTTCAACTGTTCAGAGGACATTTCAATCCCAGAAAGATTGAAGACAGTTTCAGATTTGACTTCTACATGTGGTCGATAACCGCTTAGTCTGGGACTTCTGTAGAATAGGAATAGTTACATGTAGGCGTTTTATAGCGACGGCACTTCCATTTTTTCACCTGATGAAGTTTGATGTTGTCGTCTATTTGAGCCAGCAAAAGTCTTGGGTTTCTTGAATTTCTTCTTATAGCATAAACATTTGAGGTCACTGTAGAATTTAATCTGAAATTTCCGTACTTCGTCAAATTCCAGCAGTTGACGCACGATAGATATTGTACATAGTTGCATGAAGTGTCCCCTTTTTCCATTCCGACAGTGACTGATAAGTTTCTCTACATGTTTTAAAAAATATCGAGGCTAGTAGAGTTTCAAGTCTTTTCACCCTCCGGGGGTTGCAACCTTCCCGGGGTCGGAGGGCTTGCGGGGTCCTGTGATCTTTTAGGCTTTGCTGACGGGGCATCAAAACTCGGCTAGAGGGTTAGTTGTGAACACTGCTAGGCCTGTATAGCCAAGTTGCTGACTGGCCAAGCTTACGTGGTAGGAATTGATGCCCCTGGTGGGGTCTCCCATGTCAGAAAGGTTAGGAGGAGGGCCCAGACAAATAGTAACCCACCTTTTTTCCTATTCTGTCTTCTGCCTTTCTTAACGGATCTTTTTCTTTCCTCGTCTCCCCTTCAAGCCTTCTGTTCCACACTCCTTTTCTCTCTGTGGTCTTCTTGGGGCCCACCGTGTTTGCCGGCGTGCGTCCTGTGATGGGGAGAATAGGATCCTGGAGGTTGAGCCCGCTGATGTGACTGCGGTTCATCAAGTCAACACACCTCTTTGGCCTGGACTCCTCTAGACCAGGTGGTTGAAGTGGCCCACTTCGATCAAGCGGCTGGTCGGTGCATGCCCTAGCTCAGGCTAGAAGGCGGCGGCTTGGTCAAAGGGGTTGGGAGCTTCTGTGGCAGGGACGCTTTCAGACCTGTGTATATCTCTTTTGAAATCCTGGTGCCCTGATATACTGGGATTCCGTATAAAATGGGCATCCCCCTTGTTGGGACCGGGGGTGGGTGGGAATCAAGGGAGACGAATTTTAATGAATCCCACTTTGGCAACTAAAACAAAAAAGATACAGGCGAATTCGGAAACGGACACAGATACGGACTCTGAACGTGAGACAAGAAACCTTTTTCAGGCTTCTGCCCAGTTGGCTGATTGTTGAGGGAGCGGATGAAGATAGACCTCTATCGGGCCTGAGTCCTTTTGCGATCGCGAAAGGAATCAATGGTCTCAGCGGCAAACCAAAGAGTGTCAAAGACTGAGGAACGGGTCACTTCTTGTTGGGGTGCCCTTCCAAGATGCACTCGAAAAGCTTCTTAAGTCGACGACGTTGATTGATCGCCCGATCAGGGTGTCCCCGCACAAAACTTTGAACTCTTCCAGGGGAGTAATCCGGTGCAGAGTCTGAGAGGAGTGTCGGAGGCAGAAATAAAGTCTGAACTGGCATCGCAAGGAGTGACCCACGTTCATCGTGTGCTTGTACGCAAAGGCAATGACAGAGTCCCAACTGACACCCTCTTCTTGCCCTTTTTGCCTCCCTCTCTACCGGGAGTCGATCACGGTGGGCTACCTGAGAGTCTCAGTGTCGCTCTACATCCCGCCCCTCTACGCTGCTTCAAGTGCCAGAGGTTCGGCCCATGTGAGAGACAGATGCACGGAAGAAGAGGTGTGTGGGTACCTGCTTGCCAGCCAGTCCACCAGGGTGTTGTGACAGTCCACCACTCTGTCCCAAAATGTGGAGGCAAGCACCCATCGTCATCAAAGACCTGCCCAAACTGGTTGAAGGAAAAGGAAATTCAGAGAATAAAGACTGAACGGGAAATCCCGTTTTTTGAGGCGAAAAAGATTGTAATGAAAATCAACCGACTGCTGGGCTCTCGTTTGCAGCCGCAGTACGGAAGCCACGACAGTCAGCATGGGCCCGTGCAGACGGTCGAATCCCCCGTTTGCTGAGAGAGAGCCAGGAACCCGTCTGTAGCCTCAGGCAGAAATACTGCCGCGACGAGCTCCAGCAGTCATCGCCTTCAGATACGACTCGGTCTTCAAAACCTACTCCTGCCCCCAAACCATAGGGGGCAAAAAAATTAACAGGCCTTCAGGGCGGCAGAAAGTAGAAGTTATTGAAATACAGACAAGACCACCCCTCAAAATCTTCCAAAGGGCACCCTGCAGCTGTCAACAAGGGAGTGGTGGTGTTGGAGTTAAGACAAAATCGCCCCCCTAAAAAAAAAGCACCCAATATTTTAACAGATCGAGAGAAAAAGCGGAGGAGAAACACCAACAAATTTGCAGCTCTCTCAGATCTAGGAGATGTTGACATGGAATGAAAGGAACTTGCTGGTGAATAGTTACAAGATTTTATTCGTCCTCTGCACCCTGGATAGTTTAAAAAAATCCATTTGGAATTCCGTGGCCTAAATTCAAATTTTGAGGAGCTGCAGCTTCTGTGTCAAGCTAGGAAACCTTCCGTTTTGGCTCTTCAGGAAACACAAATTCAAAGCCAGAAGACCTTCACTTTTTTTGGCTTTAATTTTTTCTATCCAAAACCCGCTCAACCATCCACATTGGGACTGTCTGGTGGTGTTGCCCTTCTTTTACATAAAACTTTGCTGTTTAGTCCTGTCGCTCTGACTACCTCCCTTCAGGCTGTAGCTGCGAGAGTCACTCTCCACAAGAGTCACAATCTGCTCACTGTATCTGCCACCTTCTGTCCCGGTTTGTCGTCAGGACCTTGTCAGTCTGATCGGAGAACTTTTCCCCGACCTTTTTTGCTGTTGGGGGACTTTAACGGTCACAATCCTCTTTGGGGTAGTGTCAGTTCATCATCCAGAGGTCTGCTTTTTTGAGGATGTCCTTTCTGAAATTTGATTTGTGTTGTCTGAACGATGGAGCTCCAATTACCTCCACTCTTCCACAGGTTCACTTTCGTGTTTAGATTTGTCGATTTGTGACCCCTCGCTGGTCCTGGACTATGAGTGGTCTGTCCATGACAATCTGCACGGAAGTGACCATTTCCCTGTCCTTCTACAACCCGTAATAACTGAACACGTATCTGGGATCTCAACATCCAATTATAAAAAAGCAAACTGGGATCTATTTTCAACCACTATTTCAAAAAAATTCCAAGACACTGATTTTCTTCAGAGTCCAGACCCCGCAGAATCTCTGACTAACACTGTGATCAACTGTGCTAAAACCTGTATTCCCGTGTCTTCCGACAAACTCCAAATGCCAAAAACACCCTGGTTCAATTCAGACTGCCAACAAATTTCAAAAGTTCGCAAACGGGCTCAGCGTCGGGTATACCAACGACCTTCGGGTCCAACGCTAGAGCCCATCAGAAACTCCGTGCGAAATCGAGACAAAACTTTCAAAATCAGTAAACGTCGGTCCTGGAGAAACTTCTGCTCCAGGTGACATCTAAAACTTCCAAGAAAAAAGTTTGGAAAAATCATTAGAAAAATCAAAGGGAAGAACACCCCCCCCTCCATTCATCACTTGAACTTGCTGATGCTCTGATCACTGACAAACAAGCTGTTGCCAATCTGTTGGCCTCCACCATCCAACAGAACTCCTCATCTTCAATTAAATCTGCAGTCCTTTTTAGAAACAAAGAGATTAGAGAGAAATCTTCATACAATTTCACATCAGACAACTCTGAAACCTATAATCTTCTTTTTCAATCGTTGAACTTAATAGCTTTACCCAAACCTGCACTGATTCTGCCCCTGGTCGGATGACATTCATTTCAGTTGTGGGAAAAATTTTCCAGAAAGCTGTCTCCAGACTCTTCTCCAAGTCTATACCATATCTGGACCACAGGGTCCTTTCCGCCCTCCTGGGGGAAAGCCCTGATCATTCCTTCCAAAGCCTGGAAAGGACCTTACCAACCCTTTCCAACTACCGCCCAATCGCTCTGACCAGCTCCTCTGTAAGCTGATGGAAAAGATGGTCAACTCCCGTCTGATGTGGAGCTGGAAACCGATGGTCTTTTGGCCAGTGAACAGTGCGGTTTCCGGAAGCACCACTCGACGGTTGACCATTTAATCCGTCTGGAAAACACCATCCGCAATGCCTTTCTTAACAAGCAACATGTGGTCGCTAAACTTTTTCGACCTCGAAAAGGCGTACGACACTACGTGGAAAACAGGAGTCCTCATGGACCTGCACAGACTTGGTTTTCGGGGTCACCTTTCCTCTGTTCATCAAAACTTTTTAGCCGATCGACAGTTCCGGTGCGTGTTGCACCACACTCTCTGACATTCATGGGCAGGAGTTGGGTGGGTTCCTCAGGGGAGCATCCTTTCTCCCCGCCCTTTTCAGCATTAAAATAAATGACATTGTCCAATCGGTAAGACTGGGCACTGAGTCTTCTCTCTTTGTTGATGACTTTGCGCTGTATGCAGTTGGAGCTTCTTTCTACAGTGTACAGCGTCGACTCCAACTTTGCGTCAACAGAATCCAACAGTGGGCCGAGGAAAAGGGTTTACCTTCTCCCGCACCAAGACTCAGTAATTCCTTTCCACAATTTTCGTCGATTCTTTGATGATCCTGAAAAATTTGTCTTAAAAAGTACCATTCCAGTTGTAAAGAAGCCAAATTCTGGGAGTTATTTTGACCAAAAACTCAACTTTCTCAGCCACATCAAAAACCTCAAAACTTCTTGCAGAAAGCTCTGAATATTCTGCGGGTCGTTTGCAACCCCACCCACTGGGGGGCTGATAAGAAAACTTGCTGCACCTCTACAGAGCCGTGGTCCCTTCCAAATTGGATTATGGGTTTTGCTGTGTACGGCTCTGCCAAGACCCTCTTACCTCAAACTTTTTGGGCCCTATCCACCATCAAGGGCTTGTCTCTGTCTTGGAGCATTTCCGCAAACCCCCCCTGTGTACAGCCTGTACGCAAAGGGAGGTGAAACCCCCACTGTCCAACCGCAGGCTGAAAATGTCTCTAAATTATTATATCAGACTGTTCTCAGAACCGCAGGAAAACCTGCCTATGACTGTGTCTTTGACCCTCAGTTTCAAAACAAATTCGAAACCAACCCTAACTGTATTCCGCCGTTTGGTCTTCGTATGCAGCCTCACGTGCGGAATTTCAGGTCTAGACCTAGGAGTTGTGTCGGATTTTTCTAAGTTTCCGGATCAACCCGTGGACCTTTTCACGCCAGAGATTCATTTCGATCTTGCAGCTTTTCGCAAAGAGTCTACCAGCTCTCTGGCGTACAAGGCTTTGTATGCTGAGCTCGTTCCAAATTCCCCTCCTATCAAAAGTTTTCACTGACGGTTTCCAAGTCTGAAGAGGGAGTGGCCTGTGCACCTACTGCCCTGGGGCTCCTTCTCAGATACTGTTTTAAACATATTCATTCAGATGCTTCTGTTTATTCTTCTGAACTTATGCTCTGGTTTTGGCTTTGAAGATAATATCACAATCTTCGAAGAGGGACTTTCTGGTTCTGTCGGATTCGCTGTCCCGCTTTGGAGGCTATAGCTGGCCGCAACCTTCAGCATCCAGAACTTTTACTTTTTTTTTTAACTTTTTAGCAACTTGAAGGCGGACGGTTTTCAACATTACTCTTGCTTGGGGTCCTGGTCATGTTGGCATCGGCGGGAACGAAATGGTTGATCGTTTAGCCAAGAACGCCACAAGAGAGAAACTGTCCAACATTTATATCCCCGTTCAGATGTGCAACCCAAATTAACGATTATGTGAGAGACCTCTGGCAGGAGGATTGGAACACACAGACGAATAACAACTCTTTCAGATCCGTCCAAACCCTTAAGGACTTCCTCCCATCTACGTCGGGAGGTCGCAAAGAGGAAACGATTCTGTGCCGGCTGCACACCGGCCATTCGTATTTTACCCATGCTTACCTTTTAAAGAGTGAAGAAGCTCCGTGGTGCATTCCATGTCATGCGCCACTCACAATGAAACATGTTCTTTTAGAGTGTTGGGACTTGCACGATGTGAGACACAAACATTTTACAGCGGAGTCCATGAAGATCCCGTTCAGGGATGTCCCGCCTGATGTGATCCTTGATTTTTGAGAGAGATTAACATTTTTCATCTGATTTAAAATTTTACGGGAAAAAAGATTTTTAACAAAGTTTCTGGTGCGTTTGTAGACGATGTCATTTAAAGAGATGGGATGAAAGTGGTTTTTTTTTTTTTTTTTTTTTTTTTTTTATATGACTGGTGGTTGATTTTAAGTGGGTGACAGCCCTGATGTGGCCCTTTGCGGTCGGCTGGGCTATAAGCAACATTATCTTTTCTTATCTTAAGGCTTTCACGTTTTTAAGCAAACGTCCACCTTAGGTCATGCGTCAAAACCAAATTTTAAAGTCATACCTTTGGAATAGTCTGATGCTCAATACATCTCGTCATAAGATCACTGTGTGAACGGTAGCGTCCGTAGATCTCCCCAGTTCTTGTAACAAACTTTGAGATTGGGGGGCATTCGGTGGACCCGTGAAGGATGCGCGACGGGAGGTCTGGTAAATATCCAAGTAAAAAAACCAACAGGCACCCCGTGATGAGGAATAACGAAAGGAGACGTGATTGGATCGTAGTAAACGATGCACGTTTGTTCTTCATATCAACAGTTAAAATCATCCAAACAAAGAACTAAAAAAACAATCACGTTTCGAATATTTCTCAATATTCGACCTCAAGATCCATGAAATTCCTTTACCTCCATGTGCTGGGATGACTTTCGATTGTCCTTTTTGTTAACAAACATGGACACTTATTTTATCATGGGTCTCATTTCACTGCTTCTTCTGTTTAAAATTTGATTAGATTATTCTCTCTTGAGATCCTCTGCCAACCATGTGTTACTTCCTTCATTTGAATACCCCAGAATTTCTTCTTTTCGATCCGCTGCTTTCAAACTTTGAAAACGATCGAATTATGCTATTATGGAGAAATATTTAGCCACAGTGGTGGAAGAAAAGTAGTGTGTCACTGTTCTCACTGTCCACAGAGTGGCCGGTCTCTTCATACATGAGCTGGCCCCTGGAAGAAGCGCATAACTTGTCCTTCCTACTGACCTTTGGGTTTTCGGACATCATGGCCCTACATCAACTCCACCTTCAACATCTTCATCTACTACAGCAGGGGTCCCGCTTTCAGACAGACCTTCTGGCAAACTGATGGCAGGGGACACTATCCTCCAAGACGAGTGAGATCAGAGCTCGTACTGGCAAGATTGCATCTTCAACATAATAAACAGATCAAGCTGCATGGTGACACATCAGTGTTTTTATTTTATATTTGTTAAAATTCAGAATGATTGAGCATCTCAGTTTTCTTTCTGGCAACAACGAAGTCAGTGATTTTTTCTCAGTGTTTTAAAAATAAAATGTATCTATCGAGTTGTCGTGCGTCTTCCATACGATTTTTGATTGAAGCCATCACATTGCGTCATAGAAACAAGGCAGTGTTCTACACCAAAGGCATCACAATTTACGGCAGTTGCCCAAAATCAGTTTTTCTCATGATGGGGCCATCATGTCAAGAAGTAAACCTATCAGTCCCTTTTTACATCAGATTTTTGGCGTTATAACAATTTAGCCCATCTGTTTCTTTGCATGAGATCTGTTGCCTTCTTTCAAGCATAAAACCCATCAAAGAGTTATTTTACAAATCTGATAAAGGGGTCGTTCGTTTTCAAGTGAAGCGTGTGGAAACAGAGCACTGGCTGTCCACTGCTACAAAAGATAATATCAGAAATTTACTACTGTCAAGATATATACCTTTATCTCAAGTCATCAGTAACATTACTGTCAGATTGAAAATAAAAACGGGAGTAGTCAGTAACATGACTATCACATATAACAATACTGAAGTCCTCATCGACATTATCTTCACAGACCGTGAAGTCATCAGCAACATCACTGTCACAAATAACTGCTCTGATCTAAAAGTCATTAGCAACAAATTGTCACAAAGAATAAAATGATCTGAAGTCATTAGCAAGTCATTGTCACAAATAATAACACTGATCTGAAGTCATTAACGACATCATTGTCACAATACTTAACTGATCTGAGGTCATAAACAACATCATTGTCACAGATAATAACACTGATCTGAAGTCATTAGCAACATCATTGTCGCAAATACTTACCCAGATCTAAAGTCATTAGCAACATCATTGTCACAGATAAATACTCTGATTTGATATCATTAGCAACAATCTTGTCACAGATAATTACCTTGATTTGAAATCATTAGCAACCCATTGTCAAGATAATTACTCTGATTTGAAATCATTAACACATCATTGTAAACGATAATTACTCTGATCTGAAATCATTAGCAAACGTCATTGTCACAGATAATTACTCTGATCTGAAATCATCAGCAATATCAGTGTCACAGATAATAACACTGATCTGAAGTCATTAGCAATATCATTATCACAGAAAATTACACTGATTTGAAGTCAAACCCACAGCACTGTCTAATAGATTTGTGTCTCTAGGTCGTAATCAACATCACTATCAGAGACCACAGCACTGAAGATATCACCACCCTCACTGTCTCAGACCCAGATGATTGAGTCAGCAACAGCATCACTCCCACGGATCCAACACTGATTTGAAATCATCACCGAAAAAATTGTCACAGATTACAATATTTATCTGTGTCCTGATCAAAATCTCATCCCCAGGTCATGCCCAAGGGAGCGAAACTTCTCACAAACAGCCTTAAGCGGTTTAGAGGAAAAGAATTTCCGTGTGGTGGAGAAAAAGGTAATGGGCCCATTAAACAGTGCGCCCTCACCTAGCGCATACGGTCGAACTGTGTCAAGGAAGTTGAAGTGGTCAGGTAATTATTGTCATGTGATACACGGCACTAAGGACTTCGTGTTCGAACCTTCCCGATAGTGAAGGGAGGAAAATGTAACCACTAGGACCTCAGAGCTTCGAGTGGGCGCTAAAAACTCAGTCAGCTGAAGTTGCTTTGTAAACAGACCTTGAAGAATAGGAAATCTTGGGCTTGTTTAGATGGTATTGCTGTGGGGCATTGTGTTGATGCTTTGTCAGGCTAGTTGAATGCGTGTGGCCCTTGTTGCGTGCTTTCTCTAGGATAATGATGTGTTAAAGTGGCTTCCGGAGTCGGTGGAAATTTTGATGTCCATTTGGTGCGAATGGTTATTGCTAAGCAATTTGGTAGTGGATGTGTGAATGTTGATGTGTGGAAGAATGTAGTAGAGGGGAAATTTAGTGTGCCTGTGAAAAAGGTGGTAAAAGAAGCAAAAATGGACAAAGGCATGGCCAAAGGGATATCCTTTGTGTCCACCCTTTATAAAAATGAGGGAGACCAACACCAAGGAAAGGAGAAAAACCACGAAAGAGAAGAACAGAAGAGAGGGGAGAGAAGAGTGAGGCCCGGACAGAGAAGGGTTGAACGAAACGTGGTCTGGGGGGATAGAAGTGACAGCAAGATCTTAGGTGTAAAGACAAGCTGAGAAAAAAAGACTGAGTTCGAAACCAAAGGTGGGTGAAAGAGACAAAGAAGAAGATTTCTACTCGAGTTTCCCAGTGCGACCACGGAGACCTGTCCTGAAACCTGGTGCCAGTCAACCAGGGGCGTCACCATCCCCCAGTGCTGAAGGAAAACTTGAAAGTGATTGTTCGAGCATTGTGGTGGGGTGCAAGTGTGTGTTGAAACCTTGGCCAGGTAAGAAGCAGCAATTTTATGTAACCGGAAATAGAATGTATTGATCTTTATGTTTAGATTACCCCATTTTGTGCAATTGGATATTTTATATGTATTTCAAGTAGCATAGAAACCCTATTTCTGTTATGCGTGACAATCCCATTCCCAGTGAGAGGTAAAATTGTTTTTGGTGGGTGTAATGAGTGCGCATAGGGCAGTATGAGTGCAGATATCCCTTTGTGTTCACTGCTAATAAACATCAACTTAGTTCACTTAAGAAATACCTCACGATTTCTTCCGGTCTTGGACAGGTCACAATGTGATCTGAAAGCCATTGTCATCATCGTTGAAACAGACTGTAAGGTTCATCTATGGTATCAACACATATCCTTATAGATCACAAATTTGATCTGAAGTCTGTCAGCAATTAAAAAAAAATTGTCTGAAGTTATCATAACGTCTTTGGTAACAGATCAAAACACTGATCTAAAGGGTCATCAGAACAACCTGTCTTGGTCAAAACGTAATCCCAAGTCACCATAAACATTTTCGCAGACCCAAAATTTACTGATCTGATTTTCATCAGCGAGTCATTGCCACCTACGAGTAAGGTTGAAGTATAATCTACGTCTTGACATATGCCCAAAATTATGATTTGAAGTCATCCCCAAACCCTTACCGTCGTGATCACAACACTGACCTGTAATTCACCAGTCACAGGGACACCGAACTAACATCTTTAACCACATTTTACGAAATTTTACGGGTTCCGTGGACAAACTAGACAAACCGATTCCCGGCCCAAAACACCGATGCATTTTCGATCTCTTCAGTCTTCTTCAGGCAAAACAGGCAGCTTGGACAATGAAAACGACTCTTCAGTCTTCTTCAGGCAAAACAGGCAGCAGTTAGGACAATGAAAACGACTCTTCAGTCCTTCTTCAGGCAAACAGGCAGCAGTTAGGACAATGAAAACGATCTCTTCAGTCTTCTTCAGGCAAAACAGGCAGCATTAGGACAATGAAAACGACTCTTCAGTCTTCTTCAGGCAAAAACAGCAGCAGTTTAGGACAATGAAAACGACCTCTTCAGTCTTCTTCAGGCAAAACAGGCAGCAGTTAGGACAATGAAAACGATCTCTTCAGTCTTCTTCAGGCAAAACAGGCAGCAGTTAGGACAATGAAAACGATCTCTTCAGTCTTCTTCAGGCAAAACGGGCAGCATTTTAGGACAATGAAAACGAAAAACGAACAATCACTAATTTTAAATTCGACGAAAAATTGGTGTTGAATGAAAACAAAGGCGGTTGGGAAGGGGACCATGGGAGATAAAGTGAGGTCTGTGCTGTGTGAATTGATCATGTTGAGTGTGGGGGCTGTGTCTTTGAGGTGTGTAGGAAAGATCGTACTATGGGAGAGTCTAAGTACTGTGAAATAGGGATCTGTGTTTAGCCACCATTAAAAATACAACTGTTATAGTAATATTATCACCAAAAGTTGTAATATTCCTCCCCTTATCTTTAGATATTTCATAATCTCCACAACCATCACCATTATTACTATTGTAGTCGTTATTATTATTGTCATCATAATTATTTGAACCCATGGTCCCCTTCTCAACCTTGTTTTCATTACACCCCATTTGGCCCCGAATATGAGAAGATAAGTGATTGGTCGTTCTTCGTTTCTTTCTTTTTTTTTCAACTTTTTTATGTAACCACTCTAATAAGAAAGGTAGCCCACAACGCGCGCGAAAAACAACGCACACATACGCAGACAGACACACGAGCGCGTCAAAACAAGCAGACTCGCGCACAGAATAAGTGGATATTTTTTAATCAGTCCGGGGGGAAAGCGTGTCTTTAGGGAGGTTTTAAAATTCTTTAAAGAGTCCGTGCTATTTAGAGAAGAAATGGCGTAGACAAAACCGTAGCCCTAGGACGACGATACCTGCCAGTAGTAATACAGTTTATAAACCTGCCAGACGCATGTTATGATCTGTCTGATGCTTCAGAATCGTAAAAACATAACTGTGGAGAACTGTTGCATGTGCCACTTCAGGAGATGAGCAGTTTGTGACTGCGAACAAATAAATGAAAAGTTTTGGTTCCTCTCCGAGTCAGTGTCCTTCAACAGTGATGACCTGTCAGACCCTCAAACAAACCCCAAAACTCTTTTGCATAGTAATAACTATGCTTCAAGAACTCGTTGGTTTGAATTGTGGTTTTCATTATCGTTATCACCTGAACGATGTAGGCTTAACCCCATCAAACGTCTCAATCTTTTCTCTTTTGAGAGTGTTTCTCTCGTCTGCTGATAATATTCTGCTGGTGTTGTGTTTCTCCAGCAATGAAATAGTGAGTGAAAGGGAAACCATTTCACTCTGGCACCATATGATATATCCGTTATCTTCAGCTTTATCACTGTTATAAACTGAAGACAGAAAATACCTCACACTGTGGCTTTTCATGCATAGTCGTGACCACATGATTTTTCGATCTCTCCTTTACTGCATGACCCATCCAGATTTCAGGGCACAGTATGAAGAAACTCTAGGAAGAGCGTGATAAAAAAAGGTCCCTGAAAACAAAACCTTCTCCAGGGAGGTTTTTCGGCCCAGAACTCCTTACACACCAAGGAGGCAGCGTCGCATCAGGATCATGACTCCTAGCTGCCCTTCCGCTGTCAGAATTTTTTTCCTCCTCTGCTGTGATTCCAGTCTGCACCTTCCACATGGGTGGGTGTCACACTGTCACTCTTGCACACACGCATTCATGACAGCATTTACTCCATACGCACACGCAATCTTTCCAATCAACCAAAAGGCGCACTACCGAATGTTTTTTCTTCCCCCCCTCTCCTTCAGGGAAAAACACTTTACTAAATCGCATCAAAACAAGTTATAAACAGATTTTATACATGTATCTCTCTTTACACTGAGAGATAAACTAATTCATTCAAGTTCTATAAAGTCATGGCCTTCACATTACTATAGCCCAAAATCCAGATCGGGGAGAAAAAATAACCCCTGTAATCATTGATGCCATGCCTGCATCAGATATAAGACTCCAACTGTCATGATTCCCGTCTCTCTAGACATCGTATTTGCCCCCCTTTATTTCTCCCGTCACTGGAGATACGAGTTCCGACTCCTCTCCCTCGAACTTCTCCTGTCACTGGAGAGGTGATGAGTTCCAACTCCTCTCCCTTGAGTCTTTAATTGCTGGGGCTGACAACCGGTGTGTTCCCCACACCATGGCCAACTTTAAACCACCTCATGGGTGAAGAGTGAAAGGGGAAGGGCGAAGGGCTGAAACACGAATAAGGTTCGTGTAAGTAACCTGCTTCCCCAATTTAATTATGAATTTTTTCTTTCTCTTTTCTTTAGGTTTTCCCCTGTAGCTTTCCCAACTAAACTATGGCTCACCTGGTAAATGACTGGTCAGCAGTGAGGACCAGCGCCTGACAGGTTCGAGTCTCTAGCCATCTGCTGGGCTAAAACTGATTCTTTCCCCCCTCCTCCTAGTGAGTTTCATACCAGTGTTCAAACCACATGACCAGCACCTACCAGCCCTTATTAAACTATCTCTCAGTGGTCACTTTCACCCAATGACCACCCTTCTTTCTTAATGAGTCATTCTCACCATTATTTGGGGACGCCGCTACACTAGTCAAGCCCCATGAATATTCTTCCCTTTTCAGTAGTGGCATGGGGAAATGATTCATATCACTAAACTACATGTTGAAAGGAGCGTCACATGCCTTTATGTGAGGGGTACGTCACATGACAGTGGGCATCTCAAGGATGTGTCTTTTTAGATGAATGTCTTTCCCACAGAGCTATCAGAATGCCATTGGAAATAGTATTAAATGTCAGTAAACTATTTAAGCAAATTTCTTGCATTTATGTGAGTCTTTTTGCAGTATCATAGTCATGTCACAAGAGATCATGGAGGTTTCCCCTGCAGCTAAAACTTTAATCAGCCGTCACTCTCGATGCGACGTTGTCTAGGTCTGGCACCTCAGCAAACCCGTCTCTTTCTACCTTCATCGAAACTTGTGAAAAAAACATGTCTATCAGCAAACTGATACCCAGCAGCGTGTGTCATTCCCCTGTGCAACATGGCCTGAAGAGTTTTTTATGCAGGCCGCACCCATCCCTTAGGGCTACGTGGTTTCCAAACAATGAATTTCAACAGAAATTAGAGAATACAGCCTTTCAACTTAAAGAGAATGGAAAAGCTGAAAAAGAAATGAAGAGAATAGAAAGTTTTCTATCTGAGGCATTGATTTGCGAGATTTGTGGACCCTTGGTGGGTCTTTCACTGTTTTGAATGTGCCATGGGCTCAAATGGAAACACCGGAAGCACATAGTCAAGTTTCATCCACTTGACAGACGTGTTTCTGAAAATGTTGCTCAGCGTGTTGACCAACACTGCGGCGTCTATTTTTCTAAGGTCTCGTCCACAGAAAAGGGACACAATAAATAGTGAACAATTCATGAAATCGTGTTACTTACAGAGTTGTCAGGGAGACAATAGTAAACAGGATCACAGCGAAATAGGGGGCATAATTATGTCGACAGTGATTTTGCTGCTGTCCGTGGAAATTTTTGTGACAGGAAGCTTTTTTCGTTTAAGATCGTGTGCTTAGTAATGGACGAGTACTTTTGTTTTGATCCCTGTGTTGTCAGACAGGTATTGTAAAGTAGGTTATCATTGCATTCCAACCATAGTTGATATCGTGTTTGCATCCTTTCAGTTCTGGTCTAAGCCGCAATGTACGAAAATGTTTACTGTGTATGTTTGGTCGAAGGCTACGAGAATTTCATGTGCGTATTTCGTGTGCAGGAGTCAATTTCGTGGTGGTCACCTTGTCAGAGGTTGTGAACACCCTCGGCTCGTTTTGCTCTAGGCCCCACTTCCCCGTTATTGGGTATTCACTCTTTGGGTTTGGTTGAGCTGATTTACAACCCGGGGATGTCATCATTTTGGATATCGGTGTCTGTTGGGTACTGGTAGGCAAAAAAAGCAGAAAGTGTTTTCAAGCACACTGTTTCCTTAAAAAAAAAACAGAAAGCTTGATTCCTCCTAAGTGATGGACGACGGACGTTATCTTGCGCGCCTTCATTTGGGTGACCCCCCCTATGTATCCTATGATAAAGGCCCTATCATAGCAAGTCAGATTCTTATTGGAGGGTTTTTGTTGAAGGCTAGCCAAATAAGGACATTTTCAAAATAGCCGGAAGGCCCCTGACTGAACTTCCGGTTATGTTACACGTTTAAAAATCTGACGCATTATAATACCCAAACGATCTGAAAAGAATTAAAAACAGAAAAGAATGAAAGAAGGAAAGAAAGCTATAGCTGCACTTTAAATAAGTAAGATGTGGGTTTCGCTTCTTTGCACACACACACACACACACCACGCGCGCTCGCACGCACGCACGCACGCACGCACACACAAGGACACACAGTCTTTTACACCGACAGCACCAGTATCTTTACCTGTATTGTCTAATGTGATATAAACTAAAACATTACATGGATATCCTTCTCAATCAATGGCAGTAATGTGAATACCCTTCTCCACACAAGACAATTATGGTGGTATTCTTCTCTACCAATAACAGTAAATGGATATCGTCCTCCATCAGTGGGAGTGACGTGAATACCCTTTTCCACAACACGACGATTATGGCAGTATTTCTCTACATTAAAGGGTATCCTTTTTCATCAAAGCATTGACGTAAATACCCTTTTCACAACAGACGGTAAAAGGCAGTATTCTTCTCTAACAATAACATTTTATGTCCTTCTCCATCAAAGGCAGTGATATCCTTCTCCATCATTCGCCAATGAGAATATTCTCTTTCGTCATTCACAGTATGTAAATATCTTTCGCCATCAAGATCACTGATTTGGATATCCTTCTTCACCAAAAACAGTCATGTGGATATCCTTCTTCACTGAAACATCTGTGGATATCCTTCTGTATCATTAACATGTCAGGACCCTTGTACACCAAAAACAGCTGTGTGTATTCCTTATCCGTTAATAACAATAACGGTTGATCTGAATTTCATTCGCCATCAATTTGAATGAAGTGGATATTTTTCTCCATCAGTGACAGCGATGTGTTTATTTTCCATCAGTGAGAGTGATGTGGATATGGGTCTGCATCAATGATGGCAGTGATGTGGATACACTTCTCCATCCATTAAAGTAGTATGAATACATTTCTCCATCAACGACAGACACGTGTATATTTTTCACGTCAATGAGAGTGGTGTGATATGCGTCTGTATCAATGATGGCAATGATGAAATTGTGGGTTTACTTCTTCATCTGTTATAGTAATATGGATATATTTCTCCATCAGTGACAGTCACGTATATATTTTTCTGCATCAAGGATTGTGTCGTGGGTGTCCTTCTCTATCAATGACACTGAAGTGGGTCTCCTTCTCCAACAATGACAATGACATGGATAGTCTTCCATGAAATATCTGTAAACACTAGTTTTTACCCCTGCGGACGTCAAAGATGGTTATCTGAGATAGAAATAAGTTTACTTTTTCGACGAGGACGTAAAAATATTTTCTTCCGAGGACATCAAGAAGATCTTTTTTCTTAATTTTTTTCATGGAGTCCATGGATTGTTTTCACCTTTTTTCTCGAAGACGTCTACACGTTTGAGTGATTTCAATTTACATAGACATCAAGGATTTTGTGTATTTTTGTCATCGAGGACGAAGAACTTTCTTTTCGCTTTTTTCTCCAAAGATGTCAAGTCTGTGTGTGTGTGGTGTGTGTGTGGGTGTGTGTGTGTGTGTGTGTGTGTGTGTGTGTGTGTGTGTGGTGTGTGTGTGGTGTGTGCTTCCTTCTCACAGACAATGTAAAAATTTTCTTTTTTATCAAAAAAGTCTGTTCCACACTTGCCATTCATGTTATACATTTATTTCGTTAAACTACCAAGTACTTCCAACAATTGATAACGTCTGTTTCTGCTTTTGTCCGGAACTTAAAACTTATTATAAAATGAACGAGAACATGTTCTGTTTGTGTCTCTGAGAGCTTCACACACACACACGCACAGCACGCACGCACGCACGCACGCACGCACGCACACGACAGCACCACCACCACACACACACACACACACACACACACAACACACACACACACACACACACACACACAAGCGCAAGCGCACGCACACACACATACACACAACCGTGCGTGTGAATACGCACGCACGCGCACGCACACACACACACACCACACACACCACACCACACACACACACACACACACACACACACCACACACACACGCGCGCACGCACGCACGCACGCACGCAACCACGCAACCACGCACGCAACTACGCACGCACATACATTTGCAACACAAAATACACACACACGAGCTCGCGCGCGCGCAAACGCACACACCCACGCACGCAAACACATATATTTACCCACACACACACACACCACACACAACACACACACAACACACACACACACACACAACACGCACGCACGCACACACACACACGTAAATGCGGCGCACTTTGCCTTCACACGCAGATACACGCAAACGCGCACATCCCCCCAAAAAACA
>CM031606.1:45154834-45185396 GCA_018398815.1 Conus ventricosus
AAGTTCTTCGTCCTCGATGACAAAAATACACAAAATCCTTGATGTCTATGTAAATTGAAATCACTCAAACGTGTAGACGTCTTCGAGAAAAAGGTGAAAACAATCCATGGACATCCATGAAAAAATTAAGAAAAAAGATCTTCTTGATGTCCTCGGAAGAAAATATTTTTTAGTCTCGTCGAAAAAGTAAACTTATTTCTATCTCAGATAACCATCTTTGACGTCCGCAGGGGTAAAAAACTAGTGTTTACAGATATTTCATGGAAGATATCCATGTCATTGTCATTGTTGGAGAAGGAGACCCACTTCAGTGTCATTGATAGAGAAGGACACCCACGACACAATCCTTGATGCAGAAAAAATATATACGTGACTGTCACTGATGGAGAAATATATCCATATTACTATAACAGATGAAGAAGTAAACCCACAATTTCATTCATTGCCATCATTGATACAGACGCATATCACACCACTCTCATTGACGTGAAAAATATACACGTGTCTGTCTGTGATGGAGAAATGTATTCATACTACTTTAATGGATGGAGAAGTGTATCCACATCACTGCCATCATTGATGCAGACCCATATCCACATCACTCTCACTGATGGAAAATAAAACACATCGCTGTCACTGATGGAGAAAAATATCACTTCATTCAAATTGATGGCGAATGAAATTCAGATCACCGTTATTGTTATTAACGGATATAGGAATTCACACATGCTGTTTTTGGTTGTACAAGGGTCTGACATGTTAATGATACAGAAGGATATCCACAGATGTTTCAGTGAAGAAGGATATCCACATGACTGTTTTTGGTGAAGAAGGATATCCAAATCAGTGATCTTGATGGCGAAAGATATTTACATTACTGTGAATGACGAAAGAGAATATTCTCATTGGCGAATGATGGAGAAGGATATCACTGCCTTTGATGGAGAAGGACATAAATGTTATTGTTAGAGAAGAATACTGCCATAACCGTCATGTTGTGGAAAAGGGTATTTACGTCAATGCATTGATGAAGAAGGATATCCATTTAATGTAGAGAGATACTGCATAATCGTCGTGTTGTGGAAAGGGTATTCACGTCACTGCCACTGATGGAGGACGATATCCATTTACTGTTATTGGTAGAGAAGAATACCACCATAATTGTCATTGTGTGGAGAGGGTATTCACATTATGCCATTGATTGAGAAGGATATCCATGTAATGTTTTAGTTTATATCACATTACGACAATACAGTGTTAAAGATACTGGTGCTGTCGGTGTAAAAGACTGTGTGTCCTTGTGTGTGCGTGCGTGCGTGCGTGCGTGCGTGCGTGCGGCGCGTGTGTGTGTGTGTGTGTGTGCAAAGAAAGCGTAACACATCTTACTTATTTAAAGTGCAGCTATAGCTTTCTTTCCTTCTTTCATTCGTTCTGTTTTTAATTCTTTTCAGATCGTTTGGTATTATAATGCGTCAGATTTTTAACGTGTAACATAACCGGAAGTCAGTCAGAGGCCTTCGGCTATTTTGAAAATGTCCTTATTTGGCTAGCCTTCAACAAAAACCCTCCAATAAGAATCTGACTTGCTTGATAGGGCCTTTATCATAGGATACATAGGTGGGGTCACCCAAATGAAGGCGCGCAAGGATAACGTCCGTCGTCCATCACTTAGGAGGAATCAAGCTTTCTGTTTTTTTTTTAAGGAAACAGTGTGCTTGAAAACAGCTTTCTGGCTTTTTTGCCTACAGTATCCAACAAGACACCGATAGTCAAAGATGATGACATCACCGGTTGTAGATCAGCTCAACCAAAGCCAAAGAGTGAATACCCAATAAACGGGGAAGTGGGGCCTAGAGCAAAAAAGAGCCGAGGGTGTTCACAAACCTCTGACAAGGTGACACCACGCATTGACTCCTGCACACGAAATACGCACATGAAATTCTCGTAGCCTTCGACAAACATACACAGTAAACATTTTCGTACATTGCGGCTTAGACCAGAACTGAAAGGATGCAAACACGATATCAACTATGGTTGGAATGCAATGATAACCTACTTTACATACTGTCTGACAACACAGTGATCAAAACAAAAGTACTCGTCCATTACTAAGCACACGATCTTAACGAAAAAAAGCTTCCTGTCACAAAATTTCCAACGGACAGCAGCAATATCACTGTCGACATAATTATGCTCCTATTTCGCTGTGATCCTGTTTACTATTGTCTCCCTGACAACTCTGTAAGTAACACGATTTCATGAATTTGTTCATTATTTATTGTGTTCCCATTTCTGTGGACGAGACCTTAGAAAAAATAGACGCCTGCAGTGTTGGTCAACACGTCTGAGCAACATTTTCAGAAACACGTCTGTCAAGTGGGATGAAACTTGACTATGTGCTTCCGGTGTTTCCATTTGAGCCATGGCACATTCAAAACAGTGTAAGAGCCACCAAGGGTCCACAATCTCGCAAATCAATGCCTCAGATAGAAAACTTTCTATTCATCTTCATTCTTTTCAGCTTTTCCATTCTCTTTAACGTTGAAAGGCTGTATTCTCTAATTTCTGTTGAAATTCATTGTTTGGAAACCAGTAGCCTAAGGGATGGGTGCGGCCTGCTAAACACCTCTTCAGGCCATGTTGCACAGGGGAACTGACACACGCTGCTGGGTATCAGTTTGCTGATAGACATGTTTTATCACAAGTTTTCGATGAGAGGTAGAAAGAGACTGGTTTGCTGAGGTGCCAGACCTAGACAACGTCGCATCGAGAGTGACGGCTGATTCAAGTCTAGCTGCAGAGGTAGCTCCATGATCTCTTGTGACATGACTATGATACTGCAAAAAGACTCCATGAATGCAAGAAACTGCTTAAATTAGTTTACTGACATTTAATACTATTTCCAATGGCATTCTGATGCTCTGTGGGCAAGACTTCATCTAAAAGACACATCCTTGAGATGCCCACTGTCATGTGACGTAGCCTCACATCAAGGCATGTGACGCTCCATCACATGTAGTTTAGTGATTGAATCATTTCCCCATGCCACTACTGAAAAGGAAGATATCATGTGGCTTGACTAGTGTTAGCGGGCGTCCCAAATAATGGTGAGAATGACTCATTAAGAAAGAAGGGTGGTCATTGGGTGAAAGTGACCACTGAGAGATAGTTTAATAAGGGCTGGTAAGGTGCTGGTCATGTGTTTGAACATGAGTATGCACTCACTAGGAGGAGGGAGGAAAGAATCAGTTTTAGCCCAGCAGATGGCCTAGAGACTCGAACTGTCAGGACGCTGGTCCTCACTGCTGACCAGTCATTACCAGGTGAGCCATAGATAGTTGGGGAAAGCTACAGGGGAAAACCTAAAGAAAAGAGAAAGAAAGAATTCATAATTAAATTGGGAAGCAGGTTACTTACACGAACCTTATTCGTGTTTCAGCCCTTCGCCCTTCACCTTCACTCTTCACCCAGTGAGGTGGTTAAGTTGGCCATGGTGTGGGGAACACACCGGTTGTCAGCCCCAGCAATTAAAGACTCAAGGGAGAGGAGTTGGAACTCATCACCTCTCCAGTGACAGGAGAAGTCGAGGGAGAGGAGTCGGAACTCGTATCTCCAGTGACGGGGAGAAATCAAGGGGGCGATACGATGTCTAGAGAGACAGGGAATCATGACAGTATGGAGTCTTATATTGATGCAGGCATGGCATCAATGATTACAGGAGTTATTTATTCTCCTGATCTGGATTTTTGGGCTATAGTAATGTGAAGGCCATGACTTTATAGAATCTTGAATGAATTGTTTATCTCTCAGTGTAAGAGAGATACATGTATAAAATCTGTTTATAACTTGTTTGATGCGATTTTAGTAAAGTGTTTTTCCTGAAGGAGAGGGGGAGAAGAAAAAAACATTCGGTAGTGCGCCTTTTGGTTGATGGAAAGATTGCGTGTGCGTATGGAGTATATGCTGTCATGAATGCGTGTGTGCAAGAGTGACAGTGTGACACCCACCCATGTGGAAGGTGCAGACTGGAATCACAGCAGAGGAGGAAAAAAAATTCTGACAGCGGAAGGGCAGCTAGGAGTCATGATCTGATGCGACGCTGCCTCCTTGGTGTGTAAGGAGTTCTGGGCCGAAAAACCTCCTGGAGAGGTTTTGTTTTCAGGAGACCTTTTTTATCACGCTCTTCCTAGAGTTTCTTCATACTGTGCCATGAAATCTGGATGGGTCATGCAGTAAGGAGAGATCGAAATCATGTGGTCACGACTATGCATGAAAAGCCACAGTGTGAGGTATTTTCTGTCTTCAGTTTTAACAGTGATAAAGCTGAAGATAACGGATATATCATATGGTGCATGATGATATGGTTCCTTGCACATCACTATACATTGCTGGAGAAACACAACACCAGCAGAATATTATCAGCAGACGAGAGAAACACTCTCAAAAGAGAAAAGATTGAGACGTTTGATGGGGTTAAGCCTACATCGTTCAGGTGATAACAGATAATGAAAACCACAATTCAATCCAACGAGTTCTTGAAGCATAGTTATTACTATGCAAAAGAGTTTTGGGATTTGTTTGAGGGTCTGACAGGTCATCACTGTTGAAGGACACTGACTCGGAGAGGAACCAAAACTTTTCATTTATTTGTTCGCAGTCACAACATGCTCATCTCCTGAAGTGGCACATGCAACAGTTTCCACAGTTATGTTTACGATTCTGAAGCATCAGACAGATCATAACATGCGTCTGGCAGGTTTATAAACTGTATTACTACTGGAGTATCGTCGTCCTAGACTACGGTTGTGTCTACGCCATTTCTTCTCTAAGTAGCACGGACTCTTTAAAGAATTTTAAACCTCCCTAAAGACACGTCTTTCCCCCGGACTGATTAACAATATCCACTTATCTCTGTGCGCGAGTCTGCTTGTTTTGACGCGCTCGTGTGTCTGTCTGCGTATTTGTGTGCGTTTTGTTTTTCGCGCGCGTTGTGTCTACCTTTCTTATTAGAGTGGTTACAATAAACAGTTGAAAAAAAGAGAAGAAAACGAAGAACGACCAATCACTTATCTTCTCATATTCGGCGCCAAATGGGTGTAATGAAAACAGGGTTGAGAAGGGGACCATGGGAGTTCAAATAATTATGATGACATAATAATAACGACTACAATAGTAATAATGGTGATGGTTGTGGAGATTATGAAAATATCTAAACGATAAGGGGAGGAATATTACAACTTTTGGTGATAATATTACTATAACAGTTGTATTATTAATGGTGGCTAAACACAGATCATATTTCACAGTACTTAGACTCTCCCATAGTACAGATCTTTCCTACACACCTCAAAGACACAGCCCACACACTCAACATGATCAATTCACACAGCACAGACCTCACTTTATCTCCCATGGTCCCATTCCCAACCGCCTCGTTTTCATTCAACATCCATTTTGCGTCGAATGTAAAATTAGTGATTGTTCGTTCTTCGTTTTCATTGTCCTAACTGCTGCCTGTTTTGCCTGAAGAAGACTGAAGAGATCGTTTTCATTGTCCTAACTGCTGCCTGTTTTGCCTGAAGAAGACTGAAGAGATCGTTTTCATTGTCCTAACTGCTGCCTGTTTTGCCTGAAGAAGACTGAAGAGATCGTTTTCATTGTCCTAACTGCTGCCTGTTTTGCCTGAAGAAGACTGAAGAGATCGTTTTCATTGTCCTAACTGCTGCCTGTTTTGCCTGAAGAAGACTGAAGAGATCGTTTTCATTGTCTAACTGCTGCCTGTTTTGCCTGAAGAAGACTGAAGAGATCGTTTTCATTGTCCTAACTGCTGCCTGTTTTGCCTGAAGAAGACTGAAGAGATAGAAATGCATCGTGCTTTGTCCTGCAATCTGTTTGTCTAGTTTGTCCAGCGGAACCAGTAAAATTTTCTGTTAAAGATGTGGTTAAAGATGTTAGTTCGGTAGTCTGTGACAGGTGAGATTACAGGTCAGTGTTGTGATTCACGACGGTAAGGTTGGTGATGACTTCAGATCAATAATGTGACATATGTCAAAGACGTAGATTATGACTTCAACCTTACTCGTAGGTGGCAATGACATCGCTGATGACATCAGATCAGTATTGTGGTCTGCGAAAATGTTTATGGTGACTTGGGATCACTGTTTTGATCTAAGACAGGTATGTTGCTGATGACTTCAGATCAGTGTTTTGATCTGTTACATTGACGTTTATGATAACTTCAGATCAATTTTTTTAAATTGCTGACAGACTTCAGATCAAATTTGTGATCTATAAGGATGATGTTGTTGATGACCATAGATGAACCTTACAGTCTGGTACAACGATGTTGACAATGGCTTCAGATCAGCATTGTGACCTGTCCAAGACGGAAGAAATCGTGATGGTATTGCTTAAGTGAACTAAGTTGATGTATTATTAGTCAGGCTGAACACATCAAGGCTATATCTGCACTCATACTGCATATGCGCACTCATACACCCACCAAACATTCACCTCTCTCTGGGAATGGGATGTCACGCATAACACGAAATACGATTTCTATGCTACTTGAAATTACATATAAAATATCCAATTGCACAAAATGGAATAATCAAAACATAAAAGATCAATACATTCTAATTCCGGGTTACAATAAAATGGCTTCTTTCCTGGCCAGGTTTCAACACACACTTGCACACCACACCACAATGCTCGAACAAGTCACTTCAAGTTTTCTTCAGCACTGGGTGATGGTGACGCCCCTGGTTGACTGGCACCAGGTTTCAGGACTAGGTCTCCGTGGTCGTCACTGGGAACTCGATATAGAAATCTTCTTCTTTGTCTCTTTCACCACCTTTCTGTTTCGAACTCAGTCTTTCTTTCTCAGCTTGTCTTTTACACCTAAGATTTGCTGTCACTTCTATCGCCCAGACCACGTTTCGTTCAACCCTTCTCTGTCCTGCTCTCACTCTTCTCTCCCCTCTCTTTCTGTTCTTCTCTTTCGTGGTGTTCTCCTTTCCTTGGTGTTGGTCTCCCTCAGTTTATAAAGGGATGGACACAAAGGATATCCCTTTGGCCATGCCTTTGTCCATGTTGCTTCTCTACCACCTTGTTCACAGGCACACTGAATTCCCTCTAGCTACATTCTTCCACACATCAACATTCACACATCACTACTAAACTGCTTAGCAAATAACCATTTCGCACCAAGTGGACATCAAAATTTCCCACCGACTCCGGAAGCCACTTTAACACAGTCATTATCCTAGAGAAAGCTACAACAACGTCCACACGCATTCAACTAGCCTGACAAAGCATCAACACAATGCCCCACAGCAATACCATCTGAACAAGCCCAAGACTCCTATTCTTCAAGGTCTGTTTACAAAGCAACTTCAGCTGACTGAGTTGTTAGCGCCCACTCGAAGCTCTGAGGTCCTAGTGGTTACATTTTCCTCCCTTTCACTATCGGGAAGGTTCGAACACGGGAGGGTCCTTAGTGCCGTGTATCACGTGACAATTAATTACCTGACCACTTCAACTTCCTTGACACAGTTCGACCGTATGCGCTAGGTGAGGGCGCTACTGCTAATCGGCCCATTACCTATTTCTCCACCACACGCGGCATTCTTTTCCTCTAAACCGCTTAAGACTGTTTGTGAGAAGTTTCGCTCCCTTGGCATGACCTGTGATGATGATTTTGATCAGGACATCAGATGAATATTGTAATCTGTGACAATTTTGTCGGCGATGATTTCAAATCAGTGTTGTGATCCGTGGCAGTGATGCTGTTGCTGACTCAATCATCTGGGTCTGAGACAGTGATGCTGGTAATATCTTCAGTGCTGTGGTCTCTGACAGTGATGTTGATTACGACCTAGAGACACAATCTATGACAGTGCTGTGGGTTTGACTTCAAATCAGTGTCAATTATCTGTGATAATGATATTGCTAATGACTTCAGATCAGTGTTATTATCTGTGACACTGATATTGCTAATGATTTCAGATCAGAGTAATTATCTGTGACAATGACGTTGCTAATGATTTCAAATCAGAGTAATTATCTGTGACAATGAGTTGTCAATGATTTCAAATCAGAGTAATTATCTGTGACAATGGTGTTGCTAATGATTTCAAATCAGAGTAATTATCTGTGACAATGATGTTGCTAATGATATCAAATCAGAGTATTTATCTGTGACAATGATGTTGCTAATGACTTCAGATCTGGGTAAGTATTTGCGACAATGATGTTGCTAATGACTTCAGATCAGTGTTATTATCTGTGACAATGATGTTGTTGATGACCTCAGATCAGTTTAAGTATTTGTGACAATGATGTCGTTAATGACTTCAGATCAGTGTTATTATTTGTGACAATGACATTGCTAATGACTTCAGATCATTTTTATTCTTTGTGACAATGTTGTTGCTAATGACTTCAGATCAGAGCAGTTATTTGTGACAGTGATGTTGCTGATGACTTCACAGGTCTGTGAAGATAATGTCGATGAGGACTTCAGTATTGTTATATGTGATAGTCATGTTACCGACTACTCCAGTTGTTTTTTTTTCATATCTGACAGTAATGTTACTGATGACTTGAGATAAAGGTATATATCTCTGACAGTAGTATTGCTGATATTTATCTTTTTGTAGCAGTGGACAGCCAGTGCTCTGTTTCCACACGCTTCACTTGAAAACGAACCACCCTTGACCAGATTATGTAAAATAACTCTTTGATGGGTTCATGCTTGAAAGAGAGGCAACAGATCTCATGCAAAGAAACAGATGGGCTAAATTGTTTATAACGCCAAAAATCTGATGTAAGAAGACTGATAGGTTTACTTCTTGACATGATTGGACCCATCATGAGTAAACTGATCTTGCAACTGCCGTAAATTGTGATGCCTTTGGTGTAGAATCACTGCCATGATTCTATACTGACTTCCATAAAAAACGCGAAAAATTGAAAGGCTATTTTTCGGGTGAAAAGGGTGAATATACAATATTGAACCATTGTGGCAAGTTGTTTGGGTCCAAGACTCACGTGCAGTGAAAAAATTGTGTGAGCAACACATCATTCCCGGCATTGGAGGGTCAACAAAAATGGCAAACTGGTTGCTGCATGTGAGGCACGCGCACACCATGCAGAGCAATGTTAACCAGCGACAAGTACGCAGGCATGCAGCCTTTATAAAGCCGCGCTACAAGGTTTAGATAACACCTTGCCGTCTGAGCGCTACAGAGATGCCAAGACTACGAGCAGAGGAACGCAATCGTGCCCTAGGCCATCTGGAGGCTGGTGTGGATGCCAGGCAGGTCGCCAACATCTTTAACGTCCACATCTCAACCATCTATCGTCTGCAGCACCGCATGTGAGTCACTGGTACCACTGATGATCGTCCCCGGCCAGGCCGTCCTCGGGTCACCACACCAAGAGAGGATCGCCGTTTTGTTCGAACCCATCTGCGGGACAGGCGGCAAACAGCCGCTAACACTGCTCGACAGGTGCCTGGGAATCTCCAGCAACGAATCAGCCTCAACACTGTGCGGCGGCGTCTTCAGGAGAACGGGCTGGCATGTAGGCGTCCTCACAGAGGTCCGGTACTGACACCAAGACACCGGCAGGACAGGCTGCAGTGGGCACAAGCCCAAATCAACTGGCGCAGGCAGCAGTGGGGGACGCATACTGTTCTCAGATGAGAGCCGTGTTTGTATTGACATGGCTGACAGTCATGTCAGAATATGGCGTCGACCTGGTGAACGCTATGCTGACTCCTGTGTGGTAGAGCGGAACCCCTGGGGAGGCCCGAACGTTATGATATGGGGTGCAATTGGCATTAACCACGCCATAGGACAGTCATCTTTCAGAACATTGGTCCTGGTCGCGGACAGGGTGTCAATGCACAGCGCTACATCCACCAGGGGCTCAGACCCCATGTCGTTCCTTTTTTTGCGCAACACCCAAACTGGACATTCCAACAGGACAATGCAAGACCACACACAGCCAGGGCCACCCAGCAATTTCTTCAGCATAAAAACGTCAATGTGCTGCCCTGGCCAGCCCTCAGTCCCGATTTAAACCCAATAGAACATTTTTGGGACGAACTTGGCAGACGGTTGGACCTCCTGCGTCCACGACCAGCAACAGCGGCTCAACTTCACCAGGCCATCGTCCATGTGTGGGCTGGTGTGCCAAGGGGACGCATCAACCACCTGGTCCACTCAATGAGCCGCAGGTGTCAAGCAGTTGTCCATGCAAATGGTGGCCACACACAGTATTAGGACTTCAAGCTGGTTTGTCACGTGACCTTGGATTTTCCACACAAAGACATATTGCTGATGACATTTTCACACATTACCGGTGTAATGAATCAAATCACGTTGAATTCTCGCTTCCACTCTGTACAATTGTGACCAATAAAATTCGCCCCTAACCTTCAGTTTGTTTTGCTTTCGCGTTTTTTATGGAAGTCAGTATATGACGCAATGTGCTGGCTTCAATCATAAATCGTATGGAAGACGCACGACAACTCGATAGATACATTTTATTTTTGAACACTGAGAAAAAAATCACTGACTTCGTTGTTGCCAGAAAGCAAACTGAGATGCTCAATCATTTCTGAATTTTAACAAATATAAAATAAGACACTGATGTTGTCACCATGCAGCTTGATCTGTTCATTATGTTGAAGATGCAATCTTGCCAGTACGAGCTCTGATCTCACTCATCTTGGAGGATCTGTGTCCCCTGCCCATCAGCTGCCAGAAGGTCTGTCTGTAGCGGGACCCCATGCTGTAGTAGATGAAGATGTTAAAGGTGGAGTTGATGTACGCCATGATGTCCGACAACCAGGTCAGTAGGAAGGACAAGTTATGCTGCTTCCTTCCAGGGGCCAGCTCATGTATGAAGAGACCGGCCACTCTGTGGACAGTGAGAACAGTGACACACTACTTTTCTTCCACCACTGTGGCTAAATATTTCTCCATAATAGCATAATTCGATCGTTTTCAAAGTTTGAAAGCAGCGGATTGAAAAGAAGAAATTCTGGGGGTATTCAAATAGAAGGAAGTAACACATGGTTGGCAGAGGATCTCAAGAGAGAATATCTATATTCAATTTTACAACAGAATGAGGTCAGTGTGAAATGAGACCCATGATAAAATAAGTGTCCATGTTTGTTAACAACAAGGACAATTCGAAAGTCATACAGCACATGGAGTTAAAGGAATTTCATGGATCTTGAGGTCGAAATATTGGGAAATATTCGACGTGATTGTTGTTTAGTTCTTTGTTTGGATGATTTTAACTGTTGATATGAAGAACAAACGTACATCGTTTTTCTACGATCCAATCACGTCTCCTTTCGTTATTCCTCCTCACTGGGTGCCTGTTGGTGTTTTACCCGTTATTCCTCCTCACTGGGTGCCTGTTGGTGTTTTACTTGGATATTTACCAGACCTCCCGTCGCGCATCCTTCACTGGATCCACCGACATGCCACCCAATCTCCAAAGTTTGTTACAAGAACTGAGGAGATCTACGGACGCTAACCGTTCACACAGTGATCTTATGACGAGATGTATTGAGCATCAGACTATTCCCAAAGGTATGACTTTAAAATTTGGTATTGACGCATGACCTAAGGTGGACGTTTTGCTTAAAAACGTGAAAGACTTGATAAACTCTACTAGCCTCGATATTTTAAAAACATGTAGAGAAACTTATCAGTCACTGTCGGAAATGGAAACGGGACACTTCATGCAACTATGTACAATATCTATCAGTGCGTCAACTGCTTGGAATTTGACGAAGTACGGAAATTTCAGATTAAACTCTACAGTGACCTCAAATGTTTATGCTATAAGAAGAAATTCAAGAAACTCCAGACTTTGCTGGCTCAAATAGACGACAACATCAAACTTCATCAGGTGAAAAAATGGAAGTGCCGTCGCTATAAACGCCTACATGTAACTATTCCTATTCTACAGAAGTCCCAGACTATGAGCGGTTATCGACCACATGAAGAAGTCAAATCTGAAACTGTCTTCAATCTTTCTGGTATTGAAATGCCTCTGAACAGTTGAAAGTGTTGAGTCTTGGTCCGAAATTCTGCCCGACCCCTCGGACTCTAGACACACAGCAGTTATCCCAGGATGTACGTGAGGGGTGTAGAAGGCTACGTTTAAAAGAAATGTTTTATGACGACCTTCAGGACGATGACGAGGAAGAAACTCCTCCTCGTTTTTACAAGAAAACTTTTTACACACCTCCTGTGGAAGAGATGCAGCACTTGACGCATACTGCGACGTCATAGAACGACTTACCTCTACCCACCAGCCCAGTAAAAGACCCAGAGACAACATAACCACCAATGAACGCAGAGCACTCCTAAAACTCAAACAACTAGTTCATAACAGAATAATTAGGATCAGTAGAGCTGATAATGGGGGCGCCATCGTAATCCAAAACACTGAACAATATATACAGGAAGCATTTAGACTACTTAGCGATCCCCTACATTACGAGCGTGTTGACCATGAGCCTACTGCTAAAATAGCAACTGAGTCTAACAAGATCATAGACAAATTAATGAGCAAATCCTATATAAACGACAGCACACATAAATGGGCCAGGCTAGACCCCAGAAACACACGTACACATATTTTAACCATTTACTGAAAATACACAAATGTCTGATTAACCCACCTGGTCGCCCATAGTCTCTAGTGTTGGAGGACCTACTGAAACTCTTTCTAAACTGGTGGATTATTGGCTTAGAGACTATGTCACCCGCTTACCCAGCTATGTGCAGGACTCTACACATGTGCTAAGACTAGTGAATGAATGGAACACCAAACTGGGTCCTTTTCCCCAAACTACTAAACTGGTAACCATTGATGTTGTTAGTCTTTATACCAACATTCCTCATGACGAGACAAAAAATCTGTGGATCATTTTTTATCGCTTCAACCCTGTGAAAAAGGTACTCCCGGACCAGTTCTCCTTGAAATTATTAGACATATTTAAAAAACAACAACAATTTTTTCACTTTTGAAGATGCCATTTACTGACAAAAGTCAGGAACAGCTATGGGCACCCCCATGGTACCTACTATTGCCAACCTATTCATGGGGTGGCGGAAAGCCACCTACTCGAAATGAGTCCCGTGAAAGTAAACCCAGAACACTGGAAAAGATTTATTGACGATATTTTACTGTTGTGGACGGGCACTGAATCGGACCTTGATCGTTTCAGTGATTTTCTTAACTCTGTTCAACCTTCCATCAAGTTTACAGTAAATATTTCTTTTACTGAAATACCCTTCCTAGATATCCTTTTAAAACTTGAGAACGGGTACATTAGCACCGATCTGTATACGAAACAGACCGATGCTCATGCATGCCTACATTTTATATCTTGCCATCCACGCCATTGCATAAATAATGTACCTGTCAGTCAGTTTTTACGTTTACGAGGCGTTTGTTCCAATATGGCAGATTTTAAAACTAACAGTGAAGACATGACTCAGCACTTCCTACGTCGTGGTTATCCCCTCTCCATCCTTCAAAGGGCAAAGCAGAAAGCAGAAAACACCCCTAGACTGGATACATTAGAACACAGGTATAAAAGAAACAATTCTAGAGTACCTTTAGTTGTAACACATAATCCTTTAAATCCCCCACTGCGAACCTGGCTGAAAGAACAACTAGCGGTTCTGCACAATAGTGCTAAGATGAGAAAGGCTGCACCAGTACAACCAATCGTGGGGAAAGGAACTGTAATTCTCTGAAAAACATTTTAATGCCCTCTGCCCTACCACTCTCAGTTGCAGCCCAAGATGAAACAGGATGTTATAAGTGCTTGAAAAAATGTGTGATATGTGTGGAACACATGATGCAAAGTAAATATTTTACTAGTTTTAGAACTGGAGAAAAGTTTACCATAAGAGACAAGCTGGACTGTGAGAGCAGTAATATCATCTATCTGTTATTCTGTGGTAAATGCCAACACGCACAATACGTGGGTGAAACGAAAAATTATCTGAAAACAAGGTTCTACCAGCATAGGTCCAATATAAAAAAGAACACCGGTACCTTAGTCACTCGACACTTGAATCAAAAGGACCATTCTCTGACAGACATGAAATGTATTGCAATAGAAAGAGTAAGGTATCTTAACCTCACTTCAAGGCTTAAAAGAGAACTCTTCTGGATCCACAAACTAAAGACTTTATCTCCTTTGGGCCTCAATACTTTGGAGGCATAATTGTCAGTTTCCTTTCCTCTCCCTTCCTTTCCTCCCTTCACCCCATCACCTCTCATTTTAATTCATTCTATGTATCTATTTAGTCATTACAGTTTGTCTCCACTAAAAAGTTTTTTTTAGTTCATAGGGCTCCACGCAATACTGATGGACGAGAACAGCTACCTGTACAATACCATTTTAAATGCAGACTTAATCTCTTTTACTGAATAAAGTGAGTGAATGAGAGTGTGCGTATGTGAATCTGTATGTGTGTGTGTGCGCGCGTGCGTGTGGTGGTGGTGTGTGTGTGGTGTGTGTGTGTGTGTGTGTGTGTGTGTGTGTGTGTGTGTGTTGAGGGTGGGGGGTGGGGGGATGAGTGTGTGTGTCGCTGTTGTTGTTGTTGGTGTGGTGGTGTTGGTACTGGTGTTATTATTGCTGGTTTTATCCTTCTTGTTGTTGACTTTAAAGTATGGGGTTGGGGTGGAGAGGGATGAGTGGGGCGAGTCCTTTTCTATTCTATATGTTCATTTTTATATTTGTGTACTATTTTTTATGCCATTCCGTCCTATTGGGCATCCCTTATTCGGTGTGGAAGATATCATCAGACTTTGTCTTGCAATGCACTTCTTATCTCTTCTTATCTCACTCATGAGTGACGCGACAGTTATGATCTCTAGTTCATGGTCACCACTAACAGATCATTCAAAAGTGACATGACAGTGAGGATCATTATTTCACTGTCACCACTAACAGATTACTCATACGTCGCGTGACAGTGATGATGCCTGGTTGATGTCACCATTAACAGATCACTCATAAGTGATGTGACAGTGATGATCTCTGGCTCATGGTCACCACTTACAGATCACTTATATGTGACGTTACAGTCAGGATCTGTGGTTAATTTTCATCATCAACAGATCACTCATAAGTCACGTGACAGTGATGGTCTCTGGTTCATTTTAACAATTAACAGATCATTCATAGGTGATAAGACAGTGATGATCTCTGGTTCATGGTCACCGTTAACAGATCACTCATACGTGATGTGACAGTGATGACCTCTGGTTCCTTGTCACCATCAACAGATCACTCATGAGTGACATGACAGTGATGATCTTTCGCTCCTAGCCAGCACTGACCACCATCCATTAGTGACGTAAGAGTGATGATCTCTGGCTCTTTCACCACCAACAGATTATTCAACCAATGACACGATAAGATGATCTCTGCTCATGGCACCTTCAACACATCATTCAACCAATGACATGATAAGAAGATGTCTGGCTCATGGCACCTTCAACAGATCATTCAACCAGTGACATGATAGTGGTCATATCTGACTCATGGTCACCAACAGCAGATCAACGGAAGGATGTGAAATCACACTTGATAGATACGCTCAAATGGGGGAAGCCAGAGAGATTCAATAATCAAACTTAAGCAAACTTCATCTGCAGACTCAGACATTACCATGCCAAAGATGATCCGATGAGGTGGAAGCAAATGCTCAAAAGGCTGCAATAAACAGAAATTCACGCATTAAGGGCAGAAAGTCTGCAATCTCTTAGCACTGTTGTATATTTCATGTTACTAAAATGTTACGCATCTTCGAAAAGGTTCATGCCATTGTATGTGCACATGCTCTATATATTATATGTGAAACCCCAATAACCTTGCCTGGAAAGAGTCACATCACTTTGCCGTGTAAGGCCTTTAACTCCTTCATTTGAGAAGACTTACATTACTCTGTCTTACAGAGCTCATTAACTCATGCTTAAGGAGAAGTTTACCTCATTCGTTGCGCTGGTGAGCTGACAAGTAATGTTCTCAGTAGCATATCTAGATAAACGAAATCTTGGCGTGGTTGCTGTAAGCAAAGAATTTGGGAACATGACAGTGACTTCTGGTTAGTAAGTATTCAGACTTTTTTGACTTTGTTTTAGTAAGTATTCAGACTTTACCTTGTAAAGTAAATGGAATCTGAACATACCGGAGAAACTAATGACATAGAACTTTGGAGAGAACTGTCACATGCCAGGCTGAAGGGTGCTACGTCAATTCTCGTAAGATATAGATGAACCAAGTCATTTGAGCGCTTATCAGCATTCTAGCAGATTGAAACACGCATGATAGTCTAAATTTGAAAACACGAAATTTATTGAACCATGATTTCATTTACATTAATTTTACCCACGCATGGATGGCACCCCTTTTTGTCCCTGCTTTCGCGATTAATGATCGTCCATTTTCCACTACAGTTCATGGAGTTAGCGAAGGACAACCTATAGTTTCATACAGGCAAAGGACCCCTTTTGGAAACAGATATGTCTTGTTAAAAGAAGTGATTTATCCCTTTGGGTAGTTACAATGGTTATTCACTTTATGAGATCCAATTTAGCAATTTACAACGCGTGATTTATCATTTGTGGCATCAGACGTAATCGGTTGTAATAGGTGTTGATCATTTTTCCGATCAGTTTGACGGGTTATAAAAAGTGATAGACCCTTTCCGAAATAAGACATTGTTCGTTACTTCGGGTGACTGGCCCGTCCTGAGCTAAAATATATACTTAGCGAAAGTAGGTGATTCACAGTGTCTGAAATCAGACACAGTTGGCAACAGGAGATGATTGACCTTTTATGTTCCCCTTTCTGTCTAAAATTGCTCTAAAGTGACTTATACAAGTGCCATACCCTGTAGACTTTTTTTTTTCTATATTTCCTTTAGTTTACGATCTTGTTTGACATTTACTGTAGAGGGTTTACTCACCTCTGAAGGCCAAAGGAGAGGCACAGATGATGAAGAAGATGGAGTTGTAGACCAACATAAGAGTCAGTGACTTCTCGTGCAGACAGACCTCTACTGGATGAGGTGCGGGCCCTCCAGGGTGCTGCCTGTCGGAGTTTGATCATTGTCACTATCGTCGTCACCACCACCACTCCCATCACCACCGCAGGTAAGACTACGCCGAAGATAGAGACGTCCAGGACAGTGATCCAAGTTCTGGTGGTCAATGAAGAACTGGCTGGGGGCAAGGGTCCATGAATCTGATCCAGTCAGAGGATCATGGACACACACAGCACGGTGCCGGTCATGATGATGGAGTACAAGGCCAACATGACAATGTAGGTGATGACAATGGTGACTGGTGGTGGATGTGGACATCGCAGTCTGAGAACGTAGAGGTTGCAGGATACAGAAACATCTCTCGCTGGCGATGATGGCTGAGAGAACTTGGGATACCCAAGCAATCCCATAAAACCCCAGCAGGTTGTGATTGATCATGAAACGCATTGAGGTCCGTACTGACACAATCATACTGATCTGAGAAAGAGCAAGATACATTTCAATACAAATGATTCTTAAAATGAATACTTTATAGCGTCTATTCTCGGCTAGAGACCCAAACTCTAAGCGCTTTACAATCAACACTCGATTACACAACGGGCTGCCTACCTGGGTAGTGCCGACTGAAGAGCTGCCAGCGGCGCTTCATTCAGTCGTTTCCCATGTTATCCAGTCAGTATCGTTCAATATCGATCACTCATTTTCCTTACTTCATTCATTCTTTCCATTTCTCACGCAGGGTGCATGCTATGTGTAACGTGTCATCCATACCAACGGCCAAACTGGCCTACTCTTCCGAAAGTTGGTGATGGGATTTTACGTGTGTGCAAGATGTTATGCGTGCGCTCACACACGGAACCTCGGTTTATAGTCTCATTCGAAGGACTGTATGGGAAATGGTGTCAGAACCAATGTTAACTCCGAGGGAAAAATCCCCCTGTACCGAAACGACCCGGCGGAGATTCGAACCCGCAACCCCAGGATCACCAAGATTACGGGTCCGGCGCTCTACCAACTGAGCTATTCCGGCTCCCCGAAAATAAATGACCAGAAAGAAGGAAAACAATAAGTAGTTAATAGTTGTGCGCCACATTCTACCTAGTATGTTTGCTCACAATGAATCTGTACAGAACTCTAAAATTCTCTCTCATCATACATTTACGTCGCTGGAAATTCTCATGTCTCGCTATGCCAGTGATAATAGGTCGGAAAGGTCTTAGTAATCATCATGGCTTTCTGATCGCAGTTCAGTTCAATACATAATGTTCATAGCACAGCTGATCGCTGCGAGCAATTTCAGGGCTGTTCCCATGACAAACTTAGTTCTGGTTGTGTCAAAACACCGACAGTTCACTCCGAACATGCTAACACAAGATCTATTTCCAACCATAACCTCTACAGCACTGGTGCTCTTTCAACAAATTGTTTTCCCCTGGCAATTTTCCAACAGTGAAGCAACTGGTAGCCCAAACCAGCTTGCAAATAGTTGTCTTTGGATGTGTGTACAATTTTTCTTTGTTAGTCGATCGTCAAACTTATACCGCAGAGGCTGCCTACGTTCATGTATCATGGAGGAAAAATGTTTCAGTCGGCCTTCCAAGGTCCTGTCTGAATGGCCGAGTCTTGTCATGTGAAATATTAGCCACTCATCTTCCATTTATTGCCTGTCACGGATTCTGCCTATGACCTTTTCCTTTTTCTGCTGTTGATCTTATTTTCAATATTTATCCAGCAACAGAAAGTAGATATCACGACACTTCATTTTCCTCCGTTTTCCTCCGTGTGAGTTCATTGGAGACAGGGGGATATATGAGCACGAAACTGAAGAGCAATTGATCATGTTCCTCCAGCTCTGGTCATGTGTGTGTGTGGTGTGTGTGGTGTGTGTGTGCGTGCGTGTGTGTGTGTGTGCGCGTGCGTGCGTGCGTGCGTGCGTGCGTGCGCGCGCGCGCGCGCGCGTGTGTGTGTGTGTGTGTGTGTGTGTGTGTGTGTGTGTGTGTGTGTGTGCCAAGGCTTAGGTTTCCGTATGCAGTCTGCAATGTTGTCAGTCAGCAGTTTTTTCCCCGTCTGTCTTTCCATTTCCCTTCTTAACAGTTTCCAGGAAGACTAATTTAGAAAGGTCATAGAACCTTGTTACGAGGCCATATTAGCGTAAATTTCTGTTCATAACAGATTTCGGTAGATCTTCATGTTGTCTAATCCGCCACTTGATGGTCTGACACACTTGTTCATTGGTCATAATCAGTATATCCGATGTTTTTAATCTTCTGGTAACACCGCATTTCTATGGCTTGACTTTTTTTTCATCCAGATTTGCTATGGGGTCCATGTTTTGTATACATACAGGAAGGCGGACATACCAGTGCACGCATGAGCCTGATCTTGTGTTTCACGCAGATATCGTTGTCCCCCCTCCCTCCCTATATAAATTAGTTTACACAATGCTGATATTGACTTGCCTGCTCCTGAGAGAATTTCCAGTTTAGATCCCTCACGGTCAAGTGAACTGTTGAACAGTTTCTGACTCCTGTCCATGGACAGTCATATCAGAATTAATTGTGATGTTGTGGCTGACCATGAACTTGGTCTTGTCCGCACTGATTTCCGTGCCGTATATTGCTAATGTCTCATCCAGTCTTTCAAAAACTTGGAAAGTTCTTGTCTTACTGCCTGCAAGGCCGTCAATGTAATCTGCAAAGCTAAAGTTTATGACACATTTTTACTCGAATCCAGACTGTGTTGATGTGACCTTCAAATGCATTAGACTTGATGCGTTCCATGACGTTAGTAGAACTGTTCAAATTGAAACAATCTGTTGTTACGGATGGAGTGCGGTGCGTGTTTTGTTGTCTGACTCTCGCTCTCAAAAGTTTGGATGCGTGTAATAATTATTCCCTACACACACCCACACCATATGTACATGGATAGCCAGGCAACACACTAGTTAGATTTCTTTTCTTTATAATTATGCTGCCTGAACCATCAAAACAACATTCATGTGAATTGGTACAAATTAATACATGTCACTACACAGCATATAGATCAAGATATCAATACATAGGAACTTCAATCATCAAATATCATATTACATATATTGATATCACTCACAGATCTCGCCGGCTCCGTCCACAGTGTCTCACAGATACAATTCAACACACTCGGTTCCACAGAACCCAAGCCACAGTCTACACACTAAAAGAAGACAAAGAATGATAACCAAGGTCCCCACATGATAAGCACAGCCGTTCACAAACACAAGCGATGAAGAAGAAGAAACAGAATCTCCACATAACAAGCACAATAAATCACGTAGAAGTTTCAGAAGAAGACCCGCAGATTTACATTCACAAGGCACAGTAATCCATGGCAGAGGACCGCAGATTCACAAAGCACGGCGATCCGTAGAAGAACAATCGCAGATTCATAAACACATTACTCCACAGAAGAAGAACCGCAGATTCATAAGGCACAGCAAATCAATATTGAATCCCCGGAGAACACAATTTCACCAAAGTCCCATAGAAACACAATAAACTTTGATTCGACGTAACCGTTGATCTAAAACAAATATTAACTTCTCCGTGTATTGATACTACAGTGTCCACATCAATAAATTCAGCCCACCGACACACATGCGGTGGTACAATTAGAGCACATAAATATTCTTACAGGAGTTTTAAGTCATTCTCGGCGACATAGCATTCACAACAATTTTATAACAAATACATTTCTTGCTACATATTCCGCTGGTACCGTCATCAAAAGCATCCCACATACACAGTGAACATCGATGCACTACTGACTTGAAAGTCAGCCTCTCCACATAGTAACACTACGGAGAAAACTATCATTAAAACAATATTAGCTGGATTTGTGTGTGTGTGTGTGGTGGTGTGTGGGTGTGTGCGTGGGGGTGTGGGGGTGTGGGGTTGGGTGTGTGTGTGTTGTGCCAATGCTTGGGTTTTCCCGTAGGGCAGTCTGCAATGTTGTCAGTCAACGGGTTTTTTTTTCCTTTCTGTCTTTCCATTTCCCTTTAAAACATTTTCCCAGGAAGACAAATTTAAAAAAGGTTTATAAAAACCTTTTTACGAGGCCTTTATTAGCGTAAATTTCTGTTAAAACAGATTTGGGGTTGATCTTCATGTTGTTTAATCCGCCATTGATGGTTGACAACTTGTTTAAATTGGTTCATAATCAGTATATCCGATTTTTTTAAAATTTTCGGGTAACACCCCCTTTTCAGGCTTGATTTTTTTTTTCATCCAGTTTTGCTATGGGGCCCATGTTTTGAATCAAAACAGGAAGGCGGGCATATAGTGCAAGCATGAGCCTGATTTTGTGTTTCACGCAGTTTAATCGTTTTTCCCCCCCCCCCTTTCCCTATTTTAAATTATTTTACACAATGCTGATATTGACTTGCCGGGCCCCCTGGGGAAAAAATTTTCCAGTTTAGACCCCTCCTGGCCCAAGTAAAACTTTTGGAAAGTTTCTGACCCCTGTCCAGGGGACAGCCCTTTTAGTTTTAAATGGTGTTTGTTGTGGCTGACCTGAATTGGTCTTGTGGGGGGGCACTGATTTCCGTGCCGTATATTGCTAATGTTTTTTCCAGTCTTTAAAAAAACTTGGAAAGTTCTGTCTTACGGCTGAAAGGGCCCGTAAAATGTATCTCCCCAAAAGCAAAAGTTTATGACACTTTTTTACTCAAATCCAGACTGTTTTGATGTGACCTTCAAATGCATCGGGAACTTGTGCGTTTCGCCCAACTAGTAGAAGGGTTCAAATTAAAACAATCTGTACAAGGAAAATTGGGGAAGCCAAGCTGTCCACAATAAAAAAGTTGTTTTGGGGGAATCCTTATGATGCTGGCCCCTTGTCTTCTGTCTCACCCAGCGTGCTTTTAAAGGGGGAAAGCGGGGGGATTTTGTGGGTGTCTCCCCTCTTGTTTTCGACTTTCCTGAGGGAACATCCCGGGGGAAAGTGATCCTTGCTGTTTCCAGATTTCACCCATCCCCCTTGATTCTTAAACGTGAGCCCCAAAAACCCCGTGGGGAAAAAGGGGCCCCAACTTTCATTCCGCACAAAACCCTCCTTACTTTTTCCCTTGGGCTGGAAAATTTTTTCTTTTTTTTAACGATAAACTCTTTGATTTTTTAAATTTCTAGGGATTGGTCAATTTTTTAAGAATCTTTTTTCGTGAAATATTTTAGATTGTAAAAATTTATTTTAATAAGAAATGGTTTATATTGTTTTTATTAATTAATTGTTCCCTTTCTTTGAGGGTGTTAATTTAGAGGTAAAGCTGCAGATAGGCTTTTTCTCCTTTTAAAAAAGAAATGTCGAACAAAAAGATTGATAAATTTCGGCTAGAGACGGGGAGAACAGACACACTTTTGCCCTTTCCCTTTCTCCTTGTTTTTAGAAACCGCCATGTTGATGTGTTGGAAGGCCCCGATGAAAAACAGAGGGGGCCCGGGGTTTGACGGTGAAACTTCATCGTTTCCACGGGGGCCCTCAGTGTGGGCATAAATTAAAATTGTAAGGATTATTCCAGGGTGTATACCCTCATATTTCAAAAAACCATGCTTTTGGGGGACTCTCCCCTCTGAGTGATTGGGGTCTGTCACGTTGTTTTTCTGCTCCCTAACGTGAATTTTTTGAAAAACAAAACCCACAATAATGCTTTGGAAATTTTTCTAAAAAAGTGTTTCTGCTTGATTAAATTTCCATTTGTTTTTCCTCGGGGGGTTTATTCAGCACCTTTTTTGTGAAAAAAAATTTTTTAGCGGGTGACGGGAAATGTGGGCAAATCTGTATATGTTATATACGATCATCGCATGTGTTTTATTTATCATCATTTAATTATTTTAAATTTTAATTTTATTTTTTTTTATTATTATTATTATTAGTATTTAGTGGGAGTTTTGTAGTAGTAGTAGTAGTAGTAGTAGTAGTAGTTTTTTTTACGTTTTTCCCACAAAATTTATGGGATTTTTGAGAGTTTGATAAAGAGAGAGAGAGAGGGGGAGAGTGTAAAAGGAGAGGGGAAAAGAGAGAGAGAGAGAGAGGGGGAGAGAGGGAGAGAGAGAGAGAGAACAATGCTAAATGATATTTTATTTTTTTTCCCCAATTAGCTGTACACCCTTATGACGGAAAGGCGGGGAAACTTATTACCCATATGAAGAAAATTTTGAAAAAAATTTTTCCCCAAAGTAAAAAATTTTTGGGGAATCTGTGAACCACTCCCACACTCAAAGCCCAACGTTCAAAAGTTGTGTTGGCCCCAAAAGAAAAACACAAAAAACAGCATCTCAAAAACATTCCTTTGATTGTCCCCGGTTAAAAGGCCCCGGGCACTGAATAGAAAAAGAAAAATGTTTACAAGGGAAAAATTTTTGGAAGTGACTTTTTTCGGGTTTTATAGCTTCGGTTTTTAAAAACTTGAAAGGATTTGATCAGCGATTGGCCCTCAAGTGTCAATGTATGAACCCGATTGCAATTTGTCCCAATTTGGCACCTGAAAAAAAGCAAAATTTTTCCGCGAATATGCCCGGAAGCATCAAAAGGGTATAAAAAGTGTTTTTTCAGAAAAGGGAGAGAGAGCTTAGAGAGAGAGTGAGGCTTTCGCGCATGCGTGCAAGCATGTGCGAAAGTGCATGGGGTGGTTTTGGGTAGGAAATGTAACCCACCAAAGCCCAAAAACCCCATCATATTAAAATCAAACCCGGGTTTTCAATAACAAAAAAGGGGCATTTTCCCTTTAAAAAGAAAGTTTAAAATTTAATTGTGGGGAAAAAACACCCAAACACGATATGCTGCGAACAGGGTTTGGTAAGCCCAAGGCCACACACAAAAAATTTAAAACGTGAACTTTTGATTGCTTTTGTCCATACACATTTTGTTAAATTGATTATATTTAGCTTGAGGGGCATATAGTTTTGGTCGAAAAAAGGGTTGGAGCGGGCTTTTCGGATTTGATACATATCAAAATTTAAAGTTTTTGGTTGCTTTTAAATATAATCAATTTGGGGAAAAATTTGGGACTTTTTTGGGTTTTTTTAAACAAAAGGGAACTAAGGTTCTTAGTACTTTTTTCTAAAACGCCCCAAAGCCATTTTTTTTCTGAACATTTGAGATTTTTCCTGTAAAGTGAAGGATAGGTTTAATTTTTTTGTAAAAACCAATTTCATTTTGTAGATTTTTTTTTCCCCCCATCTTCAGGATTTCATTCCCCAAAGAACCACATTTGTAAAGAAACCCAAAAGAAAGTTAAGTCATTTCCCTTTAAACTATAAAAAATTTTGAATTAAAATTGCTTTTTCCCTTTTTTAAAAATGAAATTTATCTGAATTCGTTTTGCAAACGTAATGGATTGTTTTTTGGGCCCATTGAATTGCGAGAACAACATTAAAAAAAAAAATTTTTCTGTGGTAATTTCGTTTAAAAATATCCCAAGGCCTTTTGTTTAGCTACCATTTTAGCAAGGGAATATAGATCTAAAATTTTAAAAATGAAGTGACTTTTTCTCTTTTCAAAGATGAAAACAAAAGCACCGCAGCTTTTTTTACGTTTTTGTTGCTGAGCCATCGAAAAAACATTAAAAAAGGTTTGGGATATTTGTTTTCCAAAAGCATCTTCATGAAAATGATAAGATGTAAGGTTTGGGCTGCTTTTTGCATTAGTGAAAACAAGACCAAGCAAAATTTTGCGAAGGAAGAAGGGGGTGCATTTGGGCACCCCTCTCGGAAACCAGGGTTAGCACCCCCACGCCAAAACCCTGACATGGAACTCGCAGGGGAAAAGGAAGAAAAGGCCCCCACCCCGGCAGCTTTGGGTGGGGGAGACACTGAGGGCAGAGATTTAAAAAGACAGGGGGGCCCAAATGGACAGGCATTCAGCGAGCAAACCCCGAACCGAAATGCGAGGGGGGAAAATGGTTGGGCGATGGCCCTTTTCTCACCCCTTTAAAACTATGGGCCCAAGTAATTTAAATAAAAAGGGAAGTAAAATTAAATAAAATAATCAAGATCGAAAATTCGCTTGTTTCTTTTCCCCTTTGGGGTGGTATTGTTAAGACGTCTTTGCCGTGATTTTAATCATTTTCCTCAACAATTTTGCAGTATAGGAAAAAATGGTGGACAATGAGGATTTTTTGGGGGGTCTTTTTGGGGTTTATAGGCTCCCACTTTTACATAAATTCTTTTTTTTATTTCCCCACTTCCATGGTTGAAAAATTTTATTACGTAATTTTTCGACGGGGGGTTTCCACATTCATTTTTTGAATTTTAAAAAATCGATTTTTTTTGTTTGTTCCCAAAAGTAACCCTTTCACTGCCCATTCCCCCGACATAGTTCTAAAAAATTTGCAGGAAAAAATTTTTTTCAATTCGGGGTAACAAATTTCTTGGGTCACTAAAAAAAGTCTCTTTGGGGAAATTTATAAATCAGAACGGATAAGTGATAAAATTGCTAAATCAAGTCTTTTTCACCCCGGCACCAGGGTTGGGTTGCTCAAAACCTGAAGAAAAATTAAGCTCTTTTTGTGTTGTTTTTTTAAAAGATAATTGGGTAAAAAAAGGAAATTCCATGATGCTTGGATGTGAAATTTTACATTTAAAAAATTTTACCATGTGTTGTATCAAAAATGCTATCCCATCAAGCTTAAAAAGTTTGGAAAATTTGGGGATCATAGTCATTGTTGAATAAAACCACCCTTTTTTTTTTTTGTGAAAAAAATTTCAGAACCCTTCATAATTTAAATACCTTTAAGATTATCGGCTCCGCCCGAAAAAAAGGTTTTTTGTGGCAATTTATTTACGTTTTGGTTTTACAGGCTTTTTTCCAAAATGCACAGATATTGGCTATGCACAACTGCTGCTTTTTTTGTCATGTTTTGGGAGATCGCCCCAAAACCCAAAGTTTTAAATAAAAAGGCGCTATAACAGGACCTTGAGGAATGCCTTTTTGCAATGATTTAAAACTGGAAAAGGCGTTTTCCCCTTGCTTGTAAAAAATTCTCTCAGATAGAAATTCTTTAGTAGTAATACAAATTAGAGCACATACCAATCGTCTTTAATTTATGTAACAGTCTAGCATGCCGTACACTATCAAAGGCTTTTATATATATATATATATATATATATTATATATATATATATAATATATTATATATATATATAAATGCTGCTTGGACGCTTTTTCGTCTAGCAAATTGATACTTTATTTGTGTTGTTAATTTGACACATGATCAGTGGTTGATTTTCCTTTCCTAAAGCCAGCTTGAATACTGGGTATTACCTTATTCTTATCACAAAAATAGTAAGCCTAATTAGTACATTTCCCCCTTAGTTTTGCAACATGAGAAGTTAGAGCTATTGGCCAGTAATTTTCAATGTTTCTGGCAGACTTGCATGTTTTACACTCAGAATAATTACAGACTGTTTCCAAATGACTGTCATGTACCATCCGTCCAGATCTTTTTGAACATTTTCAATAAAAAGCGGAGAAAGGTTTTTGTTACCTACTGCGCATATGGAATCCTTCAACTTTTGTGTGGTTATGGATGCATTTGTGCAATGATCCTTACTTGAAAGTTGTTAATCATAAAGTTTTGTTCGTTCTTCCTTTTACCGATGAAGTTTGCATTCTTGTGGAAGACTTTTAGATTCATTGTCTTTGAAAATATTTCAGCAAAATAATGCTTTCGCTTTTTCAAGTGAGGTAGGGAATTTCTTATTTTCTAAATTAACGGGGTATCTTGGAAGATTTATTCCTTTTTTCATAACTTGAATTTTTTCTATACGTTTTGAATGTCTCTATGACAAGAAACTTATCTTGAACGAACAATGACCAGTATACCTGCTTTATTTTTGCAATAACTCTGTTAGAATGTGCTTATTCTCTTTTCATTTTTACATGATTTTCTTCACTTTTGTCTTCAATATATTGTCTGTATCTGATTTCCGAAAAAAAGCTACAGCTTCTTCGTAATTTTTAGTCTACTATAATTACCGTCTTTTTGTACATTATTACAATTTGGAATGCGGTTTGAAATGGTTGTTTTTTCCCAGCTGAATCTGTGGCTGATGAGTATTTTTAAGAATGCATGAAAAACGATCATTCAAAGTGGTAAAACTATGAAATAGGAATGAAGATTCCTTAAGAATAGTAAATAACACTATGAGGGAAAGTAAACTTCTTCAGTTCAATGTGAGAACGGATTTTAAGTTTAGCTGAAGCTTGGAGACATGCAGAGTCGGAGAGTTTTTGAACGTACAGTCTAAATTGTGGATGAATTATTGATAAAATGGTGTTCATGACACGGAAGTGTCTTAAGCAAAGATAGAGTGTTCTGATTTCTTGAAAACGCGACAAAACATAATATTAAAGATTTGTGAGACAAATCTTGGGTAACAACAGATAAGTGCCTGGAAGGTGGAGTTGAAGTAGGTTTTCATGACGGATATATTATTTGAAATTGGGTGGACATGGTCGTTCATTTCATGAGCAGGTGTTTAATTAAGTCTTAATTAACATAAAATAGTTGTTGTCGCTGTTTCTCGTTTGTGTTATTATTGTCGGGTGTTTATTTACTTAAGAATGTATGAACGTGTAGGTGGACGTATCATTCTAATAAGTTGGACTGGAGACCTAATGATGAATAATCTTGATTAGGGACACCCCAATGAAATAAAGTTGACGGCTTCAGAGCATCGACTGTATTAGCAGGTCAACTGAGCAGCGCTGAGGTGGTTGCACTGCCTGTTACAAGTTCTGTAAAGGGCCACCCGTCGGCCAGTGCGCAGCCTCGTCTGGCCAGCACCTGAACATTGGGCGTGGTGCCTCAAGAAACTAATGAGACCAGTGATGGCTTCTTGCCACAGCAAGGTGCTGCTAAAATATTCAGCATTGTTTAGTGATCTTTGGTTATCAGGGAGAGTGTGGCACATTTGGGTCTCTGGTATAATACTGTGGCACACATCGTTTTGCGCCGAATTTCTACTGTATGAGAGGACTCCATGGATTTTTGGGGTATTGCAAGGAAAATCCAGCCCATGTCTTGCGTTGCCAGAGGATTGTGTTATGAATCAACGGCTGTGTCTATGCGTTGTTATGTTTATTTAATGTGTGTATTTCTTTATTTTGATATTACGTCGATGGCCATTGTAATTCTCCATCGTTGATTCATTGGAGACTGCGCTGTGTGATTCTTCAGCTTTGATTTGTTGGATGCTCTGTAGCGCGATTCTTCAATATGGATTCGTTGGAAATGGTGCTGCTAAAATATTCAGCATTGTTTAGTGATCTTTGGTTATGCTTCGCCTGGCTGCAGACATTTAATTGTGACTCGGCGAAGTGTTCTTCAGTGTATATTGGAATCCCTTCCTGGACGGAAGACATCGTTTTGTGTTGTATTATGACAATGTGTGTATTACATGATATCTAGTTGCATTCATTGTTGGGCTGTTGGGATGTCTTAAAAGATTCAAATTATTAATGAATTTAATAGCGGCCCATGAAACAAGATGTTTGTTTCTTAGATTTGTGATGTGCACTGTTGGAGGATGAACGCACACACTTATACACTGATAGAACATGAGTATGCAGACACATTACAATCTTTATGACAGGGATACACTCAAAACACATTGAATGGGTGCATTGTAAGGCAAGCTTAGGTCGTGCTAGAAATAAATATGCCGACAATACGAACTCATTGATTTAATCAACATGGAATCTTCTCTGAGGCTATTTGTCACCAGACCAGTTTACAATTTTAGCGAAAACTACGAAAACAAAATACGTGACAACTATTTTTCACAATCTTAAAAGATCCTCAAACACTCAATAAATTCTAAAATAGAATTCAGTGCAAGAAAATGACTGAAGCTGTTTATATAAAGGTACGCACATATAAAAGTCCAACAAAAAGCCGAAACAACTGAAGAGTTTACATACAGCCCTCCCCACTCCCTACCCTGTCTCCACCTCACACTTCTTCGTATCTGAACGAAAATATGTAAACGAAACAATTGAATGTTTGGGCATCGGAGTACATCTCATGTATTCTGGTGGGCCAGCGATCCATACAAACACATCGTGCTGACTGTTTTGTTTTTTGGTTTTGTTTTTTAAATTGTAACAACTGTTTTATATGGCAATATCTGGATCGGCTCGACCATTTCTGTCCCTAGTTTGTTTACGCTCGTTAAGACAAATGACGTTCTTAGTGATGTTTGTCCTTGACCTATGCATCTTGGTGGAGGGAGGCCATTTCAGGGAGTGATTTTCTTAGTGATGTTCGTCCTTGACTTATGTATCTTGGTCAAGAAAGGCCCTTTCGAGAATAATTATGATATTATTCTAATACACCATACTGAGTTCAAATGCTTACAAATAAATCAAGTTTGTCCAGTTTTCGGACACGTTCAGAACGCCGAAGATCAGGAACCGGATCTGGTAATTAAATCACAGCAGGTGTATCCACTTGTTCACTTTTAGGAGTACAGGCTCAGCTGGCATCAAGGTGGGTGATTCTCAATAGCTTTGGCTATTTGGCGTGATTGCATTGGAGGGTGAGCGACGCACAACGTGCCTTCTGTTTAGGCGCTGTTGTCCAGTTGGTGTATTGATCTCGTAAGATCTGTCGCCAAGGTTTTTGGTGATAATTCCTGCATACCTAGTCGGATGACAGGTGCATCACGTGCACAGTGCTTTTTCTTTCTTTCCTTTTTTTTAAAACAAACTTTTGTTTTACTTTAAGTCTCTGCTCCTTTTCGTTTTGCTTAAAGTTTTCAAAATCGGATTACCTGAGTTTTTCTGTAAATGATCGGAAACGAAACGTCTCGTTTCCTATCCATAGAAAGTTCTACTGGGCTTTTGCCATTCTATAGTGGGATGAACGATACATCAGCATTGCCTTGTATGGATCATCAGCCTTCTTCAAGAGTTCTGTTTTTGATGTTTGAACTCCTCTCGTAGCTTCTTCATTTCATCGAGTATAATGGGGACTACTTCTGATGTGTATTAAATCATGGTCTTTGGCAAAATCAGCAAATTGCTGGCTGGAAAACTGGGGTCCATTGTCTGATACGACACACTCCAGAACGCCGTGTCTCAAAAAGATGTTTTTCATGTGATCGATGACAGCTTGCGATGTGATGCTGTATAATGTAAAGAAAATGTTTTAATATTTTTTATAAGTTTTTATTTAATTGTGTTTAGTATAGAAATAGAGGTGCATTTATTTTATTGCAGTGTATAAGTGCACCCAAACGGGTGTAAAAGTTTGATATGCTGATGCAGACATGTGTCTAGCCCGTGCACAGGTTTTAGAGGAGAGATGCATGGTTCTCGTGCAGTTTTTATAACGGGTGAGCTTGAAGTCTGTATGTTGGCCGGTCGATGTTTAGCTGTCTGCTGTGACAGACCGAGACGGGGAGCGTGAAGTAAACCGGGGGGAG
>CM031606.1:45192549-45241218 GCA_018398815.1 Conus ventricosus
GATATCCCATGCCCAACTAAAGAAAGAAATTTATTGGCTTGATAGTGTAGCGGCGTCCTCAAATAATTGTGAGTATGACTCATTCAAGAAAGAAACGTGGTCATTGGGTGAAAGTGACCACTGAGTGATAGTTTAACAAGGGTGGTAAGGTGCTGGTCATGTGTTTTGAACACTGAGTATGCACTCACTAGGAAAGGAGGAAAGAATCAGTTTTAACCCAGCAGATGGCCTAGAGACTCGAACCTGTCAGGACGTTGGTCTCTCTGCGACCAGTCATTACCAGGTGAGCGATAGATAGTTGGGGAAAGCTACAGGGGAAAACCTAAAGAAAAGAGGAAGAAAGAATTCATGTTAAATTGGGAAGCAGGTTACTTACACGAACCTTATTCGTGTTTCAGCCCTTCACCTTTACCCTTCGCCTTCACCCTTCACCGTTCACCCGTGAGGTGGTTGAAGATGGCCATGGTGTGGGGAACACACCGGTAGGCAGCCCCAGGAATGAAGGACTCCAGGGAGAGGAGTCGGGAACTCGTCATCTCTCCAGGGACAGGAGAAGACGAGGGAGAGGAGTGGGAACTCATCTCTCCAGTGACCGAAGGAGAGGGAGAGAAGCCGGAGCTTATATCTCCAGTGACGGGAGAATTCAAGGGGGCGATACGATGTCTGAGAGAGACAGGGAATCGTGATAGTGTTGAGTCTTATATCTGATGCAGGTATGACATCGATGATTTCAGGAGTTATTTATTCTCCTGGACTGGGTTTTGGGCTAATGTAATGTGAAGGCCATGATTTGAATGAATGAGTTTATCTCTCAGTGTAAAGAGAGATACATGCATAAAATCTGTTTATAAATTGCTTGACGAGATTTAGTAAAGTGTTTTCCCGAAGGAGAGGGGGAGAAGAAAAAACATTCGGTAGTGCGCCTTTTGGTTGATTGGAAAGATTGCGTGTGCGTATGGAGTAAATGCTGTCATGGATGCGCGTGTGCAAAGGTGACAGTGTGACAATCTGTCTGAGCTGAGGAGAGGTTTGAACCAAAGCAAACATCCTGCCACGACTCTTCCTCGACGAGGGGAACGTGGGGATGTCCTGAATCACCGACACTGCATCCTCATCGCCACTCTCCACGACGACAGGGGTGTATCCTGCCTGGCACTGAGTTCGTCGCACATACGCCTTCAAGAGGTTGGCATGATACAGGCGTTCCTTGCCTCGCACGCGAATCCGATAGTCCCAGTCACCCACCCGACTGCAGACCACGAAGGGACCCTGCCAAGCAAGCTGTAACTTGTTCTTCTTTTTGGGGCAGGAGAAGCAACACCTCATCACCTGGCTCAAACCACCGTTCAACACTACGCCTGTCGTACAGTTCTCAGATATTGTTGGAACATATAATTCAGATGCTTCTGTCTATTCTGCTGAACTTATGCTCTAGTACTGGCTTTGAAGATAATCTCCCATTCTTCGAGGAGGAAATTTCTGGTTCTGTCGGATTCGCTGTCAGCTTTGGGGGCCCTAGCTGGCCGCAACCTTCAGCATCCAGAACTTTTACTTTTTTTGAACTTTTTAGCAGTTGAAGGCGGGACGGTTACAACATTACTCTTGCTTTGGGTTCCTGGCCATGTGGCATTCGGCGGGAACGAAATGGTTGATCGTTTAGCCACAGAACGCCACCCAAGAGAGAACTGTCCAACACTTATATCCCCTGCTCAGATGTGAAACCCAAAATTAACGATTATGTGAGAGACCTCTGGCAGGAGGATTGGAACACACGACGAATAACAAACTCTTTCAGATCCGTCCAAACCTTAAAGATTTCCTCCCTCTACGTCGGGTGGTCGTAAAGAGGAAAGGGTTCTGTGCCGGGCACACCGGCCCTTCTATTTACCCATTTTTCCCTTTTTAAAGAGTGAAAAGCCCCCGTGGTGCTTCCCAGTCATGCACCACCACAATGAAACTGTTTTTTAGATTTTGGATTGCCGAGTAGACACAAACTTTTTACAGCGGATCCAAAAGATCCTTTTCGGGGATGCCCGCCTGACGTGACCCTTTGGGTTTTTTGAGAAAAATTTAACTTTTTTTCATCTGATTTGAGTTTTTTAGGAAGAAGGTTTTTAAAAAAGTTTCTGGTTCGTTTGTAAAACGGGGTCATTTAAGAGATGTGTGAAATTTTTTTTTTTTTTTTTTTTAAAAATACTGGGAGTTGATTTTAACGTGGGAAGCCCGATGTGGCCCCCCCCTTTGGGCGGGGCTTAAGCAACATTACCCTATCCATCCTTCTACAGACCCTTTTACTTGCTTTTGCCGACTGCAAAGTGCTGAGCAAGTGGGAAGTGTCAGCGGCGGGTTTCGCAATTGACCCAATCGACCTTTTCCTCCTTGACAACAGGTTCCACATCGTCGTGGGGGCCACATCTGCTTCACATGTTTGGGGGTTTTTCGTACTGTTTTTGCCCCAAAAGAAGTTCGAACGGGGGAAAAACCCCACTTCCTGCGGAACCCCCCTGTAGGCGAACGTACAGCAGGGGAAAAAAACGATCCCACTCACGGGTTGCTCTGCAACAGGCGACGCAACATCTGCTTCAACGTCCCCTTAAAGCGCTCGACAAAGGCCCTTTGGGCCCGCGCATATGGGGGACTTTTCTCCTTTAAATTTAGCAGAGTGTTTACTTCCGCATGATTTTTGGACAGAAAATGGGGGCCCCTGGCCGAAAGGATCTTTTTGGGCACGCCCGTGCGCCCTAAATCGCCCAAAAGCTTCAGCAACGGGAGGGGATCGATAGCCTAAACGGGACAGCCTCTGGGGATCGAGTCGCTAGCTACCACTACCCAAAATGTAGCGGGGGACCCGTCGTGGTGGATTAATGGTCCCCCCAGGGGACACCAACCCCCTTTCTGAATGGCTCCCAACCCGTGGCACTGATCCCAGGGGGAAAACGCGTAAGGACCCTTGGGGTTGCCGTTGGGAACATGCGCTGCGGCAGTACTCCAACCTGGAAACATCCCCGGGCCCGAAGAAGTCCTGCTAAAAATCGCCGAAGTCCGCTTTGGCCCATTTTGGCCTCCATTGAATCATGGGGCCGCCGGGGAAAAGTTCTCCAAGCTTTGGGGGAAAGACTAGTTGCTTGGCCCCCATCTGCCTGAGGGGACCCTAAAGAGGGTCACTTTTGGACTTAAAGCTCACCTTGGGGTGTCGGGCCACTGAGCGGGCATCCACCAGTTTCGCAGCGTTGGACATCCAAGTCCCCCGGCCTGAAAACAACCATGTACGGGATGGCTCTTGCAAGAAACCCCGTCAGAGTCGGCCCGAAAAACGGGACGCATTCTGCTCCTGCTTCTTTGGGTTTGGCGCCGTGGGAACTCCCACATCCTGTACGGGCAGATTGTAGACAAGACACTGGTCCTCGCAAAAGGGATGGGATTCCCTATAGAAAGGAAACAGAGGTCGCTCCACCGCGATGGCCCATACTTCGCCACATTAGTAGGGGTGGAGATAGGAATGAGTACAGAAGGACGGGTGGAGGTAAAACCAGCCTCCAACCCGCACACATCATAACTGGCGCCCCGCTGAGCCTCAGGGGAAACCAAATCCTTGTCCACAAAGAGCGTTGATGCTCCCGAATCCCTGATGGAGTCGACCAAGGAAGAACCAACAACAGAAAGAAACACTGGACACTCTGTACCACCAGAAGCTGGGATGGACCCCACGTTAGCCGAGGCACGAGGACGCGGGGAAAGGACTAGCCCCATGACTACCGGCGGCTTTAGGGCAATCTTTCCTAATGTGGCCGGGACGACCACAAAGAAAACAGGGTCGGGGTGCTGAGGTCCCCGATGAACTGCCTGCCTTGTTCGACCCGCTAGCAGTCGGTCGGCGCCTTATTGCCACTAAATCCTGTGAGGGTCTTCCTGTCCGTATCTGGGCGATACCCATAAGCTCTACGGGCTTCAGCAAACACCTCAGCGGTATGAATCGCAGCCGCGAAATCCTGTGGTGCTGTCTCGCCTACACGGATCCTCAACTCTGGGGACACGGTGTTGGTAAGCTGTTCGATGAGAATCAGATCCTCAAGCTCCAGCTTAGCCAACTGACGCCAATAACTAGCGTTTTGCGCAGCCTATCTCCAAACTGCATGAAGGTCTCGTCGTTATTCTTTTTCATGGACCTGAACTTCCTCCTGTACGACTCTGGGGTAAGAGGGAAACGTTTACGCAGAGCCAACTGCATGTCTGCATAAGACGCGCCTTCATGTAGAGTGAGCACACACTCCCTTGCAGTACCTGATAATCCAAAAAAAAGGTGCATGGCCTTTTGTTCATCGGAAAATTTGGTACGAAACTAGCTACCTTGTCAAATGCTCTAAGAAAATTCAATGTCCTCACTAGGTCTGAACTCTGGGAGCTTTAATTTTGGGCCTCTAACTCTATCGTTTGCCTGTCGATCAACCCCCTGATTTACAGATGCGGGAGCCCGCGAAAAAAATTGTTCCATCTCTTCCCACGTTGTGCTTCCTGTCTGGCATTTCTCCTCTCTGCGCAGAGCCTCCATCCTATCTACTCTTCCCGACGGAGGCTCCTGTCTGACACCCTTTTCCCCTAGCAGCGTGCCTCTTCCCTACGCAGTGCCTCTTCCCTACGCAGAGCTACCTCTTCCCGACGCAGAGTTTCTGTCTATCTAACTCTTCCCGACGGAGGGTTTCCCCTGTCTGACAGCATCCTCTCGTCGTTGTCGCTCCAGAAACATCAGGACAGAGGCGAATCCTGAGCAGGATTCACCCCCCCCGACATGGGAGGATGACCCGTTTGGCCCGCCCCTTGGGTCTCAACTTTCCCATGAGAAAGTCTCCCGGGGCATGCTCCTTTGAGGGGAAGCATGGAGAAGAGGGGTTTCGGTTTCTGCGACTCAACAGAAGCCCACAGTTGCTTCGCTATACTCTGACGCCTCCGAGCGGAAGTGCCAGTGGGGGTCTCGGCAGGAAGATCCCTAGCGAAGAAGTAGTGAAGTACTCGCTGGACTATCGGCTACAGCACGGAATAAGTAGAAGTCACTGTAGTCGAAGTACTGGTACTAATAGTAGGGACTACTTTTTGAAGACTTTTCTTCTTCGACGCACGGGGTCGGCATACCACCAGCACCGGACTTTGCCATGACAACTAATCCTACGGTTCTCAAATACAGGGGAAAGACAATTCCACTTGAAAAGAAACAAATACCGCTCGGATATGTCCCGTCCCTTTGTGACTGACTGTGAGAAACAGCAAATTTTTAAAAAAAAAAATGTCAACGTACAATGTCCAGGCTGCCCCCACTCTGGCAACACCGTGCTCCACAACACGAGCAACAGTGCGGTGGGGCTACCGACAAAAAAAAAAAAAAATGTCCAGGTGCTCCCACTCTGGAAAACACCGCGCTCCACAACACGAGCAACAGTGCGGTGGGGCTCACCGAAAAAAAAAAAAGAATAACAGACGGAATCCGGAGAAAGGCAAAAGTGACAATAACGTCCGATACACCCACCTGAAACTCAATAACCCGGTAAAGAAAACTGGTTAACTACAAAACAGGAATGGCAGACTGAGTGGCAACAGAAAGGAAAGTCTTAGGGCCCGTATCTGCGTGAGGCACCCGGCGGAAAGAGGTCTGGACGCGGTCGTTTCCCCCTTTGGGTCTCAATCGACTCCCCAGTCACACCAGATGTTTTTTAAAGGGCCACCAAAAAACTCCCTACACGCTAGAGAGTCACCCAGCAACCACCCACAAACAACACGACAAACTAACTAAACGTATACAAAACAGACAGAACGGACAGGTACCCCGCGAAACGAGAGAGACGGTCAGAACCTTCACATCCCGGACGGCCCCCACAAATGTCACGACCGACCCCTGGAGGTCTGCCCTGACAGGTCGGTCTAGATGGGAGTGAAGGGGAGTGACTGCCCTCACACGCCCCGCAAGAGACCACACAAGAAAGTTTACAATACAATACACCATTTATTCACACCAACACAAAACATAGTCACAAATAAGCATTCCAACACACACAACATGCACAATCACAATTAAGCATTTCAACACACACAACATTCACATAGCCCACAAACAAGCATTTCACCGAAACACAACATAACCATAATCATAAATACGCGTTTCCAACACACGTTCCTTTTGTGCTTCATGTGGTTCCCCCTCACCCCTGTCTCTCCAAAGTCCTCTAAGAGTACCGTGTCAAATCAGGTGCCCCAAAACCCAGGGCTGTTCTTGAACAGAGTCTTTCAATGCTGACAACCTTGACCCCACACACCCCCCCAAATTGCACGACACAGAGCTAACCACACTGGTTCACATGAGTTGTAGGAAGTCCGAGGACAGCGGGGGAACGCATCCCTGGGACGAGGCGTTGTCGTGAAGGTCCCGGACGGGGGTTAGGACCATCCAGCAAGGTCCACGTGCTCCTCACGCTGCACGGCCCCAACAGCGCAAGCTTGGGGTGAAGCCCCCAGGAGGAGAGAAACGGAAGGAACTGGAAGGAAAGAAGGGTACTAGAACCCCGCAGTCAGTACGGTCTAAAATTTTGCTGCTTAATCCTAACGCCACTCGCATGGTGGGCGAGGGGAAGTGTTTGCTGAATACATTAGTAACACCAGCTCACACAGACCTGAGCTAACACAGTAAACAACCAAATGAGAAATGTTCGCTAAAGGTCTCCTCACTCGAAGCGGGTAAGAGATTACATTAACAGGCTAAACCAAACGAATAGCAATTTATATCTTCACCCTTCCCTCACTCACGTTCAACTTTTCCCCTTTCTTAGGAACTGGACTAATACAGCAACCATTGCTTTATAACTGCCATCACAATTGCAAATAATCATAATTCAATGGCCGATTATCCCCACATTTTATAGTAACATTTCAAAAATAACAATTTTCCAACCACGCATCCAAATGACTAATCCGCGTACGCACGCTCGCAAAACAAAACACTCGTTCCCCTTGCAAACACAAACAGACGGTGGCCGAAGAATAAGAGACCGGCGATTGTAAACAGGGGAGGACGAGCGAGCCCAAGCAAGTTCCAACCCTAAATCCCAGGTTCTCCCCATCCCCACCGACTACCGCATCACCAGATGCATTGAAAGGAGAAAAAATTTTTGGGATATAATTTTGAATGGCGAGGTTAAAGATTAAAATTAACCAGAAAAGTGGTCTCAAACAATATTTCTTTTATAATTTTGAAAGCAAAAGGAAAATTGTGCAAAAGAGAATTAGCCGGCTAACAACAAAAAAAAAAAAAAAAACGAAACTGATGCTTACCGCTACCCGTGGGGTGACCCAAAAGTGGCGGGTCAAGCGACTCTTTTGCCCTCTGTCCATTCGAGAGGACCGCAGAGCAGATGCGGAAAAGAGATGACGCCCCTCCCCTACAGGCCGACTGTAGGAATGAAGGTACCGACCGTACCTTCGACGAAGTGGTAGAGAACCAGAACCGGAGCAGGCGCTCCCAGGGACATTTTCCCGCTCGAGTGAAGAGAAAACCTCCTAACCGATGGCAGCCAACATGCCACCCTACGTCACAGAGTGAGAATACCTCAAGCCTAAGGGGAATGCTGCACGTGCGGCAGGTAAAAAGACAGGTGAGGGGCCGATAGAGACAGCCAGTTCAAGCGAACCTGCAGGATGAATTGCAGGGAAACAGTGAAATTAGAGAGAGAGAGAAAGTAAACCTAACCTGAGCTGAACAACATTAAGGTGCAAACACACCACAAGCCACATTAAGGGACTGATACACGACAACACAACGACAATAAATAATGAACAATTCACTACCCCTAGATGGGCCAATCGTCATAGGCCTCGTGACAAACTCGTGACAGGGGGTAAGTGTTTACATTTGCATTTAGGTTTACTTTTACACTTATGAGTGTTTACGGCATTAATATGTTGACCCGAACCAATGATCTGGCTCAAGGTACGAACCAGTTATTTGCTTCACTAGTGATGTCATACCAGGTGCAGATTAGTATGAACCAGTTCATTTGCTTCACTAGTGATGTCAACCAGGTGCAGATTAGTACGAACCAGTTCATTTGCTTCACAGTGATGTCATACCAGGTGCAGATTACACCGTCCAATGGGTGAGTGTGGTTTCATTTACGGATGAATTCAGACGCATCAGGGCATGCTGAATGGCGTAAAAACTCGTGAGTATTTCAAACTTTTTGGGAACGTTTGTTCAGTTTTAGTAGCTAAATGGCGAAGACATTCGTATTTCAAACAACTTGGAATCGCTGATAAATGCCCGAAAAAAGGAGCTAGAACTGAAATGTGTTCAGAAACAACTTACTATATCCTTTGCTTTACAAGAGAGTCATCAAAGGTACAGACAAATCCCTTTGGGAAATGTACAGACAAATGGCTTAACTGTTTCAGAAATAGTTCTAGGAACCTTAGTCCTTATGTTAAAACAAAAAATAGTCAACTTTCATATTTGATTATGTCCAAAAAGCATCCCAAATCTGCAAATTCGTGACATTATTATTAGTACAGAAAAGTTGTTTCGACATCGACTAAAACTAGTTGATCTCACAACTAAATGTAAAGCTACAACCAAATATGTATGGGGACAAAACAAACATATCAAGAGTCATGTTTTATTCGAGTGTGTGCATCTCAGGGCTTACTTGCCTTTGTTTATCGGGGCATGTCTGTGAGGGATGTTTTTTTCCGATATAAATCTTGTTTTAAAGTTGCTACCCCTTGTTTGTTATATAGTCTGGTTAGGTATTTAATATGATGTTGGTGGTCTTTGTGTTATTACATATACATACCACACACCTGCAACGCACATACACACATGCACGTACACACGCGCGAATGTAAGTACATATCCCTCTGTCTGTCTGTCTCTGTCTGTTCTGCTCTGTCTCCCTGTCTGTCTGTCTGTCTCTCATTTTCTCTCTCTCTCTTTCTCTCTCTCTCTTCTCTCTCTCTCTCTCTCTCTCTCGGGGCCGAGCGAAAGATGGCGGGCGAAAGCAGACTCCATGACAAGCTTCTGATCATTCTGCATACTCTGGCTTTCACGGGATTTCTCTCGAGATAAAAAGGTGCCAGGAAAGTGTGACACCAAAAACACGAAGTCACCATGGTTGACTTATGTCTATGGAGAGCTCGCATAGGTCAGTTTCTGTGGTCGAAGTGTAGCGAGTCGTATTGTGAAAAACAGAGGGGGTGAGCTCCGGTCAGAGGACACTGATGTGACACTAGTCGACATTGTCACTGCCTGTCTTCTGCTTCATACAGTGTGCGGGTTTGGTGGGTGGAATAAACATTGTGGTCGCTGTGTTCACATCGGACAGTGCATCTTTTTTTGTGGAGCAAAGTAACCAGCGAGGTACTACGACTGAAGAAGGAGGTGTGTACAGTTGTGACACGTCGTGTCAACATGCCTTGCACGTGCCGGGGTTGACCTCGTTGTGTGCTGTCAACGCCGTGCTGTGTGTGTGGCGTGTTCTGTGAGCGGCGATGTCGAGAAGAACCCCGGCCCCAACAGTCTGCAGGATAAGGTCAGTGTCACTCCGGACCAAAAAGTAGCCAGTGAGAAGATAGGAGCGATCGCACCGGACATGGCAGAACAAATCTTGACCGCCATTCACCAACAGAGCCAGGAAACAAACCCGCAGACAGCCGACATCAGAAATGATCTGTGTGCGATAAAAACTGAGCTACACCAGGTGAAAGACAAGTGCGAGCAGATCAGCCAGCGATGTGACGGCCTGGAAAGGAAAACAGTCGGGCTGGGAGCTGCGTGGAGGAAATGTCAGGTGACATGACAGTGCTGTTCTCTGACTGTGCGCAGGGAAAGGGGGAGACAAGGAAACTGTCCACAACACTGGAGATAAATGACGAACGGATCACGTCGATGAATAATGAAATTGATAAACTGGAAGATTTCTCCCGACGTGACAATCTTCGGATTTTCGGCATTCCGCACAGCAGTGACCATGAAGATTACGACACAAAGTGCCCGGTGGTCACAGACACTCTGAACCCGTGTGCCAGGACACAAGAAATGGTGTGAACAGGACATTGTCAGAGCTCATCGTGTCGGGCAAGCAAGAGGGGACCAACCCAGGCCGATGGTCGTGAAGTTCAGTCAGTGGAGGGACAAGATGACGGTCCTCACTGACAGAGACTATCGGCCAGACTGCAGAGGGAAAGGAGTCCGAGTGGCCAACGACCTGACCCGAAGACAGGCTGCCATCATCAGCGAGGCAAAGAAGGAGGGCAAAGCCGCCTACTTTGTCAAAGGAAAGATGACGGTCGGTCCCAAGAGGCCCGATTCCCGGAGCTACGCCGCAGTGACAGCGTCCACCTCTGCATCTTCCAACACGTGCCGGGACGGCGAGCTGGGGAGGGACTGTGTCCGATCAGCTGATCCAGAAACACGTCCCGCGAGGCCGGGCAGTGAAGCGACAGGCGGGGATTCCCCTACAACACGGCGCTTGACGGGGGCCGAAGGTTTACGGTGTGACACGCCGTGGCGGCCTTTCCCAAAGCTGGCAGTGACACGGGTGCGAGGCGTGGCAGCGTGGAACGGGATGCCGTGGGAACCGTGGTGGTTCTAACCGGAGGCGACAGCAAACGCCCATACGTCGCTTCCTGAGTGCTCGTGGCAGTGACAGGTCGCTGGGCTCTACCAGTGACGCTAAATAGGACAGGCCTGACCATCCATCGCCTCAGTTGTCGTTCCTGAACTACAATGTAGAAAATTTTATATAGCAAATTGAATGACATTGATTTTGTTAAATTTTGTAAGAACCTTTGATTTTGTGTGTCTGACTGGGGAAAATTTTGTTGATTGTAAATTTTATTTCAGCGGTGTTTTCAGGATTATGTTAGTTTAGTGCCCCAGCAAGAAAGCTATCGAACCAAGACAGAAACTCAGGCGGGAGTTCTCTTGCTTGTAAAGAATTGTTACAGTCAGTATATAAAGAATTATTAAAATAAAAGATGATAATATTTTTGCTATAAGGGTTGACCCAAAAAGTTGTTTAATGTAGGTAAAGATATTTGCTTGTGGCATGTTATGTTGCGCCTGAGGAAGTCCAGTTTATAATAGTAATGACATAAAAGATGGGGATAGTCATTCTGGGAAAAAATATTAGGCAAAGCATTGAGACAGCTGAAGTTATGTCATTGTAACTGGTGACTTGAATGCTAGAACAGGGAATGAACAACATGAAGGCCAAGACATAACATTTTATACCTTTAACATGGAACGTGATGAGGAAGATGAGACTGTTAGGCGCTATTCAAAAGATTTAGTTGTCAATAAGTTTGGAGCTTCTTGATTGAATTTTTTTTATGTATATCTGCTGATGGTGAATGGGAGCTGCAGAGGAGATGTTAATGGCGAGTTTCGTATGTGTCATCGCATGGTGTAGTGTGATTGATTATTTCATTGTTTCATCAGAACTGTTAAAAAATTGGACATGTGTGTGGGAGATAGTTTACATTCCTGGCATTTTCCCGGTGGGGTTGACATGGAAGAACGAGAAGAACGTAAAGGGAGAGAACGTGTTGCCAGAAATGAGGAAGAAAGAATTGTGTGGTGGGATGAAAACGTGAAGATTTACAAAGATGAAATTGATTCATGCGAAATTTTAGAATGCTTGAAGAGAGCGAAAGATATTTTGAAGGATGATATTAATGGATGTGTCGATGTTTTTGTAAATGCATTATATGCAGGGGGCAGCATGTATGATTCGGGTAAGTGGGAAAGTGAAAAAACAGATAAATATGTGGTTTGATAAAGAATGTACTCAAAAGAAAAGAACTGTTAATGGTTTCTAAGGAGCTGGCGAAGGTCAAAACAAACTTGTAGAACGTAAGGAGCTATATGTCAACGAGGAAAGATATATAAACAAATTTAGAAAGGAGAAAAAAGAGGAAAATATGATGAGATTAGGGTTCAAAAATTAAAAGAGTCGATTAATGACCCCAAAATTATTTTTGGTCAACCATCAGATCTGTAAATAGAAAAAGTGTAATTTATAATGAAATTAATTCTCAACAGTTGGTATGATCATTTCTATAGAGTCTTCAAAGAGGTGGGAGATAAATCAACAAGAAAAGTTATGACAGAAGAAGAAACGATAATGTAGAAGAACCTTGTTCAATGACCCAATTTTCCAAAGTGAAATTATGAAAGGAATCAAACATTTAAAAACTGGAAAAAGTGCTGGTATCGATAAAATTAAAGTGAAATGTTCAAACTGGCAAATGCTGCTGTAATTGACTTTTTAGTGGATTTTCTTTAACGTCCCCCTTTGAGAAAGGAACATTTCCAGTAGCCTGGTCAAAATCTATAAGTACCAATATACAAAAAGGGGGGCCGAAACAATCCGGATAACTATAGAGGAGTAGCACTGACAAGTGTAATAGGAAAAATTTTATACCATATCTTAAACAAAAGGCTTACTAACTGGCAGATAAAGAGGGAAAGATAATTGAAGAGCAGTCAGGATTCAGAGAGGGCTACAGCACCATTGACCATATAAATTTACTTATTTTGCATTATCCAAAAGATTTGAATAAAAATTTAAGTTTTATGTTTCATTCGTTGACTTCAAGAAGGCCTTTGATTCGGTGAACAGAAATATATTGTGGAAAGTGTTGGGAAACAGTGGCGTTAAAGGTAATTGTACAGAGCCATTAGAGGTTATATGAAAGCTGTTCTGGTTTTGTGTGCGTGACAAGCATGTTTACACGGATTTCTTTAGTTGCCCAAGAGGCGTTAAGCAAGGTTGTTTACTTAGTCCAAGGTTGTTTTCGTTTTTTTTAAATGAATTAGCTATTGAATTATCAAAAAGAGGAAAGCATGGAATACAGATGTTCCCCGGAGCTCTTTAAATGTTTTTGATGCTGTTTGCTGACGATGTTATTCTTCTCTCAGATTCTGTTGTTGGTTACAAAACAGTTGAATATTTTAAAAAAGGAAGCTGATAGACTTACTTTTAGCGTGATTTGGAAAAACGAATGTAATGGTTTTTCGCAAGGGAGGACATCTTTCTATTCATGAAAAATGGTGGTATGGCAAATGGAAGTAAAAGGGTTTCAAATTCCTATAAGTATCTTGGAGTAATTTTTACCACTAAGCTCAGTTTAAAACAGTTTGGACAGAGGCATGTAGAAAAGGGAAGAAGGAGTCATGAAATTCTCAGAGCTATGAACAAATTAAGTTCCACTGATTCTTCACTTTTCTGGAAGTTATTGAAAACCCTAGATCGAGCCTATCCTGACATTATCAGCAGAAATCTGGGTGGGAGCAGAGAATAAGCAAATAGAAACAGTGCACACTTTTGCTATTAAACGTTTCTTGAATATACCCCTTAGCTCCCTAACATACTTTCATACGGCGAGACTGGCAGATATCCACTAAAGTTCCGAACAACCCATAAAAGTGTGAAATATTGGCTAAAGATTATAAAGCTTCCAATAGAAAGATTATGTAGGCAGGGGGGATGAATGCTGTGCAGCAAATGAAGAAGGAAGGCAAAATGGGTAGACAATATAAGAAAGGTTCTTACTGAGAACGGTTTCGGAGTTTGGAGAGTCAGGGAGTGGAAGAGACTTTTCCTTTATCTCAGAATTTAAGGATCGTTTAATCAATTCATATAAGCAAAACTGGCATTCCCATGTTAGAAGAAAACACCCAAAAAATAATTGGTATTCCTCATTTAAAAGTATTTTCCAAGCTGAAAAATATATCTCAGTCATTAAAATAGATGGCATCGAAGTTTTTGCCAGACTAAGAATGAGAACTCTGGATTAAAGGCTAACAGAAGATGGTTTATTGAAGATCAGGAAATGGATAATTTGTGCTTAATGTGTTGTAAGGGAGTTGAAGACGAACGGCATTTTATCTTTCATTCCCCCGCATATGAGTCAATTCGAAATAAGTATAGTTTGTTTTCTTTACCTGTTTCCAGAAGACATGATTTAGTAGCTATTCTTATATCCGGAGACGAAGAAATGATAACATCGCTTTCAAATTTATTGCAGAAGCAAATAATACGAGGAACAAGATACTGTCATCCGATCAACACTGATACTAAAAATTAAAAAAGAGAGGAAGTGACAATGGTAACATAACGAAAGTAATTACAAGAAAAAGAAAAAAAGACAGAACAAAAAAGGGATTTGGCGGAAAAAAGCTACAGTGAAGCAAAATAACTAAAATCGAAATTTTCTTGAGTTCCAATGAACGCTTAGTACTTGAATACCCCAAAATGGATAGTCGAGTCTGGTATTTATGATGATGATGATGAAAGATGATGATGATGATGATGATGGTGTGTGGGGTGTGTGTGTGTGTGTGTGTGTGTGTGTGTGTGTGTGTGTGGAGTGTTACCTAGATTGGAAATTGCGCGGGTTAATATTCATGAAGTGGAAGTGCATGAGTATTGTCCCTTTTCTCGTTGCTATTAGTATACTGTTATTTCAGAAATTGTTCCCCTTGGCACTAAGGCTGTAAAAAGCTAATGCCAATAAACATGTGTCAGTGTCAGTTCTCTCTCTCTCTCTCTCTCTCTCTCTCTCTCTTCTCTCTCTCTCTCTCTCTCCTCTCTCCTCTCTCTTTGTCTAATATCCCCATAATTTTGAGAAAAACCTAACAAGAAACTTCTACTATTACTACTACTACTACTATACTACTACTAATACTACTACTAATAATAATAATAATGAATACTTATATAGCGCCTATTCTCGGCTAGAGACCAAGCTCTAAGCGCTTTACAATCAACACTCGTTTACACAACGGGCTGCCTACCTGGGTAGTGCCGACTGAAGAGCTGCCAGCTGGCGCTTCATTCAGTCGTTTCCCGTGTCATCCAGTCAATATCGTTCAATATCGATCACTCATATCCTTACTTCCTTCATTCTTTCCATTTCTCACGCAGGGTGCATGCTATGTGTAACGTGTCATCCATACCAACGGCCAAACTGGCCTACTCTTCCGAAAGTTGGTGATGGGATTTTACGTGTGTGCAAGATGTTATGCGTGCGTTCACACACGGAACCTCGGTTTATAGTCTCATTCGAAGGACTGTAAGGACTACTACTACTACTACTACTACTACTACTACTACTACTACTACTACTACTACTATTACTACTACTACACACGATGTTTGTATAAACCATATACACATTAGCCTACATTTCTGTCACAGCTAACATTGTTTACACAAACAGGTGCTGAGCAACTCTCCGAGGACACACTGAACTCTGTTTGAGAAATCGAATGACAAAGTCACTTTATCACAAAACTACCAACGCAGTATTGATGGCTTCAGTTGTCAAAGAATTCACGTTAGCAGCAGAACACAACGTGACAGACCTAATCACTCAGAAGGCAGAGCCGCCACAATGCATGGTTCTTGAGTATGAGGGTACAGCACAGTGGAATAATTCTTACAATTTAGTCAGTGCCCACACTGAGGACCTCGTGAATCGAGTGAAGTACACCGTCATCCTGCCTCTCCTGTTTTTTCATCGGTGGGCCTGCCAACATCATCAACATGGCGGTGTTCTACAAGCAAGGGTTGAAAGAACGGATCAACGTGGTCTGTTCTCCCTGTCTCTAGCCGACTTCATCATCCTTTTGTTCAATATGGTTTTCTATGGGGAACAAGCCTATCTGCAACTCATCTCTAAATTCACTCTCAAAGAAAGGTAACAATTAATGAACACAATATGGTCACTTCATTATTGAAAATGTTTCACAATCTAACTATTTCACGAAAACTTTTTTTTAACTGGCCAATCAATAGATTAATAAATCAAAAAGTGATCGTTAAACGATGGGGAGAAAAGGGAAATCAGTATACGATTTCCGTCCAGTAACAGCCATGCCCAGAAATGGTATAGCTTTTGTGCAGAATGAAAGTTGGTGTCGTTCTCTACGGGATGTTGGGAGACTCACGTTTAGAGAATCAAGGGAGATGGATGAGATCTGGAGAACAGCAAGGATCACTCCACCCGGGATTCATCAGGAAAGTCGACATCAAGAGGTAGACACCCACAGATCCCTCGGCTTCCCTCTTGACAGCACGTCTAGCTGGGACAAAGAGCAGAGCCAGCATCATAAGGACTTTCAGACATCGTTTGATTGTGGACAGCTGGTGCTTCCTAATCTTTTTGTACAGTTGTTTCAATTTGAACAGTTCTACTAGTGTCATGAAACGCATCATGTCTGATGCTTTTGAAGGTCACATCAGCACAGTCTGGATTCGAGTAAAAAGGGTCATAAACTTTAGTTTGAATGACATTGATGGCCTTGCAGGCAGAAACAAGAACTCCCCAAAGCTTTTTTGAAGACTGACGAGACATTAGCAATATACGGCACGGAAATCGGTGCCGACAAGACCAAGTTCATGGTCAGCCACAACATCACCATTAATTCTGAAAATGACTGTCCATGGACAGGTGTCAGAAACTGTTCAACAGTTCACTTGACTTTAGGGATCTAAACTAGAAATTCTGTCAGGGGCAGGCAAGTCAAATCAGCACTGTGTAGACTAATCATATATGAGGGAAAAGATATCTCCGTGAAACACAGGACCCGGCTCCTGCATACACTGGTATGTCCCGCCTTTCCTGTATGTAGACAAAACATGGACCCCATAGCGATCTGGATGAAAAAAAGTCAAGCCATAGACATGGGGGGTTTTAACCAGAAGATTGAAAACATCACATACACTGATTATGACCAATGAAAAAAGATGTCAAACCACAAGTGACAACTCAGACAATATGATTTACCAACATCGTTAAAAGCGGAAATTTAGGCTAAAATGGCCCATGTAACAAGGTTTATATTTTTCCCCAAACCAATCCCCCAAAGGGAACTTTGAAGGAGGAAATGGAAAGAAAGACAGAAAAGAAAACTAGTACTGACAACATTGCAAACTGCATACGGAAACTTAAGTCTTTGCACGCACGCACGCCGCACGCACGCACGCACGCACGCACGCACGCACACACACACACACACCACCCACACACACACACAACAGAGCTGGCAGAACATGATTGATTGCTCTTCAGTTTAGTGCCCATATATCCCCTACATCTAATGTACTCACACGGAAAAAAATGATGAAACAGAAATACTTGATTGGGTTTCTGTTGCTGGATAAATGATTGAAGTGAATAAGATCAACAACAAAAAGGAATGCGTTATAGGCAAAATCCGTGACATCAATAGATGAAAGATATGGGCTAATATTGAACATGGCAAGACTGCCTTTGAGATAGGACCTTGTCGACTGACACATTTGTACCTCCATGATACATGAACGCAGGCACCCTCTGCGGTATGAGTTTGACGATCGACTAACAAAGACAAATGACAAAACACTTCTAAAGACATCTACTTGCAAACTGGTTTGGGCCAGGAGTTGCTTCATTTTTAGAACATGGTCGGGGAAAACATTGTTGAAAGAGCACCAGTGCTGAAAGGCTATGGTTGAAATTAGATCTTGTTTTTAACATGTTCGGAGTTAACTGGCAGGTTTTTGACACTAAGAACTAAGTTTGTCATTGGAACAGCCCTGAAATGGCCCTAGCGATTGGTTGAGCTATAAACGGCATGAATTGAACTAAACTGCGATCAGAGAGCCTTTGGGAGATCCCTGAGACCTTTCCGACCTATTATCACCGGCAGTTCGGACATGAGAATTCCCAGTGATGTAAATGTATCAAGAGAGAGAATTTGATCGTTCTGGACAGATTCAATGTGAGCAAACCATACTAGGGTAGAGGCCAGATGGGTCACATAATTTGGCGCACAACTATTTGCCACTTTTTGTTTTCCTTTTTTTTTGGGTCATTTAATTGAAGAATCATTTGTATTGAAATATGTTTTGCTCTTTCTCAGATCATATGATTGTGTCAGGTCGGCCCTCTCATGCGTTTCGTGATCAATCACAACCGCTGGGGTTTTTTGGGATTATTTGGGTATCCCAAGTTCTCTCAGCCATCATCGCCAGTGAAAGATGTTCTGTATCTTGAACCTCTACTTTCTCAGACTGTGATGTCCACATCCACCACCACAGTCACTATTGTCATCACCTACATTGTCATGTTGGCCTTGTACTCCATCATCATGACCGTGCACCGTGCTGGTGTGTTCATGATCCTCTGACTGGATCAGATTCCTGGACCCTTGTCCCAGCCAGTTCTTTATTGACCACCAGAACTTGATCACTGTCCTGGACGTCTCTATCTTTGGTGTGTCTTACCTGCGGTGGTGACGGGGGGTGGTGGTGACGACGATAGTGACGATGATCAAACTCCGACAGGCAGCAGCCTGGGGGCGCGCACCTCATCCAGTGAGGTCCGTCTGCACGAGAAGAGTCACGACTCTTATGTTGTTTTACAACTCCATCTTCTTCATCATCTGTACCTCTCCTTTGGGCCCCTTTATTCCGGTGAGTTATCACACTACAGCAAATGTCAAACAAAAGCATAAACTGAAGAGAAAAGACCAAAAACGTCTACAGATATGGCGCAGACTAAGGTTACTTAGAAGTTGTATAAGTCACTTTAGGACAATTTTAGACATTTTAGAGGAATTTTAGACAAAAAAAGACAAGAGAAAGTTCGATCATCTCTTGTTACCAAACGGGTCTGATTTCAGACACTGGGGAATCACCTTCTGTAGCTGAAATGATTTTTGGTCAGATGGGTCATTCGACCACTGTAGCCAACAATGTCTGATTTCAAAGGGTCTTTTCGCCTGTTATAACCAGCTGATCTGATCGACAAATGATCAGTCACCTATTACAACGATTAAGGACGGCGAATAACCATTGAAACTAGCCATGTCTGATATCGAAAGGGATTAATCGCCTCTTTTAACAAGACATCTTTTTTTTAAAAGGGGTCATTTACCTGTTGCAAACTAAATCTGACCAAAAAAAAGGTTTCCCTCACTAACTCCATGAAATGCATGGGGAATTGGAGGATTACTAATCACGAAAGCAGGACAAAATAAGATGCTATGAAGTAGGCAAAATTAAGGGTCCTGAAATCATGGTTCATTGAATCTACCAACACTTTCTCTTCGATTTAGACTATAATGCAGTGTTTTCAATCTACTAGAATACTGAGGCACTCAAATGACTTGGTTCATCTGAATTTTACAGAATTGGCGTAGCCTCTTCAGCCGGGCATGTGACAGTTCTCTCCAAAGTTCTATGTCATTAGTTTCTCCGTATGTTCAGGTTCATTTACTTTAAAAGGGTTTAAAGTCTGAATACTTGCCTACCAGTAGTCACTGTCTTTGTTCCTTATTCTTTGCTTACAGCAACCACGCCAAGGATTAGTTTGCGTTTAGGTATTTTAGCTGAGAACATTACTATTCACCAGCGCAAAACATGTGGTAGACTTCATCTCTGGGGGAGTAATTTAGCTCTATAAGATAGATTATGAGTCCCTCAAATGGGGTTAAAGGCCTCAGCACACAAAGAGCATGCCACTCTTCCCAGGCACAAATTTTTGGGGTTTCAAATAATATGTATATAATTTAGAGCGTGTAACATACAATGGCATGAACCTCTTCGAAGTCGTATTAAATTTAGAAAATTGAAAACATACAAGCATCGCTAGAAATTTTCAGGCTTTACTGCCCCCAGTGTGACAGTTTTCTGTTTCTCAGCCTTTGACCATTTCCTTTCACCTCATCGGATCATCTTTAAACATGGCAATGTCTGAGTCTGCGGATGACGATTGCTTTAAGTTGATCATTGAATCTCTCTGGGTTCCCCATTTGAGTGTCCTATCAAGTGGTATTTCACATCCTTCCCGTTGATCTGCTGTTGGTGACATGAGTCAGATAGGACCACTATCATGTCACTGTTGAATGATCTGTTGAAGGGGCCATGAGCCAGACATCTTCTTATCGTGTCATTGGGTTTATTGATCGTTGGTGGTGACTAAGAGCCAGAGATCTCACCTGTTTGGGTGACAAGAGCCAGAGATCTTTACTCTTACGTCCTAAGGAATGGTGGACATTGCTGGCTTGAAGCCAAAGATCATCACTGTCATGTCACTTATGAGTGTTCTGTTAGTGGTGACCATGTGCCAAAGATCATCACTGTCACCTCACTTATAATGATCTGTTATTGGTGACCATGAACCAGAGATCATCACTGTCACATCTGTTATGGGGCATCTGTAAATGATGATCATGAACCAGAGTTCGTCAAAACCGTTTACGAATTATCTGTTATGCTGACTATTAGCTTGAGATCATCATTGTCACATCACTTATGCGTAATCTGTTTGTAGTGCCATCAGACAGAGATCATCACTGTCACGTTAATTTTGCGTGATTTTGTTAGGTGACAAAGAGTCGGGATCATCACTGTCACTTAGTCATGCGTGATCTGTTAGTGGTGACAATGGTCTGGGATCATCACTGTCACACTATCATGAAGTGACCTGTTTTTGGTGACCATGAACCAGAGATTTGACATGTCACTTTTGAATGATCCCGTTTACGCTGACCATGAGCCAATATCATCACTGCCGTCAATTATGAATGATCTCTTATGGTGACCATCACCAGAGATCATCACTGTCACGTCATTCATAAATGATCTCGTATGGTCACCATGAACCAGAGATTTGTCATGTCACTTATGATGATCCGTTATGCTGACCATGAACTAGAGATCATCACTGTCATATCACTCATGAATGATCTCTTATGCTGACCATGAAACCCGAGATCATCACTGTCATTGTCACTCATGAATGATCTCTTATGCTGACCATGAACCGAGATTTGTCATGTCACTTATTTAATGATCTCTTATGGTGACCATGAACCAGAGATCACACTGTCATGTCACTCATGAATGATCTCTTATGGTGACCATGAACCACAGATCATCACTGTCATGTCACTCATGAATGATCTCTATGGTGACCATGAACCAGAGATCATCACTGTCATGTCACCATAAATGATCTCTTATGCTGACCATGAACCACAGTCATCACTGTCATGTCACTCATGAATGATCTCGTATGGTGACCATGAAAACCCCAGATCATCACATGTCATGTCACTCATGAATGATCTCTTATGGTGACCATGAACCAGAGAAACATCACTGTCATGACACTGACGAATGATCTCTTATGGTGACCATGAAACAGAAATCATCAGCATGTCACTCACGAGTGATCTGATAGTGGTGGAATCATAAACCGAGATTATTGGCCTGCATGTCATTTTTTTGAATCATCTGTTATGGTCAAACCCTGTGCCTGAGATCATCACTGTCTTTCCACTTGGAGTGATCTCTGACGGTAACCATGATCAGAGATCATTACGTCATGTAATGACGGGAGCCGGAATAGCTCAGTTGGTAGAGCGCCGGACTCGAATCTTGGTGACCTGGGGTTGCGGGTTCGAACCTCCGCCGGGGCGTTTCCGGTACAGGGGGATTTTTCCCTCGGGTTATACATTGTTCTGACTCCATTTCCCATAAAAGTTTCCCTTTCAAATGAGACTATAAACCGAGGGTTCCGTGTGTGAACGCACGCATAACATCTTGCACACACGTAAAATCCCCACATCAACTTTCGGAAGAGAAGGCCAGTTTTGGCCGTTTGGGGTGGATGACACGTTTCACATAGCATGCACCCTGGGGTGAGAAAATGGAAAAATTTAAGGAAGTAAGGAAAATTAGTGATCGATATTGAAACGATATTTACTGGAACACGGGAAACGACTGAATGAAGCGTCAGCTGGCAGCTCTCAGTCGGGACTACCCAGGTAGGCAGCCCCTTGTGTAAACGAGTGTTGATTGTAAAGCGCTTAGAGCTTGGCCTCTAGCCGAGAATAGGCGCTATATAAGTATTCTTCTTGTTATTATTATTATTATTATTATTGTTATTTTTATTATTATTATTATTATTATTTTAAAGTCACACGTAGAATGATTTGCGGTGATGACGATAAGCCAGAGATCATCACTGTCACTTTACTCAGAATGATTTGTTGGTGATGACCATGACCAGAGATCATTAGTGTCACTTCAAATAATGATGACCTGGTTGGTGGTGACCATGAAACCGAAGTTATTACTGTAATGTCAGTGGTTGAATAAACTGTAGGTGATGACCATGAGCCAGAGATCATCCTTTACTTTACTAATCGCCAGTATCACTAATTAAGCCAGAGATCATTACTGTCATGTTATTGTTGAATGATTTGTTGATGTGACCATGAGCAAAAAATCATCACTGTCAAAGTCGCTAGTTAGTGACTATTGGTGGTGACCATGAGCCAAAGATTAACACGGTCATGTCACATGCGAATGCTTGTTGTTTGTGGTGAGAAGTTTGACATTTCTCTGTGGGTGGCTGGGACATATTAGAACTAAAACCCTCATTGGGCATTTTACTGTTTTGTAATCTGTATGTTATAAACATGAGCGACAGATCTTTCAGTCTCATGTCCTTTTTTGTGTGTTTCTGTCATTTCAGTGAACACGAGCCGCATGCCGTTCCCGTTCTCAGCTGCTGTGTGAGTGATCTAATTCTGCTGAAAATAAGGCACCCAAAAACCTCATTAAACATGTCACTAATTTAGTTTGATAACTTTGCTGCGTGGTTGTGTTATGTCACTTGCATTGACCAATGTCGCCGACAAGATGTGGTGTAACTAGATCACACCTTGTTTTACTGGTATGCATATTTGTGCATGTGTTGCAATGAATCATGGCACAGAAGATTCCTGGCTAGCAAGCCACTGTATCTCCCTTGATTCCAGATTGTACACGTCTGAACAGGGGTGTGTCCACCTTGGGATGTTACAGTTTCCTTTAAAGTTTTTTGGATGACCCTGGGCCCTTTTTAGTTTGTCCCGTTGGTCCCCTTTTTTCTTCTTTCTTTCTTGCTTGCTTGCTTTCTTTCCTTCCTTCTTTCTTTCTTTCCTTTTTTTCTTTCCATCTTTTTTCTTTTCCTTTTTTTCTTTCTTTCTTTCCTTTTTTTTTTCCTTTCTTTCTTTCTTTCCTTCCTGCTTTCTTTCTTTCTTTTTCCATCTTCCCTTCTTCCCTTTTTTTCATTCCTTCTTTCTTTCTTCCTTTCTTTCATTTCCTTCTTTCTTTCTTTCTTTTCTTCTTTCATGTTTTTCTTCTTTTACCTTAGTCTGATGTGACCATGCCATGGCGGACACAAGGACTCTCTGAGGATGAACTGTATCATAGGTCGGATGGTACATGTTGGTCCTGTGTTTCCGGGCACTCATGCACAACAATTGTATATGTGACCGAGTGATGGTGTAGCATATCTTCAGTGAATGTGGGATCTTGCAGAGGTGTGAGAAAGTGATTCTGTCAGCGTCTGTGGTTGTCTTTCTTATTTTTTTCATGTACTTGTCTATTCATACACTCTTTTTTTCAAAAATAACAAACTACCATCTTCTGTACTGATATAACATACAAATTGTGTTCATAGATTTTATTGCTTTCACCCTTGCATGTGCAATTGATTGAGAACATGCCTTTATACAAACCTATACATATCTAAACAGCATCATGCATGTGCATGGACTTGTGCACGTTCATTTGCTCCTGCACATGCCTACACATGGATGCATAGACAGACAAGCACAGACACATATTAGCATACACACACACGCGCGCGCGCGCGCGCATGCACGCACGCACGCACGCACGCACACAGCTCTCTCTCTCTCTCTCTCTCTCTCTGATTAAAATTCTAACATTTATCGGTGTGGGATCGCTTTATAATATCACTAGTAGTCTTGTGTGTGTGTGGTGTGTGTGTGTGTGTGTGTGTGTGGTGTGTGTGTGTGTGTGTGTTGTCTGTCTGTCTGTCTGTCTGTGTATGTGTGTGATTTAAGCCTCGTCTTTCAAAATTCACAAAATTCCCTCCATGTACTGTGTGACTTTCGAGTTGTCCTTTTTGTTAACAAACATGGACACTTACTTTATCTTGGGTCTCATTTCACACTGACCTCATTTGGTTGTATAATTAAATGTAAATTTTCTCTCTCGAGATTCTCTGCCAACCATGTGTTACTTCTTTCTATTTAGATACCACCAAAATTTCTTCTTTTCAAAGCGCTGCTTTCAAACTTTGAAAACGATCCAGCTATGCTATCATGGACATTTTAATGATTTGCCTCGATGGTAAAAGAAAAGTAGTGTGTCACTGTTCTCACTGTCCACAGAGTGGCCGGTCTCTTCATACATGAGCTGGCCCTGGAAGGCAGCAGCATAACTTGTTCTTCCTGCTGACCTGGTTGTTGGACATTATGGTGTACATCAACTGCACCTTCAACATCTTCATCTACTACAGCATGGGGTCCCGCTACAGACAGACCTTCTGGCAGCTGATGAGCTGGGGACACAGAACCTCCAAGATGAGTGAGATCAGAGTTCGTACTGGCAAGATTGCATCTTCAACATAATGAACAAATCAGGCTGCATGGTGACAACATCAGTGTCTTATTATATATTCATTAAAGTTCATAATAATCTAGCACGTTCATTTGTTTTCTGGCAACAATGAAGTCAAAGATTTTGTTTTTCAGCGTTCAAAAATCAAATGTATGCATCGAGTTGTCGTGTGTCTTCCATACGATTTTAGGATTGAAGCCAGCATATTGTGTCATGACACCTCTGAGTGATTTCTACACGAAAAGAATCACAATTTTAAGGCAATTGCAATATCATTTCACTCATAATGCGCACAGTCATATAAAGAAGTAAACCTATCAGTCTCATTACATCAGATTTTAGGGACAGCCCCTAAAATCTATTGTTAGGAGACTGATAGGTTTACTTCTTGAGATGATTGACAATAATTTAGCCCATCTGTTTCTTTACATCAGATCTGTTGCCTCTCTTTCAAGCATAAACCCATCAAAAGTTATTTTGCAGAATCAGGTCAAGGGTCGTTCATTTCAAAGTGAAGCATGTAAAAACAGAGCACTGGCTGTCCACTGCTACAAAAAGATCGATATCAGCAATACCACTGTTAGAGATACACACGCTTATCTGAACTCATCGGTAACATCACTCCCAGATGAAACTGAAGTAATCAGCAACATGACTGTCACATATGACAATACTTAAATCCTCATCAAAATTATTTTCACAGAGCTCGGCACCGAAGTCATTACCAATTTTACTGTCTAAGATCATAACTGTGACGTCATCATTGAACATCATAGATCATAGAACTGACCTGAAATTATCATCAACATCATTGTAACAGATCATCAACAACAACACCAGTTTTACGAATAACTACATTGATAAGGATTCTTTAATATCATTTTTGTCACAAATCACGACACTGATCTGAAGTCATCAGAAACATCATTGTCACCGATAATAACACTGATCTGAAGTCATCAGAAACATCATTGTCACCGATAATAACACTGATCTGAAGTCATCAGAAACATCATTGTCACCGATAATAACACTGATCTGAAGTCATCAGAAACATCATTGTCACCGATAATAACACTGATCTGAAGTCATCAGAAACATCATTGTCACCGATAATAACACTGATCTGAAGTCATCAGAAACATCATTGTCACAGTTAATAACACTGATCTAAAGTCATCAGCAATATCATTGTCACAGTTAATAACACTGATCTAAAGTCATCAGCAATATCATTGTCACAGATAATAACACTGATCTAAAGTCATCAGCAATATCATTGTCACAGATAATAACACTGATCTAAAGTCATCAGCAATATCATTGTCACAGATAATAACACTGATCTAAAGTCATCAGCAATATCATTGTCACAGATAATAACACTGATTGGAAGACATCAGCAACATAACTGTTAATAATAATAATAATAATAATAATAATAATGAATATTTCTATAGCGCAAATCCTAGATTAGCTCTAAGCGCTTTACAATACAAGGACTAACGAAAACACACACACACACACACACACACACACACACACACACACACACACACACACACACACATACACACACGCACAAACCGCATACTCAGGCACGGGGAAGCAGATACGTACAGCCACTCACGCACACCTCGCACACACACACTCGCACAAACCGACATCTGTGTATGACCGGGACTTTTGAATTATCAGCCGAAATAGACGGTAAAAAGTTGAGTTTTTAGTTTCGTTTTAAAACTGAAAAGAGTCACAGTGCCTGATGCCGTGTGGAAGAGAATTCCAAGTTTTAGGAGCCAGGAAGGAGAAGGAACGATCCCCCTACTTTTGCATTTGAACCTGGGAGGAACCAGGAGCAACGAGTCAGAAGACGAGCGAAGGGTTCTAGCTGGGCAGTATGAGTTTAGAAGGTCAGACAGATAGGCTGGAGTTCCAGATTTAACAGCATTGAAACAGAGGCATGCGATTTTATATGTCACCCTGGCTTTGACCGGCAACCAGTGACGTCTGTGTAATAATAGTTGAGGGTGTTCTTTGAAGGGAGCTTCGAGGATTAGTCTATCTGAACAGTTTTGAACGTGCTGAAGTTTTTTAATGAGGTAGTCGGGAAGGCCTGCTAGTGGAGAATTACAATAATCGAAACGCGAAAGCACGAGAGAAGTGGTGAGAGTTTTGGTTGCTTCAGTGGTAAGGAGATGTCGGATAGCACCTATACGTCTAATTTCCAGAAAGCATATTTTACAGACATGGTTCACCTGTGCCTTCATATCAAGATCGCTGTCGATAAAGACACCAAGGTTTTTAACCTTTACTGAGAAGGGAATAACAGTACTGCAGATCAGAAGTGAAAAATTTACAGAAAGAGCGGGTGTTTTTGCTCCTGGTAAGCTGAACAGTAAGGCTTCAGTTTTGTCATGGTTTAGCTGAAGTTTGTTTTCAGCCATCCAGTCCCGAACGACGGACACACATTCAGACAATTCGCCCTTCATCTGGTCGAGATCAGAGGCATTCCCCGAGCGTCTTAGCTGGGTGTCGTCGGCAAACATCTGGTGAGGACAGGAGTGAGTTTCAAGGATCTGAGAAAGATGATGCGTGTACATTACAAAGAGTACAGGTCCAAGGACGGAGCCCTGTGGAACCCCAGATTCCAGCTTGGCTAGACGAGATTTGACGTTGTTGACAACGACTGACTGGTGTCTATCTGACAGGTATGACTTGAACCATTGAAGGGCTGTTCCTGTAATGCCGAAATAGTGCTGCAGACGTTGCACAAGAATGGAGTGATCAATTGTGTCGAAAGCAGCGGATAGATCGAGTAGAGCAAGGATAGAGACCTTTTGTTCATCGGCAGCGACAAGGAAATCATTTACAACGCGAAGAAGAGCAGTTTCGGTACTGTGACCGGCACGATAGGCAGACTGAAAGGGATTTTGAAGACAGTTAATCTCGAGGTGGGATAGGAGGTGTGAGAGAACAACTCTCTCTATGAGTTTGGAAACAAAGGGAAGATTTGAGACTGGACGGTAGTTTTTCAACTGATTTGGGTCCATACCAGCCTTTTTCAGTAAAGGCCTGACAAGAGCGAGCTTGTGTTCCTTTGGAAACTCACCAGACTGAACAGACTCATTGACAAGGCGGGTAAGAACGGGGAATGAAGAGATCCGAGTTCTCAAACAGAAGTGACGTGGGTATCGGATCCAGTTCACAAGTTTTGTGGGGCATGTCTTTATCTTACTCACTGTGTCTTCAGACACTGGTGAAAAGAAAGCAAGGGGTGTTTCAACATCAGGACAAGTTGTGAGAACATGAGAAGTCTGCATGCTGTCAATGTTCTGTCTGATTAATTGGATTTTGCTGTTGAAAAAGTCGCTGAACGATTGGGCAAGTTCGGTATGAGGAATGTTGCTAGGGAGGGGGAACGTATTGATCTTTCCCAGCAGAGAGTTGATTATCGCAAACAGTTCTTTACAAGTCTGACTTTCATTGATTTTGGACGAATAGAAATCTTGTTTTGCTTCAAGAAGTAAACAGTTTACCTCATCCTTCTTATGTGTGAAAATCTGCTTGTGTACTGTGAGACCAGTCTTCCGCCAGCCACGCTCCGCACATCGACGCGCACGCTTGGCTTCATGCAACACTGGAGTGAACCACGGTTTAGCTTTCTTGTTGGTGGGCACACGTTTAGGGGTCTCTGGGGCATGTCTATCAAGCAATGCACTGAGACGTGTGTTATAATCCACTGACTGTAATGTCACAGGTGTCGGACAGAGTATTCTCAAGATCAGACCTAAACGATGATCTGTCAATGCCACGAATATTCCTGCGCTGAACTACTGTGGAGGCGAATACAGACTTTTTAATATTAAGTTCACAAACAACTGACATGTAATCAGAGGTGAGGTAGTGGGAGACACTAGTCGACTGAAGAAGGGGGTCAGACTGACTGTCAACAACCCAGTCAATCATATGACCTGACCTGTGTGTGGGTTCAGTCACAAGCTGTACTAGATCGAACTGTGCAAACATGTCTTTCAACCTGGCTACCTGTTGCTCTACGTCGTAATGAAAATTAAAATCCCCTAGGATGACAGACTTTCCCCTGCTCACGTTACAATAGGCGAGAAAGTCTGGAAACTGTTGGTGAAAGAGGGCATCAGTCATCCTATTGGTTTTGCTTGGAGGGGGGCGGTACAACAAACAGAAGTTAATGTGTAATTGTGACAGCGACAGTGACATGACAACAAGTTCGAAACTATCATGCACAAATGGAAAAGAATTTGTAATAGTAACACATGTGTTGTAAGACTCTCTTAAAATGATAGCTAGACCACCATCACGTGAAACACGAGGAAAGGATTTCATCGCGTAACCTGTGGGGGTGATGTCGGCACACTTGGACTCGTCACCATGCGTTTGTAACCAGGACTCCGTAAGAAACATGAAATCAACATCATTTTCAATGATAAAGTCAGAAATCGCTGCTCTTTTCAGTTTTTTCCCGATAGACTGGGCATTGAACAGAGTTTTATACATTGAGACACATGGCAAGAACTGTTCGGTCGAATTTCGATTAAGTTTCCTTTCTGTAAATGTCCATTCTCTAGACGTCTCTTAGTAGAGCAGTGGCGTGGGGCACTGATCTGAAGTCATTAGCAATATCATTGTCACCGATATAAACACTGATCAGAAGTCATTAGCAATATCATTGTCACAGATAATAACACTGATCTGAAGTCATTAGCAACATCATTGTCACAGATAATCACTCTGATCTGAAGTCATTAGCAATATCATTGTCACAGATAATAACATTGATCCGAAGTCATTAGCAATATCATTGTCACAACTGATAACACCGATCTGAAGTCATTAGCAATATCATTGTCACAGATGATAACACTGATCTGAAGTCATTAGCAATATCATTGTCACAGATAATAACACTGATCAGAAGTCATTAGCAATATCATTGTCACAGATAACAACACTGATCTGAAGTCATTAGCAATATCATTGTCACAGATAATAACACTAATCTGAAGTCAGTGGCAATATCATTGTCACAACTGATAACACTGATCTTAAGTCATGAGCAATATCATTGTCACAAATAATAACACTGATCTGAAGTCATCAGCAACATAATTGTCACAGATAATAACACTAATCCGAAGTCATTAGCAATATGATTGTCACAGATAATTATTCTAATCTGAAATCATTGGCAATATTGTTGTCACAGATAATAACACTGATCTGAAGTCAAATCTGCAGCATTGTCATAGATTGGGTCTTTAAGTCGTAATCACCATCACTGTCACAGACCACAACACTGAAGACATCACCAGTATCACCATCTCAGACCAAGACGCATGAGTCAGCAACAACATCACTGCCACGGATTACAACACTGAATTGAAATGATCACCGACAAAAATTGTGACAGATTACAATATTGATCTGATGTCCTCTGCGTCATCATCACAGGTCACAACGCTGGTCTGAAGCCATTTTCTGCAGTATTCATCTGTGGTTATCAACAACTTCATCGTTATAGATCACAAATCTGATGTGAAGTCATCCGGAACATGACTGTCATAGATCGAACACAGATCAGAAGTCATTAACATCATAAAACTTACAGATTACAGTACTGATCTGAAGTCATCAGTACGCCACAGCACAGAAGTCGTCACCATCAACATTAGACATTGTCAGAGGTTGTTGTTTTTTTAATCTAAAGTCATCATAAATGCCAATGTAGCAGATCAAAATACTTACCTGAAACATAACTGTCATAGAGCAACATAACTGTCATAGAGCAAAACAGTAATCTCAAGTCGCCGTGGACAAATGGACAACACTTTCGTAGACCACAATACTGATCTGATGTTATCAGCGATATCAAGGTCACGTACAAGTAACGCTAAATTCATAATCTACGTCTTTGACACATGTCACATTACTGATCTGAAGTCATCACCACATTATCGTCGTGAATCACAACACTGATCTGGAGTCTTATCAATGTTGTTGTGAGAGATCTCAGAACTGATCTGATGCCATCAGCAACACCATCGTCACAGATCACAACACTGAAGTCATCATAGGTATAATTACAACACTGAGGTCATCATAGATATAATTACAACACTGAGGTCATCATAGGTATAATTACAACACTGAAGTAATCATGGCTATCATTGTCATACGCTACAACACTGAAATCATTATCAACATCATCGTCACATATTACGACACTTAAATCATCAATGCATTCATTAAATCTTCATTGTCATCATCAATATCACAACAGATCACGACATTGAAATCATAATCAAAATCATAGGCACAGGCCGAATCACTGATCTATGGTCATCATTGGCATCAGTGTCACAGATCACAGCACTTATCTAATGTCATAATCATATTATTGCTATAGATCAGAACACTAAAGTCATCACTGACATCACTATCATAGATCAAAACACAGACCTGAAATAATAACATTATTGTCACATACCACAAGACTTCAGTAGAGTTACCAATAACATCATCGTCTCGGATCGAAACAATGAAGTCGTCAGCAATATTACTGTCGTAGATCACAATAAATTTCTGAGGTCAAAAGCAACACCACGATCACAGATCATAAGACTGATCTGAAGTTATCAACATCACTGACACTTACCACAACACCGATTCAAAGTCGTAACCAACATCGTTATCAACAGATCACAGCTCTGATCTGAGTCATCGACAGCATCACTGTCACAGATCACAACGCCTATCTGAAGTCATCAACATTACGATATCATAATGTCAAGGGGGAGTGTCTGAGTGTCTGTAAAGGTAAGGCGTCCGCCAGAAGAAGGGACCGGAGACAGAGAAGAGTTAACTATGGTCTCCTGCGCCCAAACAAACAATATGGACAGAGTTTGCAGCGCACAACAATATTTATGTATTTTGCAAGTGAGTACAGCATCCATGCAATTCCAGATTTCATGCAACACAAACTCTTTCACTCGAACAGTTTTAAATAGAAGTAAGGGACCACAAATAAAATTTAGCTCCCTGAAAGACAACACGTTCGAGTCTCAGAGGGACCAAAGAAATACGCAAACCACTGGGAAAAAAATGTTGCAAAAGGAAAATCACTGTGGATTTATGAGCACCAAACAAACGAACGTTATCATTGATTTTCCGTTGGGAAGGGGTGGGGGAGGAAGAGGAAGGCTTTGAATGAGTACCGCTTGATTATCATGAAGATAGCCATTCAGGGGCTGTGCAGGTCTGTAATCAATCCGGTGCACAGACTGCCACAGCACCACCAATCCCCAGAATGAGTGAAGATACCTGGGCAAAAGCACAAAAAGATACCACGGGGCCTTTAACACGTCAAGAGGTAAACCATCCGCTTTCTCTAAGATCTCTTGGTTTTCTTCCGAGCATGAACCTATCAACATAGCAAATATGCCTTGATAAATCTTCCCAAGGATCCTTCCCTTTCAAGGAAGCTTTTGGAGAAAACAAAACAAGAATTGGCTGCACACCACCGTATAACACGGCAACATCAGCCACATCATCACACAGATTACTCCATTGATCTGAAGTGATCAGCAACATTACTGTCACAGATCACAACACTATCAAAAGGCACCAGTAACATGAATTTTACATGGCACAACATTGATCTGATATATGCAACAATATCACTGTCACAGAAATCAATACTGTATTGAAAGGCATCAGTAACATCACTTTCACATAGCACAACATTGATCTGAAGTGAGCAATAATATCACTGTCACAGATCTCAATACTGTACTGAAAGGCATCAGTGACATCACTTTCACATAGCCAAATGTCTGAAGTGAGCAATATATCACTGCCAGTCATTGATAGGCTCTCTCATTCACATCACAAATATGCTTGATAATATCCGTCCTACTTCAAGAATTTTGAAAAAAACAGAATCTACACAGTAACCGGATAGCAATAATTTCATGTAGTCAATACTGTAAAGCATACCTTCAAAGGCACATATGAATTACATACACAATCTATATTATGAAATCACGTACACATCATAACATGAGCTAGTACAATATATCATACACAATTATCTGATGAGCATTAATCACTTCACATATCAATACTGTCTGAATGGATATTCACTGCAATCTAATGTAAAGCACGTCACATTCTAGACTGTACTGAAGATGAATATTCATGTCACAGATCTATCTGATAAATCCTCAGTTCATACTTAAAGACAACTATTTAATAGCAAATCAGATCTAATGAGATAATAAATGTCACATCCAATACTTGAAAGGCACATGACTATTTAATGCACAAACACTGATCTAATATCGATAGATAGCTATGCACAATTTCAATACGATAAAGGCATCTGATCATCAATAACACACATCTGATCTGAATGTGACAATACACTGTCAGATCTCATTTACTATGAAGCAATGACTATTTGACAATAGCACATATGCAATGCAATATATCACTGTAGAATGTCAATACTGACTTGAAATGCACATACATCACTTTCACATAGCCAACATTATCTGAAGAGCAATCTATACTGTCTACAGATCTCAATATTATTAAAGGCATCATGACATCACTTTAATGAGCACAATACTGATCTAGCATGAGCTCAATAATTATATGTCACAGACTCATACTGTATTCAAGATCAGTGACATCACTTTACTAGCACAAACGTGATCTGAAGGAGCAATAATATCACTGTCACAGATCTCAATACTGTATTTGAAAGGCATCAGTGACTACTTTCACAACAAATACTGATCTGAAGTGAGCAATAATATCTTCACAGATCTCAATACGTACTGAAAGGCATCAGTGACATCACTTTCACATAGCACAAAACTGATTGAAGTGAGCAATATATCACTGTCACAGATCTCAATACTGTACTTAAAGGCTCAGTGACATCACTTTCCATAGCACATATGCTGACAAGCAATATATCACTGACAGATCAATATGATTGAAAGCATCAGATCACTTTACTAGCAAATCTGATCTGAATACAATATTATCACTGTCACCCCAATACTGTATTGAAGTGCATGAATCACTGTCACATAGACAATACTGATATTAAGTGAGCAATAATTCACTGTCACAATCTCAAACTGATATGAAAGTGAGCATATGCATCACTTCACTAGACAATCTGATCTGAATGAGGCAATATCACTTCAGATCTCAATACTGTTGAAAGGAATCATGACTCACTTTCACATACCAATACTGATCTGAAGGATCATAATATCACTGTCACGATCTCAATACTGTTGAAAGGCTCAGTGACTCACTTTCAAGCACAATACTGTCTGAGTGAGCATAATATCACTGTCCATCCAATCAAACATGTTGAAGCATCGTGAATATCTCTTCACAGCACTATACTGATTGAAAGCATAGTGTCATTCACTCCATACTGCTACTGAAAGGCATCAGTGATCACTTTCAATAGCACATACATCTGAAGTGAGAATAATTCACGGAATCACTTCACATACAATACTTATGAAAGTGAGCAATATACACTTCACTAGACTAATACTGATCTAAAGTGAGCAAAATTCACTGTCACAGATCTCAATACGTATTGAAAGGCATCAGTGACATCACTTTCACATAGACAATACTGATTGAAGTCACATAATTCACTGTCACAGATCCAATACTGTATGAAGAGCAATATGACTTCACTACATCACAATACTGATTGAAAGGCATAATATCACTTTACAGATCTCAATACTGTATTGAAAGGCATCAGTGACATCACTTTCACATCACAACGTATTGAAGGACATAAATCACTGTCCAAGATCTCAATACTGTTGAAATGGCATCAGTGTCACTTTCACTAGCACAATACTGATGAAGTGACATAATCACTGTTCACAGATCTCAATACTGTATTGAAAGGCTAGTACATCACTTACAAGCACAATACTGATAAAGTGAGCAATTATCTTTCACATACTCAATACTGATTGAAGGCATCAGTGACATCACTTTCACATTAGCACAATACTGATCTGAAGTAGGCATAATATCACTTTCACAGATCAAACTAGTATTGAAGGCAATGTATCACTTTCACTAGCACATACTGATTGAATTGAGCATAATTCACTTTCACATCTCAATACTGATTGAAAGATCGTGAATATCACTGTTCACATAGCACAACACTGATCTGAAGTAGCAATAATATCACTGTCACAGATCTCAATACTGATAAAGCATCATGACATACTTCACATAAACATCATCTGATACTGTGAGCAATATCATGCACAGTATCACAATAGACTAAAGCATCGTGACTACAATTTCACATAGCACAAACTGATCTAAAGATGAGCAATAATATCACTGTCACTTCAATACTGTATTGAAAGCATCAGTGACATCACTTTCACATAACAATATCTTGAAGTAGCAATATACTTCAAGATCTAATACTGTATGAAATGATCAGTGAATCACTTTCACATCACAATACTATGAAGTGAGCATAATATCACTGTCACATTTCACAAACATGATTGAAATGCATAATATCACTTTCACATACACAACTGATTGAAAGGCACATAATTCACTGTCACAGATCCAAATACTGTATTGAAAGGCATCGCTAAAATCACTTTCACATATCCAAAATGTCTGAAAGTGATCAATAATCACTGTCACAATCCAATACTGATCTGAAATCAGTGACATCACTTTCACTGCACACATGATCTAATGAGAAAGATCATGTACAGATCTCATACTTATTGAAAGCTAGTGAATCACATATTCACATACACAATCTGAATATGTATGAAAGATCAGCTGCACGATCTCTAATTCTGTACAAGTCATGACATCACTACATAGACAACACTATCTGAGTGACAATAATCACTGTCACAATCTCATACTGTTTGAAAGCATCACATATTCACTAGCACAATATCATGCAAATTAATACTGTCAAGACTCAATACTGACTGAAAGGCATCATACATCACTTTACATAGACAACTGATCTGAAGTGACATATATCACTTCACAGATTCATATATGATGAAGCATCGACATCACTTTCACTAGCAACAACACTGATGAGTGAGCAATAATATCACGTTCACAGATCTCAATACTGATTGAAAGGCATCAGTACATCACTTTCACATACACAACATGATCTGAAGTGAGCAATAATATCACTGTCACAAATCTCAATACTGTATTGAAAGGCATCAGTAACATCACTTTCACATAAGCCAAACACTGATCTGAAGTGAGCAATAATATCACTGTCACAGATCTCAATACTGTATTGAAAGGCATCAGTGACATCACTTTCACTAGCACAACTGATCTGAAGTGAGCAATAATTATACTGTCACAGATCTCAATACTGTATTGAAAGGCATATCATTTCACATCACTACATCTAAGCAACATATTACTGTCACAGAATCAATATCATTAAGGCTCAGTACATCATTCAAAGCATCATGATCTTTGACATAATACATGTCAGCAAAATTCATTCAATAAACTGTATGAAAGGCATCGTGACATCACTTTCACATAGCACAACATTGATCTGAAGTGAGCAATAATATCACTGCACATTCAATTAACTGATTGAAAGGCATAGGACCACTTTCACATAGCAACACTGATCTGAAGTGACAATAATATCACTGTCCAGATCTCAATACTGTATGAAAGGCATCAGGCATCACTTTCACATAGCACAACTGATATGAAATGAATATCATCTGTCACAGATCTCAATTGTACTGAAAGGCATCAGTGACACTCACTTTACATAGCAACACACTGATCTGAAGTGAGCATAATATCACTGTCACAGATCTCAATACTGTATTGAAAGGCATCAGTGACATCACTTTCACATAGCACAACTGATCTGAAGTGAGCAATAATATCACTGTACAGATCTCAATACTGTATTGAAAGGTCAGTGACATCGACTTTCACATAGCCAACACGTAGCATAATCCTGATCTGAATAGATAAGTCATGACAGATCACACTGTACTGAAAGGATCAGTGACATCTTCAATAGCACAACACTGATCTGAGTGAGCAATAAATCACTGTCACAGATCAATACTGTACTGAAAGCATCAGTGACATCACTTTACATAGCAAACAACATGATCTGAAGTGAGCAATAAATCACTGTCACAGATCTCAATACTGTATTGAAAGGCATCAGTGACATCACTTTCACATAGCACACAAACTGATCTGAAGTGAGCATAATATCACTGTCACAGAATCATACTGTATGAAAGCATCAGTGACATCGCTTTCACATAGCACAACATGATCTGAAGTGAGCAATAATATCACTGTCACAGATCTCAATACTGTTTGATATGGCATCAGTGACATCACTTTCACATAGCAACAATACTGATCTGAAGTGAGCAATAATATCACTGTCACAGATCTCAATACTGTATTAAAAGGCATCAGTGACATCACTTTCACATAGCACAACACTGATCTGAAGTGAGCAATAATATCACTGTCACAGAATCAATACTGTATTGAAAGGCATCAGTGACATCACTTTCACATAGCACAACACTGATCTGAGTGAGCAATAATATCACTGTACAGATCCAATACTGTATTGAAAGGCATCAGTGACACTCATTTCACATAGCACAACATGATCTGATGAGCAATATATCACTGTCAACAGATCTCAATACTGTTACTGAAAGGCATCAGTGACATCACTTTACATAGCACAACACTGATTGAAGTGAGCAATAATATCACTGTCACATATCTATACTGTATTGAAAGGCATCAGTGACATCACTTTCACATAGCACAATTGATCTGAAGTGAGCAATAATATCACTGTCACAGATCTCAATAAGTATAAAGGCATCAGTGAATCACTTTCACTAGCACAAACTGATCTGAAGTGAGCATAATATCACTGACAGATCACAATACTGTATGAAAGGCATCAGTGACATCACTTTCACATAGCACAAATGATCTGAAGGTGAGCAATAATATCACTGTCACAGATCTAATACTGTATTGAAAGGCATCAGTGACATCACTTTCACATAGCACAAATTGATCAAGTGAGCAATAATATCACTGTCACAGATCTCAATACTGTACTGAAAGGCATCAGTGACATCCTTTCACATAGCACAACACTGATCTGAAGTGAGCAATATCACTGTCACAGACTCAATACTGTATGAAAGGCATCAGTGACATCACTTTCACATAGCACAACATGATCTGAAGTGAGCAATAATATCACTGTCACAGATCTCAATACTGTACTGAAAGGCATCAGTGACATCGCTTTCACATAGCACAACACTGATCTGAAGTGAGCAATAATATCACTGTCACAGATCTCAATACTGTACTGAAAGGCATCAGTGACATCGCTTTCACATAGCACAACACTGATCTGAAGTGAGCAATAATATCACTGTCACAGATCTCAATACTGTACTGAAGGCATCAGTGACATCGCTTTCACATAGCACAACACTGATCTGAAGTGAGCAATAATATCACTGTCACAGATCTCAATACTGTACTGAAAGGCATCAGTGACATCGCTTTCACATAGCACAACACTGATCTGAAGTGAGCAATAATATCACTGTCACAGATCTCAATACTGTACTGAAAGGCATCAGTGACATCGCTTTCACATAGCACAACACTGATCTGAAGTGAGAAATAATATCACTGTCACAGATCTCAATACTGTACTGAAAGGCATCAGTGACATCGCTTTCACATAGCACAACACTGATCTGAAGTGAGCAATAATATCACTGTCACAGATCTCAATACTGTACTGAAAGGCATCAGTGACATCGCTTTCACATAGCACAACACTGATCTGAAGTGAGCAATAATACACTGTCACAGATCTCAATACTGTATTGAAAGGCATCAGTGACATCACGTTCACATAGCACAACACTGATCTGAAGTGAGCAATAATATCACTGTCACAGATCTCAATACTGTATTGAAAGGCATCAGTGACATCACTTTCACATAGCACAACACTGATCTGAAGTGAGCAATAATATCACTGTCACAGATCTCAATACTGTATTGAAAGGCATCAGTGACATCACTTTCACATAGCACAACACTGATCTGAAGTGAGCAGCTGCATCATTGTCACAGATCAATACACTGACGTAAAGTCATCAGCAACATCACTGCACAGACACCAAAAGTGGTCTGAAGTCACCAGCGATAGCACCCTGACTGTCACTACATTGAAGTCATTAACAACAATACTGTCACGGATCACAACGCTGGAAGCCTCAGCAAAATCACTGGCACAAATCACAAGTCATCGGAAATATCAGAGTAAAAGATTGTAACAGCTGTTTCAATTGTAAACCTGTCAAGGAAACAAAAGTGAAATGAACTTAATGTTTTAGTCTTTTCTTGATGAATTCATTGATAAAAACACAACTACTAGATTATCAGGTGAGGACACTTTTTGATCACTATTATTGTATTATTATTATCATTATATTATCTTTATCATTTTTTTATTATTATTATTGTTATTATCATCACCATCATCATCACTATTATTATTATTATTATCTGTTTATGATAGTTATTATTGCTGCTGTTGTTACTATTGTTTTGTTTGTTTGTTAACGATCGATATGAAATATTTCTTGTTTACTTCAAAGCATGTGTTTACTCTTTCTCTAGTCTTGTATGGTCTTGTTGGACGGATTTTTAATTGAGGAATAGTTGTAAAATTAAAAGAAACTTACCTGAAAGGTGAGGTTTAAGTATGATTATTTAGACTATCGATGGAAGAGCAGCTCACAGGACAAATGGGGCTGAAGACTGGCCGTTTCGCCATGTATTTCATCTCAGATTCTTTCCTCTTATTATCGACAGTCTTGAATTCATCACAATTAAACATCTTCCTCCAGGTAAATCTGGTTTAATTTTCAAATCATCGTTGATTCTTTAATGCGCGCTAGGAAAAGAATTTGATCAATAATTTCTCACTTCCAAAAAAAAAAAACTTATGAAACAGTTTGTCTGTCGATTGGTTAATTGTTCGTTTTCTGTACCATTATGCAATGAAGTTTTTTGGGTTTTTTTTTTTTAAGCATTCATTGCTTTTTTTTTTAGTCGGATTACGTTTGACTCGATCAGTAAGTAACGAGATCGTAAGCTGGCTGTGAAGTCGACTGGCTGGTAGGCTACCTGTTCGTTGGTTAGCTCTTCATGCCGTGCATCCTGGACATAGGAACCCGGTGCCCTTCCCTCTTCAGACTGAAATCCTCCAACTCTGCAGCTTGCCCTGGTCACGAACACATGGATATTCATCGTTCAAAGTTTACCTGAGCATGGTTCTGCCCTGGCCAGTTATTTCATTTCACTCGTAGGACCAGACGTGTCCTTGTTATCGTCATTCCTATACATGATTCACCCCATCAGTTAAAGCAGTCCACTGTGATTTGAAACTTGAAGCCAGCACGTGGGAGATTTAGGAGATGGAGAAGAGCCAATGATGCCTGTCCGCTTTATCAGATCGACTGCGGCATTCCAGACATCAGAGGCACTTCCTGTCTCCAGGGCCACTTACACACCCCTGAGGATTCAGTATCTCTACACTGAAAATCTTACAAGCGGCGAAGGCCGTATGTGAATCACTTGAAGACCTGCTGAGAGAAAAACAAAGCATATATGGAATAGACATGAGACGAGGATAAGCAGATTTTCCTTGGCCGTCTGCTGGGGAACAGTAGAGAAGAAGTGGAGACCAGGCAGTGAAAGAGGTCGACAGGCAACAGTAGCCGCAACTCAGGCTCTTGCCTGTAACCATCAGTGATGGAGAAACTTGATACAACATTCACTATTCTGTTACTACCCACTCCCCCGACCCCTTCTCAGTCAACAGTGTGAGAAGATGGAGGAAGTGTAGAAGTCTGCCAGTCATCACAGTGCGGGTGGATGAGTGTAAATCAAAGTGTTCGACAAGATGGTGAATACTTAGCTGAGGTCCAGACCTAAACAGCATCGCATCAGCAGTGATGGCTGATTCGGTGTGATTTCACAGACAGCCTCCACGGACTCTGGTGAAATGAACAAGACATCGTTAAAAGAAAGTGACATGAACTGAAAACAAACAAAAACAAATGCGGCCCTCATGTATTTGTTGAATTTAAGATTGTCTCAAGAACTCGGCATAGACAGTTAAAACTGATGTAACCATGACAGAAAACATGAAAGGTCACAGTTTGAGATCTTTTCTGTCTTATTTTATAACATGATGAAACTGAAGGTAATGGATATATCAATTGGTACAAAACTGAAATGGATCCTTGATCGGCGCTACATATCGTGCTAGAATCACAACACACGCTGTACTAGTCAGCAAACAAGACAAACACTCTCCGTGGAGAAACTGATACTTTTGAATGGGTCCAGACTTACTAGTATCAGTTATCAGAACACGATGAGAATTTCACCACACAAAGAGTTCTGGACACAATCTGATCATGCTTCCGTAAAAAAGTACTGGATCTGTTTGGGATATTATGATTTTGTCGTGACCTTCGATGGATGAATTTTCACATCGGAAAGGATCTGAATCTTTCAACCAGGCTTTTTCACACGGCCAAAAACTGCTGATTTTACGGGGAGGGTACCCCCCAGCACGTCTTCAGACCAATCTTTGGGACTCTCTCTGTATGTGTTTGGAGAGAAAAGAGAGAGAGAGAGAGAGAGAGACTCAACTCAACTCAACTCAACATTTTTTTATTGCCATTAGCATAAGCCTGATGGCAAGGGGGAAAAAGGGTACATGTAACCACATGATATAGCGGCAACAAAGTAATAATACAAATTGTTCCAGACTTGCTTTCACACACGCGCGGGCGCACGCGCCCGCACACACACACACACACACACACACACACACACACTCACACTCACGCTCACATGCACGTGCAATCAGCACGAAAGTTAGTTCACTGACCATCAAGAATCTAACACTGTAGACCAACATCTTGAGAACTAGATATATAGGTCACAAATACACAAAAATAACAAAACGTGTTAACTGGTATTTTTCTTTCGGTATTCAGAAGCTTCAGCAATATATCTAGCAAAGCGTGCAACGAGGTTTACATTATGGCTCGATAAGATTGCTATAAAGATCTTTTCTCTGTGCGACTGGTTCGTTAAATATTTCGCATTTACTCCGTTATAGTGTTATAGGCGGGACAATCAAACACAAAATGCATTTCACTTTCTACATTATTGTCATCTGTGCACATAAGACACGTGCTATTGGCTGATGTTTCAAACCATTTTTTGTTGGCATTAAGGCCTAGTGTTCTTGTTCGGAATTTTGCCAATGGTATTTATGCCAGTTTATTAGTAATATGTATAAAATACTTTTCTACTTCTAATGTGCTTTTAAAGGAAAGAAACCAGTTATATTTATCGTTATCAATCATACAGCATGCCAGGTTTGTTTGTAAGAGCATATTAAACGATCTTTTAACTCTGAAAGAAATTGTCTATAATTACCTACACCTTGGCAAAGCCAAACAATACCAAAACCATTCTCGGTCAACAATTTTTTTACACGAGAGACCCAGTTGAATTTACCTGACTCATGTTGCAAAATCAACATTTTATAAGCTTGTCTGCATAATCTAGTTTCTTCTAAATTGACTAAACTTTAGCCAATATTTAACAGATCTGACACAGGTTACAATATGTAATGGATAGCGCCCAGTCTCACCGTATATCATTTTGTTAGACGCATGCAACGGTACATGCAAAATGCGCTTTAACGCATAGGTGTGTACCTTTTCCATATAAACATTATCTAGCAAACCCCAGATCTCTGATGAATATGTTAAAATAGGTTGTATTTTGCGTATCAAATAATTTCCAGAAGAGACAAAAATCAGATGAGTTCAATTTTTTCATTGTTTTCAATATTTCAATAACACCTCTCTTTCCCTTCTTATATGTTTCTAACCAGCTCTGTTTAAACTTAATTTTGTTGTAAAGAACATACCAAGATATTTGTAACTATTTGTTACTTGCACTTCCGTAGATCCAAAAAACCATCGTTCATGTTGAGCTAAATATCCCCGTTTCTAAACACCATGATGTTAGTTTTACTTAGGTTAACTGTTAATTGTAGTTTGTCTGATTCTCTTTTTAAAGCGTTTAATTGGTTTTGTAGACCAATAGGCGTATCAGAAAGAAGAATAATATCATCTGCAAAAAGCATCAAAAATAATTCTATAGCCCCTGGTAACATTTGGATTCCATGTCTCCCACTTTTTGATATTTCTATAGCAAGTTCGTTTATGAAGAAAGAAAAAAGTATCGGGCTGAGTAAACAGCCCTGTTTCACCCCACGTTGGCAATCGAAATAATCCGAGAAAACACCTTTGTCACGGACACACGCACGGACCGAATCATACATTCTCGAAGGACTGCATACAACTTTCCATTTACACCATTCTTTCTCAAATATTCCATAAAATGTTTCTGTTTACACAATCGAAAGCCTTTTGAAAATCCACGAAGGCGACATACAATTTAGATTTTCTTAATAGGTATTTTTGGACAATGGCATACAAGGTAAATATATGGTCGGTAGTGCTGTAGCCAGATCTGAATCCAGCTTGTTTTCTAATATTTTATTTTCTTTATCAGCCCATGCTGTCAATCTTTTATTCATAATATGCGTATACATTTTTACTTAATATGCTAGTCAAAGAAATTTGCCACGATAATTATCAGGGTTATTAGAACTACCCTTTTTATAAAGGGGAATTATTATGGATTTAGACCATGGTTCAGGGAAGATTCCTTTATCGAACAAAGAATTAAAAAGTGTTACTAAGAAATCAATAATAACAGAGTTACCATTTTTAAACATTTCACTAATTATTCTGTCGGGACCTGCACTCTTGCCACATTTAAGATGCTTTATGCTATTTATGATCTCATTTTGAGATATTTTCATTAAATAGGGGTTCATCAAGACAGTATTCTTCACTGTCTATTACTATGTTTATATCATCAGCTACGTCAGTAAATCCATTGAAGACACTAAAGAAATGTTCGTACCTTTGTTGAGAGCTTATTCGTTATAGATAACTGCTTTCCTGCTGATTGATCTAATTGTTGACCAGAAGAGTTTAGTGTCGTTCACGCTAGCTTTTAGTTTCTCTAGTCGTTCTGCTCAAATTTTCTTTTCTTCTCTTTCCTGAAATCAGTATATTCTTTTCTTTCTTTTACATAATTTACTTTATATTCTATCCTCAGATCTACAGACTTAACTCTTTGGTAACGTTTTAACCAACTTGTTACCTTCCTTTTCTTCTTTTCACACCCCCCAATCAAACCAATCATCCACTTTTTTCTTTCTTTGTCCAACAACTCTCACCATACAGGCAGCAGCACTACATAAAGCATTTGTAAATAACTCAATACACATGTTTATATCTGTAGTAATATAAAGTAAAGCTCTTTCTAGAGATTGTTTAAAATCATCTGAGTTCAATTCTTCCTTTGTAAATTTCCTCACTGTCATCTGACCACACAAAGCGTTCTTCCCGACACACCTGTGATGATTTTTCTGTCTTGTCTACACTACTGGTTTTCCATTTCAGTTCTAAAGGCAAATGCCAGAAAACAAGCTATCACCAACAATCACTCTGCAATTACATAGTAAATCTTGAGAAGCAAATAATAGTCAACAACACTACTACCATTACAGGAAACAAAAGTGAACTCTCCGTTCGAATCATCTATACATGTTCCATTCAAAATCCCAAGATCAAACAAAAAACACATGTCTAATAAGGATTTTCCAAACTTATTTACACGTATAATCTTTAGAACGACGTTTAAAGTCATGTTTTATATCAGTATTATCATATAACATGTAATTCGAATCATTGACACCATAAGCACAATCCATGTTACCATCATCATCAACAATATCATAATAACCATCACAATAAATGTCGTGATTAATATCACCATCCTCCTCCTCATCACCATACCCATCATCATCATTACCAGTATTTGAAAATAGGAAAATATTCTCATGCATTGGTTGCTGGCTTCCTGTTCGAGCATTAAAGTCCCCACACATAAGGATATTAGCATCCTTAATTTTTTAGTATATCTAATAAAGTATCCTCTACAATCATAATTCCATCTTTAACTATTAAGTCATCATAAAGTGGCCCTCCTTCTGGTACAACATAACAACCCACCAATAGTAAATCTTTAGATGTGTTAAATAATGCTTTATTTGCTTTCAAAACAACCATATTATCACAACTAACATTAATTTGACTAAAAACTTTTCGTAAATTCTTTTAACCATGAATAAAACCCCACCAGAATTTCGACCCTTATGTGATTTTTTTTTTTGCTGGTGCATGGTATTTCACATAGTTAAGAAAGATACCAGAAAAATCAAACTTCTTGTCAATAAACGTTTCAGTTTTAAACACACAATGTCAAAAGTATTTACATAATTAATAAATGATGCATCATTTAGTTTAGAATATAAATTTTCTACATAATAATAAGGAAGGATATTTCTTTTTCTTGATGGTCTTGCCTGTCTATTTAGAACTGTTCTTGGACCGTAGTGATCTATCACTGCCACCTTTAGCGAAGTAAGAGTTCACTCCAGTCTGTCTGCCATTCCCAGGTCTACGTGTAGCATTATGTACTGCACTGTGTGCCCCCTCTCCCCTGTCCACACTTTGGTCCATCACTATCGCCACAGTGCCAGGAATTCCTCTGCCTGTCGCACCACCCTCACTCCGCGAAACTTGCACTGTGACTGAAGGCCGCGAGGTCGGGGAAACCCTGCTACTGCCAGGTGAAAGGTCACGCTGTCCGCTTGAGTTCGTCTGCTTCAACACAGGTGTGGGGCGCACTGCCTGAAGGTGGAAAGACACGCGTCGCGTTGTTGGTTGAAGGCTGCTTATTTTTATTGGCTTCTACATGCAGTGACGTCACGAGGGCACAAGAGGTCAGGATCTCTGCCGCTGCTCGCGCGCTGACCGGCCCCCGTTCTCCCCCACCTCTGTGACAGGTACTGCAGTTGATTGGCTGATGCTCGATCTGACGTCAGGAACACCTCCACCGGCATCCCCAGCACTGCTGACACTGTTGCCTACATACGGCGAAGGAGGCTTTCCGCTCGTTCCAGCACTCCAAGTGCCGGCGCCGTGTACCGTTTTTGTAGCTGCTACGTCCGCGTATGTTCGCGGGTCAGGATTACGTGCTGTTACAATAAATTTCCCGTTCACAAAACGTGCTACCTTGCCTTCTAATTTTGCTCTTGCGACTGTTTCTGTTTGTCTTTTTGTGAGGTCATTTGCCAGTCTTACACCCCTTTTTTCAAGCTCATTTCTTAATTCTCTGTCGCGAATGATCTTCATTTTGTCTCTCCACTGACGAAATTTAACAATCATTGTTCTTGGTCCTTCAGATCTCGCCTGTCCAACTCGATGTGCGCGAACAATGTCATCTTCTGTCCATTTCTTGAAGCCTTGCACACTGTTCAGCAAATCTACCACACACTTGGCACACGTGTCATAATCTTCACTGGTATTTGTAGGGATTCCAAAAAGGCGTAGGTTATCACGCCTTGAGAATCCTTCTAAGCGATCAATTTCTTCGTTCAATGCTGGAGATTTGCCGTTCTAAATTGCTTACTGTTGTTGACAGATTTGCAATCTCTTTGTCTCCCTCATCTGTTCGTACATCCAAAAGGTCAAGGTCCTCATTCATGCGCTCGACAGCAGTTGACAGTCTGTTTTGATCAGATTTAACTGAGCACAACGGTTGTTGATCTCTTGGCATTTTCCTAACACATTTTCCAACTCTGACTTAATGTGATTCAGCTCACCACGAATTATAGTGTTCTGTTCTCTTTGTTCATCCCCATACTGTTTGAGTGCTGACATGATTGTGCGCAGGGTCAAGGTCGATTGTGTTTACATTTGGCACTGGTGTATCAACATTATTCGTGTCTGCGTTTTGTTTGTCGCCGTCTTTCAGTGTGTCAGGGCCTGGGTTTTCTTCCACATCACACTTAACAACAGTTGTACAAGACAAAAAAAGCGTTGCTAGCACAGCACAGCAGGAGAAATGCGGGCCAAACGAAAATGGGTCACACTCACTCGGACTCGAGTCAAATGTGTCAAAGACACCAACCACTGTTCCTCCTGGAATATTGTGAAAGAAAATAGTATTCTCTGCCATTGCTGGTAGAAATGATCTTAAGTTTATCACAAGGGTGGAAAGAAGCATCACCATTGCACAGAAGCATAGCACAGCACAAATAACACTCCCCCCACTTAGTGTTACACATCTCTCCATGTTCTCGTCTTCTACACGGGAACGAAGTCGTTGACAACGATTTCAAGTTCTCACTTCACCACAGAAAACACCAATTCTGGCTCTCCAGAGGGTCAAGTCAATCATTTTTTCTTCACTGAATTTTTCCAATGAACACAATCCACTTCAGTCGTAATAATAAATACGCTGTTTTAAAGACATATATTGTAAAATAAGCACAATTTTGGCAGAGACCTTGAAAGGGACAACCCCACAGCCGCCATTTTTCTCGTGCCCCCGAGAGAGAGAGAGAGAGAGAGAGAAAGTCCATACATGCTCGTACGCTTGCCTATAGTCAAAAGTAGTAAATGCAGATGCAACGTTTGCCTGCGATTTGTGGATACAAATTGAGCGATGTTGTAGATAACTTAAGTAGTGTGGTCGAGAACAGTATTGTTGATGGCGATTGCCGATCAGTGCCGAGCGCTGTGACGATGATGTGTGAGTGTTGAGTGTTGTGATCTGTGACCTTTACACTGCTACTGGCTTCAGATCAAAGTTGTGATCTGTGGCAGAGTTATTTGCTGCGTTCATATTAAATTTTTGTGGTATGTGGCAGATAATGTCTATGGCACCCCCACCCCCCCCCACCTCCTAGTCAGTGTTGTGGTCCGTGACACTGATGTTGCTGATGATGTCCCAGCAGTGTTATGGTCTATGACGATGATGTTGGTGATTATTTCAAACCAGTGTTGTGTCATCTCTGACAATGATGTTGCAAATAATTTCATTGTTGTTATCTGTGACAGTAATGTTAATCAATTCAGGTGTGATCTGTGACAGTAGTGCTAATGACTTCAGTGTTGTGATCTGTGAGAGTAATGTTAATGACTTCAGTGTTGTGATCTGTGACAGTAATGTTAATGACTTCAGTGTTGTGATCTGTGACAGTAATGTTAATAACTTCAGTGTTGTGATCTGTGAGAGGAATGTTAATGACTTCAGTGTTGTGATCTGTGACAGTAATGTTAATGACTTCAGTGTTGTGATCTGTGACAGTAATGTTAATGACTTTAGTGTTCTGGTCTGTGACAGTACTTTATCATCAGAAATTATCATCAGAAATTATCATCCACATTATTGTCACTCACCACAAGTCTGACCTGAAGTTATTAGCCACATTATTGTCACTGATCAGTCGGACCTGATGTCATCTATATTATTGTTGCTCACCACAAGTCTAACCTTCAGCGGTCGACAACATCATTGTTACAGACCACAACTTTGATCTGAGATCATCATCACTGTCATTGTCACAGACTACCGAACTAACATCTTTAAAACCCCATCTTTAAAAGAAATTTTACTGGTTCCGCTGGACAAACTAGACAAACAGATTGCAGGACAAAACACGATGCATTTCGATCTCTTCAGTCTTCTTCAGGCAAACAGGCAGCAGTTAGGACAATGAAAACGATCTCTTCAGTCTTCTTCAGGCAAAACAGGCAGCAGTTAGGACAATTTAAAACGATCTCTTCAGTCTTCTTCAGGCAAAACAGGCAGCAGTTAGGACAATGAAAACGAAGAACGAACAATCACTAATTTACATTCGACGCAAAATGGATGTTGAATGAAAACGAGGCCGTTGGGAAGGGACCATGGA